>CM060951.1:90983106-91583106 GCA_030765055.1 Mantis religiosa
AGTGAAGGTGAAGTGGGTTTATGAAGTAAAGTTTTGACGTTAATAAGGACGCTGTCCAAAAATTTTGACAATTCCTGATTTTGAATAGTTTTTGTTTCTTTCGTAAGATTAAAACCCATTTTCATGGAATTTTTTCTATTATATATAAATGAAAAACGTTATATGTATAAACAAATTTTAAATAATGTGAAAAAATGTTGAATAGTGTTGGAACTCGTAAACTGTAATTATTTGTTATCTTTGCACGTTAATAAATATACTTTTATTTCTTGAATTTAGCCTGAAGACGTGAAAAGTATGGAATAACACACTGCTTGTATGAGGGATGAGAGCAATTTCATTTTTTTTAAAAATAAAACTGAAATAATTATTATGATGATTTTTTATCTTTTGCTAAAAAATAAAAGTTTAGAACGGCGATCAAATGACAAGAGAATGTAATAAAAACAAAGATTATATAGGGAACATGGAACAAGCTGTTTATAATTTTGCTCCTCGTGTATTATTAAAAAAAAGTCTTGTATGTACATATTTGAATAGCTCAGTGAAAGATGAATTTCATCTTAGAGCAAATATTGGACATGCAAAATGCTTTCAGTTAGCATATTTTGGGAAGATTGCCTGAAAAGTTTCACGATAATAACGTTAACATTCATTCTAATGAGAATTTTAATTCTAATAAATTTTTAGAACTTTACTTATAGGAAACTCCACTTAAATTTGGAGGATATAATACCTAACTTGATAAAATACTTTATGTAGCGGACTCTATTTCGATATACCTTAAATAATCATATAATTTTCTTTTGTAAAGGGCCTTGATAAATAACAGTAAAAGAGATGAAAATATACGTTCGAAATCATATTTTTATTTTGTATCTGGGTCGTCTTAAAATACTTCTTCTTTTATGGAAGTATTCAGCCTAATGAAGAGTTTTCTGAAATGTAAAAATTACTGTCCATTCCGGCATGATTACTTTCATAATATTAAATTAGCTTAGAAGTAGTATCTCTTTTGTTTCATTCTACGACGAAATATATCAAGTGAGTTAAATTAATAGGCTGGTACGGTTTTTCGATTGTTTATGTTTATTGTTATTGCTGGGTATCCAGAATGCAAATATCTAAGCAATTTATTCAAATGCAACATAGGAGTGTTAAAATTTAATAGCTCTGTGAATATTATTTAATATTTCCTGTTATAAACTCTTGAAATATTAGAAACACAACATCTGAAATGGCCATTTTCTGAACTCCTCGGGCATTGGACTTGAAGAGTCCAAGTAGAAGATTTGGAATAATCAGTATTTAGCATTTCACTGCGAATAAAACTACCATAGTCCCGAGCTATAGTAATCTAACGGACTAAAATTGTTTTGTTCAACCCCAACTTAACTTAAGTTACATGGTTAAGAAGTGTCATCTGTGCGATTCCGCTGAAGACGAAACATTCATACGAGTAGGATTTTATAATCAACTTTATACTTTGCCAAAATGTTGTTGAACAGAGTTGTATGGGTGAAAATTCGACCCAACATTGAAGTTTTAAGTTATAGGGGAGCTTTTCTACTTTCTTTCCTTTTATATATTTCTTTTTTTCTTCTTTTCTTTTCTTCCTTGTTTCTTTCCTTCTTTCTTTCTTTCTTTTTTTCTTTCTTTCTTTCTTTCTTACTTTCTTTCTTTCTTTCTTTCTTTCTTTCTTTCTTTCTTTCCCTCTTTCCTTGCTGCTTCCCTTCTTTCATTCTTTCTTGCTTTTTATCTTTTCTTTTTTCCTTCCGTTCTTCCTTTCCTTGTTTCTTTCCTTCCTTCTTTCCTTCTTTAATCGCTTCTTTCCTTCTTTCATTCTTTCCTTATTCCCTTCTTTCTTCCTTTCGTTTTCTCTTTCTTTCTTTCTTTCTTTCTTTCTTTCTTTCTTTCTTTCTTTCTTTCTTTCTTTCTTTCTTTCTTTCTTTCTTTCTTTCTTTCTTTCTTTCTGTCCTTTCTTTTTTCTTCCTTCTTCCTTTCCTTGTTTCTCTCTTTCCTTCTTTCTTTTTCCCTTTAACTTTTTTCTTTTTTCATTCATTCTTTCTTCCTTTATTTCTTCCTTACCTTGTTCCTTTCTTTCCTTCCTTCTTACATTCTTTCTTTCCTTCTTTCTTTCTTTCTTTCTTCCTTTCTTTCTTTCCTTCTTCCAATCTTTCTTTCTTCCTTCCTTTCTTTCCTTCTTTCTTTGTTTCTTTGTTTCTTAACTTCTCTTTTCTTTCTTATCTTTGCTCCTTTCTTCATTATTACTCTCGTTCCTACTTTCTGGTTTCTATCTTTATTTCTATTTATTTATTTCATCCTATCTTTCTTTTTATTTGTTTCTTACGGTTAGCCATGGCGTGGTGTGTGTGAGCTTCTATTAGTTCTAATCATTCTAGTTCTCAAGAAAATCCTTCATATAATTATGGAGTGAGTTATCTTATATATATATGTGTAATAGTATATCAAGTTTGATGGCTTATTCGTTCGTTCATTTATTCATTGATTCATTCATACTCTCCTTTAGATTTACTGATAATATTCTTTTTCGCTCTCTGTATGCTATTTTTGACCTTGCATAATTATCGGTCTACAAAGTAATGTGGTAGTAAAAATAAAGACATTTTTGGTCTGCACTACTTAGGTGAATTTTCATGAACATTAATTGTATTCCATATGGGAAGATTCTTAATATCTACATGTTTAACGTATTTTGATAGGTATATTATTATATTTTTTTAATGAAATGGGTGAAATGATGGTCAAATGAACCCAGGATCCATAGAGTTTAGAGTTATCTGCTGCTGCTGCTGCTGATGATGATGATGATGATGATGATGATGATGATGATGATGATGATGATGATGATGATAAAAATTGTACCTCTTTATGAAGCCCGAGTAAAGCCTAAGATGGAGGCCCGGCAAGTAAAACTGAAGATACTGGAGGTCCATTGAGTTTTCAAATATTCATCCAAACAGATATATTAAAATAGTTCTCCATCCACTATCTTAGGGGAGGAAGTAATGCGGTCCTGAAATGCATATTAAGTGGTTATCTGAAACACACATTTTAAATCTAGAATTGCAAAATATATGTTAGTTATCTGTATGTTTATAAAGGCATAGTTTAGCAACCATTAGTGCAATAACTATTTCTTTCATTGCAGTCATATGTTTATGGAGGATACTACGTGAATATTTCAAGGATATTTCCGTAACCCCTTTGTTTGATATTTTATCAAATGCATAGCTTCAGTAATTATCTTGAGTTCATTTTCCATATAGTTTTTCTGAAATGCTCAATAAGGTTTTAGGATTTCCCATAAGTGAACACTGGTGAAACAAATCTTTCTAAAATAGATAAATACATTAAAAGCGTACATTATGTCAAGTAATTTCAAAGTTTTATGATCCAATTAATGTGCGTTAGGTATGTACATTTTTGTGATTAAAGGAAAGAATATCTGTGGGTACATTTATGATGGCTAAGTTGAAGACGATAGAAAAATTAAACCGATTACTTACTGAATTCCTAATCTATTTACTAGTTTGTAAAGCATAGATACATTAAATTTGTGTCTGTGGTGGAAATACTAAATTAAGAAAAATATGAACGTTTAAGGGATTCTTCAAATTTCTGTGCTTAATATTTTATTTTAGACTGATGTATGCAGCGGTTCTCGTGCAAATGAGTGAAATTAGAATGTTGTTTACTAAACTGCTAGTATTTTTTCTCGAACTACTGAATAATCCATTTTGTTGGAGTGGGTCATAAGTCTTAGAAGGTTCCGTATAACATATATTTTTCGACAATGCAGAAAGGCATATGAAGCCCTTTATACAAGGGGCGTCCAGAAAGTAAGTTCTGTTTCAATTTATCTCCGCTGCAGCGCTGCGATCGTAGTTCCGCACATGCGCGGTAGACGCTCTGTATCAAGGAGAAGAAGCGTGCGCCATTATAAGATCGATGTCAGCCACGTATGCTTTGTTGTGCTTGTTTACAATGTCGGTGTTGATTGAAAATCCCACCGCTTGTGAAATCAGATCTGTGATTCGTTTTCTGAATGCCAGGATTGCGCCGCGCAATACAGAATAAGCGCCGAGGAATGCTGTCAAAAGGTGTTGTGTTTCCTCACGACAACGCACGACCACACATTGCAAATGTGACGAAAAACATCCTGCAGGGATTTGGCTGGAAAGTGTTTGACCACCCCCCGTACAGTCCTGACCTCGCTCCTAGCAACTTTCATCTGTCTTGGCATCTCAAATCTTTCCTTGATGGTCAACACTTCTACAATGGCGAAGAGTAGACGAAAATGTTTCCAACTAGTTGAAGACACAGGGGGCAAACTTCTATGAAGAAGGTATACTTGTGCCTTGCTATGACAAATACCTGAAAAATTTCGGCAGTTATGTGGAAAAGTAGTTTAAGAGTTGTAGCATTTTGAGCAATGTATAGGTTTTCTGTATCTGTACACAGTTTAATTTTATTACCAAACAGAACTTACTTTCTGGACGTACTTCGTAATAAACTAAGAATTTTACTGATTAGCAAGAAACAGATAAGTAGAACTGTGTAACATAATGCGGAAAAGTGGCGGCAGCGACGAAATGTGATAAAACAAGGCAAATTTCATTCTGATGATTTTATTCAGACAGAAAAGTTTAATGCCATCGATAGTACTCGAACTTTAGATCTTTGGCTCATTGAGGCAATTCTCTTACCGCTTAAGGTACCCTGAAAAAATATGTTTAAGAGAATTGAATGTTCTCTTCTGATCCTTCAAAGCGATCCCAAATGCTCGAGATACCATAAGCCGATACCAGTGGCCATGAAGATGTTTGGCTTTGTTGGAGGATCTAGGTTCGAATGTTTATAACATAAATCTAGTAAACGAAACATTTGAGCTGCGTTCAAGTTATAACACTTTTTTTCTGTCAGGACTGGGACCAGATAGAAACTTCTGTTTTTTTCCTCTAAATACATGTGGACTCTTTGTGAATGCGTGACAGAGATGGCAGCACTGTACAGTGTATAGAGCTCTAGTGGTAGCGACGAGAGTTGGGACTGTTTTTGATACTTAAATTGGTGACGTTTTCATTGCAAGAACAGCGTGTAATCATTGGTTTTCTCAATTTTCATGGTGTAACACCTATTGAAATTCCTCGCCAGTTGAGTAAGGCATGTGATGATAGTACCATGGATGTGTCTAATGTGCGTTCCTGGTTTTCAAATTCAAGTTTTCAATTCACTATCTACACATGGCTAGTGTGAAAGAGCAAACTTTTCAACATAGGTAATTTCCTGAGGTTGTGAATCCCATAACAGGTGTGATGCATGAGAGAAAACTCTTTGACAAAATGAAACCCTGAGTAATATTTGCTAAGACTAATTACTAAATGAAATGTACAATAAGCAATATTAATAAAGTGAACAATGTGTTTCACATATATTACGTTTTATCGTAGAACTTATCTGCTATATTATTAAGAAATGTTTTCTTGGTATATTTGAATCAAAAGAAAATGGGGGGGGGGGGCGGGGGAGAAGACAAGAAAGAACCGCATCGTCTGCGATATGTTGAAGTAATCTCATTTTGACACGATTTACGTTATATTTGACCATGATTGGTTGAAGATTATATTGTATTGGAAAACTGAATGATTGTTCCAGATGTAAATAATAATGAAACTATGAATGAGCGAAGGAAAATGAACTTTATTAAAACCGACCAGAAAGAGCAAATTAATTTGTTTGAGGCATTGTATAAGATGAACCTGCTCACAATGACATGTTTTTATGAAAATGGAAATAGGTTATGCCGGAAGAAAATACTCGATGATAGGCAAATTAAGGTAAATAGTTGATTTGGCAAATAAATGAGGAAGAATGAGACTGGGTTCATAGTGTAAAAAGTTTGATGATTATAGCTGATAATTATGATAATAATTATCGTTATCATGATTATCATAATACTGGCAGCACCTCGCCTCGGTAGCGTAGATGGTAACATGTCTGTCTCACGTTCAAGAGGTCCCAAGTTCGAATCTCGGTCAGGGTGAGTTACCTGGATACGGCTTTTTCCGGGGGTTTCCCTTATCCTCATAGTCGAATGTCAGGTAGCTCTAAGCTCCATGGATCCTTGACACATTTGAGCATCATTTCACCCATTTCATTCACCGTCCGATAGGACTTAACGTTGGAGGACGTAAAATTGCAAAATAATAATAATAATAATAATAATAATAATAATAATAATAATAATAATAATAATAATAATAATAATAATAATAATAATAATAATAATAATAATAATAATAATAATAATAATAATAATAATAATAATAATAATAATAATAATAATAATAATAATAATAATAATAATAATAATAATAATAATAATAATAATAATAATAATAATAATAATAATAATAATAATAATAATAATAATAATAATAATAATAATAATAATAATAATTAATAATAATAATAATGGTAGCGCCATTGCTGAGTGGTTAGACCGCTTGGTTGTCACCTAGGTGGTCCGGGTTCGATCTCAGGCGACCACAAAGTGGGATTTGTGGTGGACAACAGGGCGCTGGGGTGGGTTTCCTCCGGGTCCTCCGGTTTCCCCCACCATCATTCCATCCATTGCTCCATAATCATTTATCTTAGGCTTTGGGCCTCAACCCTGATTTCATCTCAGGTCAGATGCTTCGGCTCCCTCGCCGAGCCTCGTAATTTCAGCATTGACGAGAAAGGAAGAAAAAAAATTATCATAATATGACTAGGTATTAGAACCTATGCAGGTATTAGAACCTATGGTTCAACCCATGCAGGAAAGTTTTGTCAGATAATCTTACTGTTCCATGCATTCTATTGTTGCTCTGCTAGAAATGTGGACTTCAGAATCATGGAAATGTTTGGCTATAGTTTGGCTGGACGGTTTTCTTCAATTGCATAGTCGCCTTACTATGATATCTGTCTAAATAAATTGTTGATGTAAATGACCATAGTTTTCTAGCCATTTTGCTAGACCCTATAGTTCTGTTTCTATTTATTTTGTTTTGCGACTAGAATTTTAGAATAACCGGTTTGGTATTTACCTGTAAACTGAGAAAAATAAAGGAAATAAAATACCCAAGTCAGATTGGTGTTGTCTACAGGTTCTCGAATTTCTCTCTATATAGCTGAAATCACATAATTTTTCTTCTATATTTAAATAACATATTCGGCGGGTGTTTAAACATATCGATTAATGGAAAAAGCCACTCTATAAAGTTAAGTTTCGTTAAATGTGAATAGTGTTTCATTGTAAAACAAACTAGCTTTTAATTCCGAGGTAGTTAAAAACAACCTTTCTGCAACAGGAGTAGAACCTTATTATCTGTTCCACATGCCAAGTTATTTTAACTGGATGTAATGTTCGCATTTGAGAACGCTACATATGACCAAATTAACAAGAGTTTAACACTATGCTAGGGAATGCTGACTAAGCGTTTACAGAACTAATCCCGTGTTTGCGCTTTTTAAAATTCCATCCTTTCTCCGTTTCCTCGACTCCTGAGGGCATGGAGATACGTTTACTTCTGTAATGACTTCACTTGGCCGGCAGTCCACACGGAACGCAAAAGCAGTTTCGCAGGATAAATGTGCACTGACAAGTGAACGATGATGTGAAAGTTAGCCAGTATCTGCACACACACACACATACACTGCATATATACCCCCATGCATCCATTGTCCCAATTTCTCTGGCGTAGAGAGTGTAAGGGCAGGGATATTGCCACACATACCAAACCGGTATTGCTGCAGGTGTATGCCTGCTTACTCAATAACACAAATACATTTATACTTTTTATGTGTTTTTTTTCGGTCTCTGTCTCTCTCTTTGCTTTTCACTTCCGACAAAACATTTCGAGCTTGCAGAAGTTGCTGCAGCCGGAATGTCGCGAAGATTTCAGGTCGCTGAAGGTAGTCCTTGTTTTGCACTTACGTCCTTTGGCCACCTCACTTACCCAAAATCGAAGTTGCATACGTCTCTTTTAAACTGAAGAATGTTTAGAATGGATACCCTGAAGCTTAAAATATGTCTTATTCCTTAGCAACTATTTTTTTCACACAAGTGGCGTAGAGACCAAGGTTGGAAGGGTATAATCATACTGAAAGGTTTAACTCCATATGGCTGGTATTGGAAGCAAGGTAAATTTAATGTTCTGCCGGTGTGTTGCCACGGTATCTCAAAAAACAACCGAAACTGGCTGATCTGTGGTTCAAGTCGTGACTGTGACATTGAATTTTTCAGGCTGATTGTGTTTTTCCTATTCCTTCTGAGGGCCCAAAAGAAAAAAAAAATTCCCAAATAAAAGAGGAAAGAATCATTTATGCTTATTTGCCCATGAACATGCAACTCAAATCCGAATGAATATCATACTCTTATTTAAGTCCCAAGTCTTTTAGTATGTATGACATTTCCTCCAATTCCAAACTATTATATTATACCTATATGGAATATATTACATATTGAAATGAGATATTGACTTATATAAGACATATATCTTGAGTTTCCAAGAAATAGTTTATAAAATCCTTTGCCCTTTGATTGAATTTTGCATACATTGAAATATTATATTAAAAAAAAACTACTACATATTGATAAAGAAAACTTATGATACGAAAAATTCAAAGCTCATTAAAATGCAGAATGTAAACAAAAATAATTTTCCGTGCGTCAACAGTATTTGTAATAAATGAGATGCAAATGCTACTATGTCTGCCATTTGACTGCCAATAGTAGTTAGAGAATTCAAAAATTCTGTATTAGGTTTCATCTGAAATGCAATACTAGGACACCACATGATATGATATGATATTCACTTGTTTGTACAGTATCCGTTACAAATTCAGTACAGTAAAATTTAACAATATCTCAAATACATGAAATTGCTGACTTAAGATTTACTTGCTGACTCAGATCCCCTGGCAATAAACCTTTGGATTTTCTGAGCAGCTTGACGCCATTTCTTCTTGACCTTTTCTTCTTTTATCATAATCCACTTTTCTCTTATCCTATATAAGAAATCTTCTATACATCTATTTTTCTTTTCTCCCATCCCCGTGCCCGCCTTGGTAGCGTAGATGGTAACATGTCTGCCTCACGTTCAAGAGGTCCTGAGTTCGAATCTCGGTCAGGGTGAGTTAACTGGATAAGGTTTTTTCCGGGGTTTTTCCTTATCCTTCAATATGAATGTCGGGTAACTCTAAGCTCCATGGACCCTGGACTCATTTGAGCATCATTTCACCCCATTCATCCACCGTCCGATATGACTTAACGTTGGAGGACGTAAATTAAAAAAAACAAAAAAAAAACGTTAGCATGCGTACTGCCAATATCTCTTTGCTCACACTGTCCCATTTCTTATCCCATATTTTTCTCCTGTCATTTGTTAGCTCCTTACATTCTATTAGGTAATGAACCGTGCTTTCTTCATCTCCACAAAATTCACATATCCCTATCTCAACCCTTTTAAGTATAATATTCCAACCCTCATCCATGCTATGCCTTCTCTTCCAGTTTTGCCACATTGATCTATATATTTTCCCCTACCCCATTCTGTCTTTAATTGCTTATAAAATTTCAAAGATTTCTTTTCTTCTATACTTTCCCATATCTCTTGCCTATCTATGTCTTGTAGTCTAGTTCTCACTTCCTTCCAAAAACTGTTATAATTTGTCTCCTCTGCTCTCCATAGATCTCCCATGCCTACTTTTAATATCATTCTTTCCAATTCCGACCAGCAACTATTTGTATTTTTAATGCTTTTCTGTTGCTTCATGCACAGATTCAATTATTCCCCTTTCTGTCCTTTAATACACTTATACCAGAATTTCAATATTCTCTCTATTATTATTTCCCTCCTTTTTGTATTATCTAGCTCTAGTAATGCCACCTCTCTTGGTGCCGGAGAAACCATATAGAAAAAGAAAGAGAACTAGAGAAAGAGAGAATGATGGAAGAGAAATAAGAGTGAAAACAGCATACCATAAACAAGAATTATTTGCTAATGAACCATTTAGCTCTTTCTGGACCAGTCAGTAATGTCTCGGAATAGTTGTACTTCTACTAAATAGACAAATTTGAATGATCGGTATTAATTTGCTAAACAGAGGAACAACTTCATTGTTGTTTTAATTCAACGGTGTTTTACTGTAAGAAACATTATATTGAAAATTGAATACCGTGTTACATATAGATATTTGTGATACGTAGATATTTGCTGCACTGCCATATGATGATTTTATATTTTTATTACATTAATAGTTTTAATTTTACTGAATAAAATTTAAAACAAATTGTTTCACATAAAAGTAGCTACTTTAGTATTATATTCCAATAAAGCATTGCAGTACCTACAGAGATTATCAGGGCTGAAAATGCATTTTCCAGCTAATACATCGAATTTTTCGCATTTGCTTCAACTTTCCTACCACGGAACAGGAAAACCACTATTATCAGTGTCAACCAATATTGCGGTACTATAAACCCGGAAATTAAAAGTACTAGCAACACTTGAAGTCTCATGTAGCAGTAACCGAGATCGCCTTGGATGTTTATCGAGATACATGAATCAGACGAGTGAGGCTTAGTGGGTGTATGAATGCCTGATCATGGTATCTAGCATTGGTAAGAAAACCAATATCCTTGGGTTGATTTAACTTTCGAATGTTTACGAGTAGTGTGAAAAAAGAATATTATCGCATAATGCGTATATGGAGTTTGTTTCTAGAATTAATCTAAAATTAACAAATGAATAAACTTATGCAATATGAGCTGAATCTTTCCTGGCGGCGTATATGTTTTAGACGTTCTCGGGCTTCGAGCCAAAGGTTTTGTGACATCGGGAGCGTGCATCTCTCCCATCTTCAGGATGATATACCGGTGAATGGTATAAAATGGTATTGTGATTAGAATGGTGTAAATTTTGCACGTAAGCAAGTTCAGGAGCAGAATTGTTCGGAAAGATTTTTAAGGTTTTCTTCGATTCTCAAGTTTATTGAAGTGTGTTAGAAAATAACAATTTTCTGTATTTGTCCATTTACTGGATTTAATCTATTGAGTTTTATCATTTCTCCAATGTTTCTCCAACAAACGCCTAAATTTGAAGTTACGACTTAGAAAAACTAACATTGACATGACATCGTGAAGAGGGTTAGGCGTATTGGGTACTTGAAAGATTTAATTCCTTGTAGTATGCAAACAATGCGTGGTCTTCATGATCTTGAACGATCGTGAACTTAAGTGTCTCCTCGAGCAGTTTTATGGCCCTGTAAGACAAACTTACGGTAATTTCAAATGGCTGCAACATCTGGAAGATGGCTTTCTCATTTCACAATACACATTTTATATGTACATTACAACACCTTAATCGATCTTATCCGTCAATTGTTTCTGATTTTTTAGAGAGTTAATATAGGTAACGTCTCTTAATTTTAAATAAAATGTTGTTCCAAATGTTCAATGGTAGGTACTGATAAAAATTAGTTTAAAAATTAGTTTAAAAATCTTGAGTTGATCGAATTTCAGAAAAATTTGAATTATTGAAAAATGTTAATGTAAAGGGAGATTTCATATTCCTCCAGCATTCTTTCGACACGTGTTCATTTTATGCTTGTAATTAAATTGTGCAATGGTTTCTACGTTTGGAAAAAACTCTTTCCAGTTTAAGCCCACCAAATTTCTATTATATTTCATATAATATCCAAAAGATGAAATGTTCTTAAATTTTAAGACGCTTTTAATGCATTGTTTCACGAATGAATTTCGTATCCATTTCAATTAAAGACAATAACTTTTCAAAAATACGTCTTGTTGCATTATCTGGCTGCAGAGTAACTTGTTCAGCATTAGTACATATATTCATATATTGACATTAATATCCTCTTATAATAATGCACAATTATTAGAATTTATTGATGGCAGTAAGCAATTAATTGATACACCGAATATTACTATATTTTTGTTTAAGTTACAGTTTATTTTTAAGTTTAACCATCCTCCTTATTCAAATGAGTAAATCTGTCACAAATTAGATGCTTCTAATTTGCATAGGTATTACTTTCTCTATCCAGTAAGGATTATTTTTAGCTCTTCAAAGTATTTTCCCTCTTCAAAGCATTTTTACACTTATTTGCCTGTTTATATCCTGTTAATTAAGATAGCACTTTGTAAACATGATTTCAAAGAATCTAAATGAAGCTGGCAGAACTCATGAGAGGATTTTGATGCCATGTGCCAAGCATCACACACGATTACCACACGAAGGTGTTTTACAAAAGCCGTCCACCTATTATAACAATGCTCTACGTTAAACAAATAAAGGTTCATTAAAGTATAGCCTAATATGTATAAAATTTTGTCATGGCAAATCAAATGCATACTTGGGAATGTATTACCAATTAAAGCAGGACTCATTTAAATATATAATGCTTGTTTAATATATTTTTATGGCTTTCACATTTCCAAAGTATTTGTTGTTTTCGATTGCATTTTCGAATACATTTTAAAGTCAGTTATATGGGTACATTTTGACAATTTGGAAGTGTAATCAGCCTCTTCCTACCTCGTGTATAGCTGCAACAAAATTTTAACTAAAGCAATTTAGGTGAACATACATAATGGATTGAAAGCCTTTTTTTAATAATATGTAGAGCAGTCGTGTAAATAAGTGAATACTGATTAGTAAGTAAAGAAAGTTTTATGATTAATGCATTATTTTAATCTCTTCGTAATGGACATCTGCTAAAAATGTAAAAACTTCATTTAATTTAAATATTTTGCTTTCTTTTAACATTATTTCAATGAATAATTGTGTTCTTATTGCCCTCTATAATAATTTATGTGTGCTCTTATTAGCAATTTCGCGTTTCTTGTGCCCTGTCCAGGAGTCAGTGTTTTTATAAAGCAGACTTTAAACTAAATAATAAAATTTATAATTAAAATTACCTTGAAATGGTTTAGTTATGCATATAGATTTTGTTTAGTTGTGTTTAAGAAGCCTAAACGGTTGACAAAACTGGTACAAATCCCTGGTACAAAACAAACTTTCACCTACTACAGAAATCTACAGATAGACTTCAGTAATTTAGTGATAGATATAAACTTTGCTTATTCTAAACTGTCAAAGCTTGCTATTGTGACTAACCGAACCAAATATCTTCCAAAGACTAGTTAGAAACACATCCTACAGTTCCCTAGTTTTTGTGCCAGCAGTCAGGAATGTTGTTCTACAGCGGTGTATTTTGAACAAGAATTTAACGTTTAAAAAGATCCACGAGCTCCAAACGATTGTAATTTGGAGAATAAATTGTTAATATGCATTGTTCCTTGTTTCTAATGATATGCAACTTGACTCACTGTAGGTAGTAATGTGGGTGTAATCAGGTCGTTAATCACGTAATTATATGCAAAGTAAAAGTTGACAAGCAAGAAATATGTTGTTTTACGAAATATGAATGTGTGTGTAATTTCTGAAGTGCAGTTCAAAGGCTGGGTTTATACGAGGTCAGTTTCCTAACTGGAAGAATTTATGATTTTTCTGCTCTTCCCTTCGCTGCCCATCCTGCCCGCCTCTCTTCCTTTCTCTTCCACTCTCTGCCCTACCAGTTCCTCTCCTTTCTTCTCTTGTCTTCTCTGGTGTTGTCTGGTCTCCTGTTCTCTTCTCTTTTCATTCTTCTTCCCTGCATATAATTTAAATTCCTTTTATTTCTATTTTCCTATAATTAGCTGTGCTCCATTTTTCTTTTTTTTTTTCTCTTCTGCTTTTGTTTCATTTCCTCTTCTGTTATTTTTTTCTACCCATCCTCCCTCTTTTAATCCCTTTTACATTTCTTCTCCTCTTTTTCCTCTTCTCTTCTGCCCATACTTCAATCTTAATTTCCTTTCATTCTTTTACCTCGTTTCTTCTCCCTCCCATCTCCTCTTTGCTTTATTTCATTTTTTCTGTCTTTTCTTCTTTTTCTTCTCTGTTTTCTTATTTTTTTATTTATATCGTCCTTCTGTTCACCCTCTTCTTTCTCTTCCCTTCCCGCTCATTTATTTTACTTATCCTTGCTATATTGATTTCTCTTTTCTTCTGTTCTCTTTTCTAAATGGTCCTGCGTTTGATTTCCAGCAGTGTTCTATTCTTGTCTCTGGGGTTGAGGCCTAGTAGGCCGGAGCGTAATATCAAATTTAGAAGGTGCTATGTAACCATAACCATAGATAGCTACCCATTTAATCAAGCCAAGTGTCTGCAACGCACAACAAGCTTTTACAAGTACGATCGTGACTGCAAACTACATAAATAAGAATATCAGTGATCTAACAACGCATGTTCATAGAAAGCACGCACGCTATAACAGGGTAAGAATGATAAACGTAAAATGACACGCCTTATTTGATTTTTTTTTAACGAAGAAGTGTGAAGGTGGTGGAAAAGTAGTGTGGTCAGTATACTGTAAGCATACACACTAACTGTTGGAGCCTATGCACATCTGCAATTCTGACTCTTCCAATAATGGGTGAAACCAAGTATTTCATATTTTTTCACATATATCTTATGCTTATTAAAAGTGAAACTCATTAGTGTTCAGAGCCTAATGTTGGAGAAGTAAGAAGTAAGCATGAACTATCCACATTTTGTATGTACGTGACTAGAGTATTCTTTTGGAACCATAAAAGATTCATAAATGGCCTATTTACTCAGCAAAATTATGGAAGGCAATAATTTAAGCATATGTAATGAATGAATTAATGAAAAGCCTATAAATCCCTTGAGGGCAAAGGCCTATTGCTGCGCAGGGAGTAGCAATTGAGAAACTCATTAGGGTGGCAACGCCTAAGAGCCTTGTGCTGTTGCTGCGCTACAGTAACGGCGTAGTTTCGTGCCATCAATAGTCACTATCTGCTTCTTTCACTTAGTACATCATTATTGTTTACATAATTAGCTATGATACCTTTAGTTCATAGCACCTGGGTAGCTACTTCTTCCAGTGTCTTCCGTGTAGCTCTGTTCTTAGCTTTTGTTGACCACTGTATCCCTGCTATATTTTGAAAGCTATCTGTCCACTTCATCTTTGGCCTCCCTGCCGTTCGACGTTATATACTGGGGCCCGACATTGTTATTCGTAGCGGCCATCGGAGGAGGTGTATTCGGGTGACATGGGCTTCCTATTTCCATTTCAGCTGTTGGGCCCGTGAAGCCACGGCGGTCGGTCATGACTGACTTCCTTCTTTGTCATCCTGTCCTTCCTTGTCACGTGTAATATCATTCGCTCCATTTTGCGCTCACAGATTTGTAGCATGGTACTTTTTTTTTTATTTCAAAGCTATTTCCGTGCCTGATGATGCGCGATTTTATTGTGGATTTGTTGGAGAAGGATATTGTTGGGCCTAAGAAAATATATTCTCTGACATATTCTGATTTGCTCCACCTTAACTTTTTTGGAGTTTATAGTTAATCCCGCTTCTTCTCTAATACTGCCAGCTCCACCAACGTTAATTGTAGTTCGTTTGCAGAAGTTGCCACCAAGAAAGTGACAATAAGTAGCATTAGTAACTTATTAACAAGTATAGAAAGAAATACAAAATAAATGTAAAAACATTCACGGTTCCGTTGCACTGTAATGCAACCAATTAGGACGGGATTATGGAATGGAAGAACACTGTGTGGAAATTGAAAAAAAAAAAAAAAAAAAAAAAAGTACAGAAGGGTATTCGTTTTTAGAATTTTATTATGACACTTTGAATTTCCATACTGTTTTATTCCATCAGACAAAAGGAAAACAGCACAACAAAAATTCAAAGGTGAAGGAACTATGTACAGCTATTAATGGTGATGATGACGACGACGACGACGATGATGATGATAATGACAGCTGCTACTGTACAATAAAGAATGAAATAATGACTTAGTCCCATGAAGAAATGCTGTGCTTGTTTAAATTAGGTCAGAAAGCAGGAATATATTGGAGTCATTGTTACTTCCGCACCAAGAACTGCTTCTCAGGGCGGTTTCTCCAGGATAGTCAGAACCGGAACCCGGAAAGGCTTCACTTGAAGCAACGTCAGGTATGTGGGAACACCAAGATTTTGCTGTTAACACCCTTTACCTGATCACTAGCCTGTGTTGAATGACCCAGTTCGGGACTAGGAACTCCCCAGCGAGTTGGATTGCAGTTTCAGTGAAATCTTCGGAGAAGTATCCAAGAAGGTGGAGCTTGAAACTTCTTTTTCACATCTAGGTATCATTTAGAACGATCAAGAGTTAAAACAAGTCACCAGTATATCCCTGAAATAGGAGATAAACAACCGCTGTACTTGTTTAAGCCCATAGGTAACGTTCATTCTTGAGGAAGTCGTTTGGCATGCAACTGGAACTTCTTTTGCAGAACGTTGTTGCTTTTAAAAGAATGTTCTAAATCAGAGTTGCAGTGACAGCGTATCTGTAGCCCTTTTTTTGTAAAGTCCTTCTTAGGGGATTTAAACAGACGATATGATTGTTTCTGCAATCAGCTGCAAATTTGTGCAAAACACTGGAAAATGGTTAATTTATAAAGAGGACAAATAAAACCTCCTTAAAACACAAATTTTTCTCGTACAACATCTCTGGAAGTATGTTTTTTACCCTCTTTCTTGAATTATCTCTCAACAAAGGAAATTTTCAGTAGCGTACATGATTAAAGATTTTACTTGAATCTAGGTAGACTATAAAAATAGATGGAATTTCAGTCGCAGTGTGTAAACATTCTGTTGCTGGTTACATATGTCGTGAAACTCCGAAATGTCATTTTAGAAGCAACAAGAGATATTTCTGCTTTATAAATGCGGAAAAGATGTAGATTAGTATTATCTTGTATCCCTAATGCTCATTCAGAGTAATTGTGTAATAAAACCTAACCTTTTCAAATGAAATGAAACCTACAACATTTTATATTTTCCCTTTGTAGAATCTTAGATGAAAGCAACATGCCCAAATATAATGAAGAAACATCCAATGTGTAATTAAGGATATAAATGTACATCGGAATAATGTTACCCAAGCTGCAATTAAATTTCTCTTTTGAATACTCCAAATTGGAGTGATTGGCAACTTTGATGTTGGGAGTTCTCGTGATATAAAGGCATAAACTGGCTTCTGGGAATAAGATCCGAATGGTTCTGAAGTATTCTGAACATGCCCAGGGACATAGCTATATCGTGCTATCAATTTATCGATTACTTAATTGGGCATGGTTGTGTATATACCACTACAACTAGAAGTAACACCCATTTGCTTTCCCTTTCTCTGTTACTACGTGCTTTCCGGATGAAAAATTACAGTGCGCAGTGAACAGGCATGTTTGGAAATAGTGTTATCAAGCCCATCAAAATACTATTGGAATGTCAAAAAACGGACTGCGTTTGAGAAGATGCTCTAATCCTTTCGGATCTCTTGAAATGTCTGCATCTGGCAGTAAGTGGTGAAGGTGGTACTGTATTTTGCAATTCTTACGTCATGCATACTTACACACAAGATAAGACAATGGAAGATTTCTGGTGGCAAACTCTTGAATTAATAACAAAATAAGGCAGGATGGATAACCCGTTGTAAAATTGAATTTAAAATCCCTAAATATAAATAAACATATACAAAAAATGACACTTAAATGATCCCAACAACAAATACCATTGACAACGAAATCGAAACAAAGCAATTATATCCAACAATTCATTCTAATTTGTGTGTATTCACTACAATAGATTCAATAAATTATTAATATAGAGTATGTATTTCATAATCAATTTAATTAACTTACTAAAATTTACTTTTCAGTTATACAGTTTCCTTCACCAACAAAGGATAGCGAATGAAAATTTAATAATTTTTAACTTCATTTGTTTGACTGCTAGAGCGATCTTCATTAGTTTTGCCTGTTGGAGCGATCTTCATTTGTTTGACTGCTGAGCGATCTTCATTTGTTTTAGACTGTTAGTGTACATGAAAATGATACACTGGATACTCACAGCTTTTAGTGTTAACGTTTGTTATTATTTCATGGCCCTATTTAGGTATTATATTCTGTACTATTAGAATTCGTAATTTTTATTAATCAAACCTAATTCCAGGTCCACTTTCTTCTTCGTAATTTTATATATAAAATCTTAAGCTCTCCATATGTGTGTAGTAGGGCTAGTTTTCCAATAAATTAATCTCTATTACATACTTAGAACCCATAGTTATCATTCATGTAGTAAAGGTGTTAGATTTACTAGTCATAACCGTAAACTGTTACATTAAGGGCGTATGTTTTAATTCCCTGATTATCTTTTTCCTAGCTCTGCAAACATCTCTATAAAGTACAGCTTAATAACTTTTTACTCAAGGCTTTCAATTGGTGGCAAAGCCGGTCTTTGTGTGCTGCCTACGTTTTACCTGAGGCTGTGTTTTTTATTCTGTTCTTTAAACTCTGTTGAGCACTGCATGAATGCAATCTCCGTGCCATCGGCATTCGTATTCCGCTCAACGCGAACCGCTGCGAAAAGTCGGTCACCACAGTTACTACAATCGATAGTAACGATGGATTTTACGAGCTGCTGCAGCAGCAGCAAACAGGCTAGAGAAATTCCCAGTGAATGACAAGGCCACTAGCCTAGCCTGCTACCTCCCGCTGATATCTGGCGACCGCCGTTTCTTCAGGTGCATTGCTCAAGCCGGGTAGAGAAAGTGACATGAACAGTGTCAGCAAACCCGACCCGAAAGTGTTGGAGCCATTGATCTCCTTACAGCAGAAACTTGAGGGGCTACGGGGCATCCATCACTAGTGACAATCATAATAATCTTTGTATTTGCATTCTTATGAATGACGGCCAGGCCCGGTTCGGGGAGGGAAATAGTAAAATGTTGTGACGTCTAGTGGGGAAAAATATTTATACAGCATCTGTCTGTCCTTTGTCTGCCCTCCCGTTAAACCCCTTGCTGCTGTATTCTTCTGCAAGTGGTGGAGTGTTTTTGCAGTGGCGGGTCTCAAGAGATGACTCCCCAGCAAGCCAAAGTTTGTCATAACAGGTGCACCACTGTCGCTTCTATAGCGATTGTACTTTGAAGAAGCTGTTTCTAAATATACAAAATAATACTGCCTCAATTTAAACAGTCTACTTTTCTGTTTGTTCTGTAATTGATTGGATTTGATTATTGGGAGGGGATTCGGCAGCTTGACCAGACTGGTCTTTTGTACCTACGCTCCAAGTGGGATACCTCCAGGAGGAAGGATGAGGTGACAGGAGACACAGGGCGGCCGATCCCAAGGAGTCACTACAGCACAGAGGGCGGATCCCTACACTTGAATACATACCATCTCCCCCGTGGTACATGACAATCCTCATTCCACCTACCGCGGCCCTGAAACAGTCACGAGGCCGTTCGGCGACCGGAGGACGTTCTCCCAGAGCAAGGAAGACTTCAGTCAAGCTTCCACAACCGGCATCCCGCCAGCCTCGGTCCACCAGCCCGGCTCGGAGACCGGAGTCCGTCCCACCGGAGGAGAAAAAGTTCACTCAGAGCCTGTCATCTCGTCATGCACCGCCGAGATACCTGCTGACACATTTACCGTGAAAGAAACCATTAGTTGACAGATGATATGAAATGATAATGAAGATGAAATGGGACAGGAAGTGCGGCGGTAGTAAGTAACCTATCTAGCATTTGCCGAGCGACCCAGGAAAACCGCCCCAAAACGGGAGGTAAGCCGGCCAAGGGAATCGAACCGGGCCTTCTGAATGCGGGCTACAGACAAAACCGCCTGGGCCATCTCGCTCGGTTGCTCTGTAATTATGCACACTAAACAGTTTGATGTGTATTCGTATTCCTGTATTTCTTTTATTACATGGGTAAACTTCTGTGTCATAATATTAAATTCTAAATTCGTCACTTCTCTGTCTGCTTGAGAAACCAAAGAAAATTCGAATAGATCTTTGACTCATTATTTTTCTTAGTTTCACTTCCTTATAGCGCTTCATTTCAATGTGAAATTATTGTCTATAACGGCAATAAAACAAAATTGGCAGTAACGTTTATTAAATTTTAAAATATAGACTTAAATAACCTTTAAATATAAATAGAGTAAAGCATAAATGTCAGTAATTTTTAGTAATTTTTAGTGGGTAAAAAAGTAATGCCTCCTATTTTTTCTCTTTTAATTGCCAAGAAAATTGAATCCAATTTATATAGCTTGAAAACTGCATTGACGATTAATTTGTCACTATTCAATATAATATCCGTCCTTTTCCACAGTTTTGGTCCGCCTTTTAACTAGGGCATGTATTCCAGTGTGGTAAAACACACGGTCTTGCTTCCTAAGCCATTGACGCACGGACGTTTTCACAGCCTCCTCATCTTCAAAATGAATCCCACAATGAGCTTCCTTTAGTGGCCCGAACAGATGGACGTCTGATGGTGCCAGGTCAGGACTGTATGGGGGTGAGGTAAGACTTGACATCCCAATTTCTCAATTTCTGCAGTGGTGTAACGGCTGGTGTGTGGTCTTGCATTGTCATGCAAAAGAAGAATATCCGCCATAGTTTTTGTTGGACAAACTCGGCAAAGACGTGTTTTCAGCCTTTTGAGAGCTCCGACGTATTTTGTGCATCCCTACTCCAAAAAATCAATCATAAGCACACCCCCTGCATCCCAAAACACTGTCGCCATAATTTCCCCTGCCGAGCGCTGAGTTTTGAATTTGTTTTTCTTCGGTGACGTTGTGTGATGCCATTCCATTGACTGCCTCTTTGATTCAGGTTCAAAAAAAATGAACCCACGTTTCGTCTCCAGTAGCAATTTTTTCCAGAAACTCCTCTCCCTCCAAATTGAAGCGCTGCAAGTGTTCGGAGGATATTGTTTTCCTTGTTTCTTTGTTTTGGGCGGCTAACATTCTTGGTTCCCAACGTAAACAAACTTTTGAGTGACCCAGTTGTTGAATAATCGTCATTACACTGCCTTTACTGATGGAGGTAACGCAACACAATTCAGCTGTTGTTACCCGGCGATCACCACGAATGATGTCATCGCCTCGCTGAATGTTGCATGGAGTCACTGCAGTCACCGGCCTGCCGCTTCGCTTTTCATCTGCCAATGGTGTTTGCCCTTCAGCTTCGTTACAGCGACGAACCCATCGTCTAACAGTGCTGACATCTACCGTTGCATCACCATACACATTTTTTAGCCTTTCGTGAATGCGAATTGGCGTTTCACCTTCCGCAGTCAAAAATTCTATCACAGAACGCTGTCTAATACAAATGTCGATGTCAGTCATTTTGCAAGAGGATGCAGTGCAGCCACCTGTTGATTTAGGAAGTTACTACTGCAGGGGATTGGAAAAGAAGGTTTGAGGAATTGTTCCAAATTCAAAGTTTTCACATGACTAACTTATTTAAGGAAAAATAATAGGAGGCATTACTTTGTGACCCACCCTCGTACTATAGAAAACTAAATAGCTTTGGAAGATCAAAGACAGCATTTCTACAGTATTAGGTAACGGATAAGTGGAGTTTCAGATATTGGTGGTCTTTTGCGTATACCTCATTTCTATGACTCGCAATTAAATACCAAGAAAGATATTAAAGATGATGAAGAGGATATGAATTAGGTGTTGAGAAAGCTTCTAGAGAAATACAAAAAATGAGGATGACAATTTGAGTAAGATGGAGTTTGTATGCGGGGCAGGTATTGTGAATAGACGCCTGAAGACAAAATAAAATTTTGTGCCTATTATGAGTATTTGGTAACAACAATTATTAGTTCTCTTATATGTGATGTGTATGTTAATTCTAGAGTACCGATGGAAAACAAAGCTACTAAAGCGTTACGTATGTAGCATATGTAGTATATGCCTTAGTGCTTTGGAAAATAAGTTTTGTTTGGAGCTGGGATGTGCCCTCAAACAAGAAAAGAAGTGGAGATAATTTATCTGAGACGATGTTAATAGTACGGGAGTGCGAAATAGGAATTGTGGTGATAAAAGCTCTTCTTCTTCTTATCTTTGTTAGACGCATCCCCTGTTCTGTGATTGAATGAAACCCCCTTTCCGTCTTTTTCTCGGTCGCCCTGAACTTATTCTTCCTTCCGACTACTATCTCTTATTACTTTTACTATTCATTCGTCAGAAATTCTGGATACAAGTGCATTCTACTCCTCCCTTCTTATTTTTACCCATTCGTTCATATGTTGGATCTTACACAGCTCCCTAATTTCTTCATTTCTTACTCTGTCATACAGTGTCTTTCCTGTTGTTCTCCTCTATAATGAAATAATTAGACAACATAGTATAGTGACATACAGATAGCCGAAGATACAGTAATGACAACCACCAAGAAGATGAGGAAGACCATCGCTAAGTTAGCAAAAATACATCCAGAGAGCAATGTAAGATAGAAACCAGGGCTTGGTGACTGGACTGAACAAGGCTTTGTAGGTGGAGATAGGCTAACTACTTAGGGGAAACTCAGAAAAATAAGAGGAAAAAGAAGTAGTAGAAGAAGAAAAAGAGATAGTAAATGCAATGAATTATCAACATTCACTGATTTAAACCACTTGGTTATAGAACCACTTATGCACCACCATAACGTTTACGTTCTTTTTTGTTCTCTTTAGAAGTTACATCATTGAACATTTCAACACTAATTTAAGATATTAAAATAGCTGAACCAAAACTCGTATTAGTGCTCTGAATAAAATATTAAAAGCTTATATAACGTTACATCACAATCGCTACACAGATAATGCTTGTTGAAAGCTAATCAGTAAATGCACAAAGTATTATTGCTTATCAAGATGAAACTGAAATTTGGAGGCTTGATTTATTAGGTACATACGCTTTGTCATTTTATCACTAGTGATAAAGGCAGAAATTACGCTACAAAACATGGTAGTATTTTTAGAAGAGCATTTCATCCTTGACGTGCAAATTTGGTCGAATTAGAACAGGAGCAGCAGTAGTTTATGGAGTTAGTTGCCTGATTGCTTTGCATGAATTTGATGGTGAGCTAGAAAGAGATACTCTGAGCAGCATCTTGAGAGATGGACAGGCCAGGCACCTGAAGAGTGAACCGAGCGAATGTGCCCCCTAAGGCCGTTAGACCTTCATTACCTGCGTCACGGAACTGGGGAGTTCATGGAAGCTCCTGCCGCATTTTTGGACATGCACGCACACAAACATACAGCAGCGGAAATACCTACTTTGCTTACCGTTCATGTGGAGCAAATGTGATCATTCATTAACTTGTAGTACGACGTAAAATCATAGTCCGTGTTAAGTGTGGTACCAGAGAAAATGAGTTGTGTAAACAGGAAAGTTTACTGAATTCTGGAAGAGAACAAACAACAACGCTTATGGTGTGTCACGTGAAAACAATAAGGGATAGTTAGGAACGAAACGTGCAAGTTGTTAAAATAAATACAAATAATACATAATCATAAGAAAAGGTAATATTCAAGTATTTACATAATCTAATAATAAAAGAATCTTAGAAAGCGTGCCATGATCAATATTTCAATGCTTACAATCAGACCATTTTAGTTTTGAAATCATATGTTTACGAAATGCGGTAAATGTGAAATGCTTGACTATATTACGTTTTAAAAGTTTCCTCAACATTATAGACATTTTTGTGTTAATTTTTAAACTTCTGGCCCTGCTTTAAAATCTATTTAAATATAAATTTTAAATGACATAATTATATTGTTATTATCAAAACTGAACTTCGAAATGTTAAATATCAATTTTAGTGATATAGCTACTTAGTAAATTTATAAAAATATATACGCTTTGCATAACCTACAATCTCAGAAAGCATTTTCTTCTTTTAGAGTCCAAAAACACCTAATTTTTAGCTTGAATTTGTTCACTTAAACAAAGGTCAGTGTGACTTTTTAGTCACAATAATAAAATTTGAAGCAATTAAAATATTAATCCCTGTAAGACAATTTCAACATTGGAAACTACTGGATGGGGAGATACTGAAAAGAAGACTTGTATGGTCCAATTACCCTTCAGCTGCCCACTTAAAGGTCAATGAGATTTAGAAGCTCCTTATGAAAAAGTAACATTTTTTTTTAGAAAGTTTGAAGTTACTATTACGAAAGTATTGAATGCTGTAACGTTTCAGTCAAATTCCACCAATATACATAATTAAAAATATTGTTTAAATTCATTGTTTCATTATTGTTTTCTATTTCTTTCTTTCTTTCTTTCTTTCTTTCTTTCTTTCTTTCTTTCTTTCTATCTTTCTTTCTTTCTTTCTTTCTTTCTTTCTTTCTTTCTTTCTTTCTTTCTTTCTTTCTTTCTTTCTTTCCTTCTTTCTTTCTTTCTTTCTTTCTTTCTTTCTTTCTTTCTTTCTTTCTTTCTTTCTTTATTTATTTATTTCTCTCTCTCTTTCTTTCTTTATTTCTTTCTTTAAATAATTCAAATGTTATTCTTTCAGATATATTCACAACAGTCAGAATGTAAATATATTATTTTATATTTTGAGTAGTATTAAATATAAATTAATTTCGGATAGTTATTCCTCTAGATCTAACGTTGATTGAATAGTATGAACTTTAAAAGCAATTCGAAATAATGCTTTTATACAAACAAGATGGCATAAGCATTTTAATTTAATAAAAGCAGAAAAACATTAAAAAAACTAGTTATTTTCTGAAATAATGGTTCTACATAGAAGCTAGTTCTATACACAATTTATTTTAGTACCATGCCATTTCGGGACGCACTTTAGTTTAGTGACAAAATAAACTTCTTGGGAATTAATTACATTAATAGATTCATCGAAAATAAATACATATTGGTTATCATATCAATGAATTGTTTAAAAACTGTTATTATGCACTCTGTATGTGAACTTATTTAGAAACTAAGAATGATGGAAATATATGGTTAATTCACGTTTACTTAGTCCTTTGTTTATTTTTACGCTCAATAAACAAAGTATTAACAATACACAAACCCGTGGTGAAAATGAAGTTATCAAGAAACCAGGAATGAGCCTGAATAGTATCAACTGTCAAATCTAGTCAAATAAGGGATTATTTATTAATTCCTGTCTCTCATATAGGTAAATAAAGTCATTACCAAATATCTGTGTCTCAGTTACAGCATTTTTATACGGCAGAGACTTCTGTAGTCAATTCATAGAGACAAAATAGGTTATCTGGCCAATCTGTGCCACAAAAAGAAGGAAATGATACAAAATGTAAATGTATTCCTTGGCATTGAATTGAGCTACGTTGATCTTGGTCGCTAGAATATCCAAATGATTTGGTTCGACTTCATTAGGTAAGCCGTTGAAATCCGCTTTCTACAGTTCACGACCTCTCACCAGTTCCTAATCTTGTTTTATTCGATTGCAAAATGCATGTGTTCGCTCACATTCCTTTTTATTGCTGAAATAACCAAACACTTGATTCCTGCAAAATCTTTAACATCTCTCACGTTTGTAACTGGAGGCGGTTAGTTACAGAAATAGCTGTAACATTTTATAGCAGCTATCCCTGTCAATGCAAGGAAACCTTCACTACGTCCATTCAATGTTTTACGCAGATCTTTGGGTCGCTTTGTCCTTCATATGTATCAAGCAGCTCAGAAGGTTGACAAGTGTAGAGAAACTCTTTATATATTTGTTTGGAAAATTTGCAAGGAAGTTAAGGATGGTTATGTGAAAAGCTTCCTAAACCTTGAGGGAGTTTAGAGTAAACTGTTCCCCGCAAGGAGTTCAAACATCCTATGCGTATGACAAAACTACAACTTCTGGTGATTTTCCATTTGGGATGAATACTTGATTCTAACGTATATAATTCGCTGTCTTGAAGTAAAAAGTAATATATTTTTTAAATTATTAAACCTGCTTAATTTATATTTTTGTTTTAGAATAGGTTAGACAGCAATTTTAATTACTTTTTCCCTGGGAGGTTCTAGTTGGATAAAGTTATAAAGAGAGAGTGAGAAATATTTCTCGTTTCGTTCACTTTTTAATTTTATATAACAAACGCTTTTGTTTATAAGAATATTTATGCTTACAGAATTTTAATAGGATGTATATTCAACAAGTTTAATTACCTCAATGCATTACTACCGAAGCTTTATCATAAAACAACCATAAGGTAGAAGCAAAAGTTGGGTTACTGTTACATCTTTTGCTTATATTATAATTTTCATCAACATCCGAACAAAGACAACTTTATGGCAGGTTTTCGAAACATTAGATCTAAGCTGTAGAGAAACGGAAGAGAGAGAATGAGGCATTGCCGGGGAGAGAGAGAAAAAGAGGCAAACGGAGGAAGAATGTGAAAACTTGGAGAACAAGGAATAGGCAGGGAGAGGCTGCAAAAAAGTGGAGGGTTAAAAACAGGAAGAATTTTGCCATTTAATCCTGCTCAAGTATTTAAACATACTTGTTTAAGGATTGTGTATACGAAGTCATCATAATTTATAGCTTTTAGAATACTTATAACAATAATATGCTAACACATACTAATTATTCGCACTTTAAAAAGAGTCACATTTTTTTTCTACATTTTTTTAGTTAATCATCAGAATGCTCTTCCTGAAAACCTACATGAATGGACAACCCAGTTTCTCATACTTCTTTCTCTTAATGTTACAGATGAATAGAATGGTGATGGATATATTTGGTAATATCTGTTCAAAGTACTTCAGCTACTGTTTTAGAAATGTAAATACTATAAGACATCAGATAAGGGAGAGTGCTCACAGCTTATTTGGAAGTTGCATTCAATGAATACAAAATGTTCTAACATTTAATAGATCAGGAGTTCTGTCGACCTGTGAATAAACATGCGTAAATCTTACTTCTCTTTCCTGTACATGGATGCTGAATTGAGAAAAAAACTATGTAATGATGAATGAAGGGTTCGCAAAATGTGTTCCAATTCTATAACTTGTTTGTCTTCCTGAACAGTCAACGAATTGCAAGTCCTGCAATTACGTAATGCCTGGGTTAAAGCCGGTAACCTTTCACGCAAGCTGGAGGACTGCATTGTTTTCGCCTTAGTGCTACAAAAGTTCCAGCTTTTCTCTGGCAGAAAGGTTCTGCTTACTTCTTAATCTTTAATGACCCACCTACTAATTATTATCCTATGGTCTAGCATTAATACTGCTGTCGTTTAATTAAGAGGAAGTATGCAACAATATTTTATGATAATTGTATATTTTCTTGTACTGTGACTTACACACACAAACGCACACACACACTAGAATTAAAATGAAGTTTACAATGCTCTGAAACATCTAGGGTATCACGAATTGTAAGTAAAATCGGTATCTTCTTTGTAAGTTAATTACTAATTGAGATGGACCTCGGTTATATATGAGACTTCCTTTTGCAGGCTGCGTGTTTGATTCCCTCGAACCAGTCACCGAACTTGGGTTTTTCATGACTTTTCCTAGTCGGTAGGGAATGCTCTTCTACAACGAATTTCCTATCCGTTATTTGCAATCACCATCAGTTTCTTTAGTCCATTGCATCTTCTCGTATGCCTAAGGAACGGACGACGGCTATTAGTTTGTTGGCCTGTACTTAATATTAGAAAAATGTAAAATGAATTACTTAATTCAAACTTAAGTTCGTTTGTAAAAAGATAATCCCATATTAATCAGACATTTCTCTAAAACTTTGATTATTTAAAGAGTAGTCACAATCTACAAGAACCGAAACAAGTACAGAAAGAAAACAATAGGTAGCATTTTTTTGTGTGTATTATAGGTAACACAATATTTTTTAGAAAGTTATTCTTTAGTTACTTATTTAATTTACCAACCTCAACATTTCATACTCTTAAATGTATAGCAAATCCTGTGAATATCTGCTATGCAATTGGTGCTTTTATTCTGATTGTTCTAGACGCCATTCTGAAAGGTTTGTTAAATTTCGTCTTATTTTTTAATGTAATATTTGCATAAATCACATGTATTCACGTTGGGCATTAAGAATGCTATGAGATATTGGATTGTCAATCTTTTTGGCTTGCTGCCCTGATTTGGCTTTGTTTTTCTCTCTTCTATGTTTATCACGTCACAAGCTTGGCTCCTTTTTTCGTTCTTCTTTACAACTGCAAGACTGGAAGGAAATGTAAAAATGTAATTGTAGTGCAAGTGTGTACAGGCAGACGTTTATTATTTTTTGGGCTTCTCTATTTGTAATTCAGCATTTGCAAATTCCTGAGGTCAATATATTGATTTTTTTTCACCTTTGTGGGCAAAACTTATTACTTTCTCTACTACGTGTAGTAAATGGTATGGAAAATATTGTATACCAATCAAAAATTCAAAGTAAAAGATCACCGAAATAAAGTTTTGAGGCCTCCTGAACTGCATAAAACACATTTTTAAAAAAGCTTTCCTTATGTCTGTGTGTGCGTGGAAGTCATTGAAAAACCAAACTTGGTACTTTAAGTTCCAGCATCTTCCAGGAATCCTCCTCGAAGATTTGCAAGAAAAGAACCCATTCAAAACTACATTTCACGTGGAACTTTTGTTTAAAACTTCTGAAAATTTGCTTTAGAATCCTTAAAATTCGCATATTTTTAACACTTTCATTAAAAATATCATGCTGCTCGCAAAGTTTCATACATATTATAATGGCATATATATATTTAATCTAAAATTTTAGCCCGCCTCGGTAGCGTAGATGGTAGCATGTCTGCTTCAGTTCAAGAGGTCCCGAGTTCGAATCTCGGTCAGGGCGAGTTACCTGGATAAGGTTTTTTTCGGGGTTTTCCCTTATCCTGAAAGACGAATGTCGGGTAACTAAGCTCCATGGACCCTGGACTCATTTGAGCAACATTTCACCCCTTTCATTCATCGTCCGATATGACAACGTTGGAGAATGTAAACTACAACTCTAAAATTTTAGTGTTGTTTTTTTTTTTTTTTCATATATGAGCCTCCATATTATAGGAATTCCTGGAAATGTATAGCACGAACAAAATGATATATATGGAAAATCTTAGTGATATTCGTCGAGGCTATTGTTATTGCTTCCTAAGGAATGAATGACATAGAGAAGGATATTCCTCATTTGGAGTGTTTAAAAGTCGCAGTGGATTGTAAGCAACATTCCTATTAGTTTATGCGAGAAAATAGCTCCGTCATCGGAATTCAAACTATTGCGTCTGTAAATTGTGAGTGTTAATTAAGCGTTACTCTTGTGGTTTCCAGCGTGAATACTCCATTGGTCAAATTAATTTCTATTTTTGTCTGCTATGAGGATTGTTCCTTACGACAGATACATATTCATATATTCTTTTTGAAATATTGCATTTTGTTAATGTCTTTTCTCTCTTGTATTAATGTTTCCTTTTATGCGGGTAAACGAAGAATTTCAGCGTCATCAGGTAAAATAGTTGAATGTTTGAAATGTGTAATTTTAGAATTATTCAACTTGTATCCATATACTTGTATACATATTTGTAGTCAAAATAGGTATAATGGGTACAAGATTTATGCTTATATTACGACATTTTCATGATGTATTCAAAACTGTTTAATTCTCTTTAGATCACAGTTTTACTTTTTTCATTTATAAATTGTAAAGATTTAATGAGTTTGTCCTTCGACAACAAATTTAATCACAAATATTACTTATATTTATTTCGTTTATCATGATACATTCTAACAGCAGTACATTCAATTATACCTATATGTATTTATATATATATTTATATTATTCCTATATGTACATCACTTTGATAGAAATCAGAAGTATGTATTTCCCAAGTAAGTTCGCGATTACAATATTTGGTGGATGAAATTGATTTTTAAGTATAGATATAACATATATTAGAATTTTATGAAAGCGGCAAGTGTTTGTGAACCTACAATAGCACTTAACCTAAAAGGTTTAGCTTAAACCTTTACTATTTTAAGAACATATTGTGCAAAACATTTGATACACTTAAATTTATGTATAAGAAGGCATGGAAAAGAAAGGAAATCCTTACAAAAATTTGAAATCCATAATCTCTAGTGATCAACTTAAGTTGTTGATTACAAACATATATTGCAATTTATCTTAAACTTGCCATAGTGGTGGCATAAGTTCCCCTGATTTGAGCTAGGTATAAGGGATAACCGTTGATAATCTTGTTCCTCAGAGGAGACAATATGTTGAGCATTTATGGCGGTCAGGAGATCGAACTCTTGTGTAGAATAGCTGATGAGCTTTCTGGCAACGAAAGTGCTGTGAGGTTATACAGGAATTGCGCATGCGCCTCTCCTTATTTACCTGCTATGCAAGCTTCTAGCCGAGCGAATGCATTTCAAGGACATTCATGATTTGTTCACATCTGCCTTAGGCTGGTCTGTTGAGAAAGTTGCATGCACAAAAATATGGAATGGCATTGTAATGAATAAACATAGCCAAACATTCAGTCTCTTAGATGCATGGAAACAATATTGTTAAACAATTACAACGCATATAAAGGTTTTGTATTTTATATTTATAAATATTTCAATTAGATTTAATCTCTTGTGTACCAATCAGAGGCGAAATAACACTTCGGAAACGTATAAGTATGTCGTAATGGAGCATCATAGTTCCAATCGCATCTTTGTATTAGACGTTCATAGTGTAATTACTATTTTTAAAATATTGAGCTTCTAATATACCTACTTCTAGCCCACAGGTTTGTTTTCAGAAAATAAAAACAAATAAATAACAAAAGGAAACATTGTTTAGGGAAAAGATGCATTTACTGATTTTAGTGCATTGGTTTGCCTCAATAAGAGTTGCACAAATCACACAGAGTACTGTTTTTTAATTGATGAAAACTTTTCTGTACATAGTTTGTACAATATAGTATGAATTAATTTCTTTAGATTCTATCGTTACTTGAAGTTCAAGGGTTTTCGACTTAAATTACAGATAAGGCTAGCAATGCACTATGAAATGTTTAAAAGATAAAAGAATAGTTTTTCCATACCTTTTTGAAGAGGGTAAAGACCTAATAGTTTGGAAACAATTTTTGTTAACCAGTTTTGTTATCTGTGTAAAGCCATCCAATGGAGACAAAATGAAAGCGTCATGCGTACACTCAATTCGATTCCCGCAGCGAGCTAAATTTGTATGATTATGTATGTGGTTGCATGTAATGATACGTAAGTTAAAATACATTTTTGATGTTGTAGGTGGAGGATGGGTGAGCAGCGTTGCTGATGGAGGGAGAAGGCGGGATGGGCCGCTGCCTGCTGCTAGCGCTCGGGCTGTGCCTGCTCAGCTTGCAGCGGGCCCACGCCGAACACGTGCGCGACCTCGAAGTGTCGGAAGGCGCTCCGGTGGGCACGCATGTCGGCTGGATCGGCGATGGTTCCTCGAGCAACAGTGGACCGCCTTACCTGATAGTGCCAGTTCCGGGCAGCGCAGTGGACTCCGACCTCGCCGTCGAGCACATGACCGGAGAGATACGGACCAAAGTTCCTCTGGATCGAGAGACACGTTCATCCTACTCTTTCGTGGCGATCCCTCTGAGCGGGGAGAATGTGCGTGTGGTTGTGCGAGTGCTGGACGAAAACGATAACGCCCCCACCTTCCCCACCCAGGTGATGAGTATCGAATTTCCAGAGAACACACCTCGTGATGTGAAACGGACGCTGCATCCCGCAAGGGACCTCGATCTCGGAGTGTACAACACGCAGCGGTATAACATCGTGTCTGGCAACGTGAACAATGCCTTTCGGTTATCCTCACATCGAGAAAGAGACGGTGTTCTGTACCTGGATCTTCAGATCAACGGATTCCTCGACAGGGAAACGACAGCGGCGTACAGCTTGTTGATAGAGGCCCTGGATGGAGGCAGTCCACCCTTACGCGGGTCAATGACAGTCAATATTACTATACAAGATGTCAACGACAATCAGCCAATTTTCAACCAGAGTAGGTACTTTGCTACCATTCCGGAGAACGCAACTGTTGGTACAAGTGTGCTGCAAGTCTTTGCAACAGATACGGATGCTGGTGAGAATGGTCAGGTGGCATATTCGATAAATAGGCGACAGAGTGATCGGGATAACATGTTCAGAATCGATTCAAGTACGGGACTAATTGCGGTGAACCGACCGTTGGACTTCGAAACTAAAGAGGTGCACGAACTGGTGGTAGTAGCGAGAGACCATGGCATGCAGCCTTTAGAAACCACAGCATTCGTTTCGATACGTGTCACGGACGTTAACGACAATCAGCCAACTATCAACGTTATTTTCCTCAGCGACGATGCTACTCCCAAAATATCGGAATCAGCGCAACCGGGAGAATTCGTCGCACGCATATCAGTTAACGACCCTGACTCAAAAACTGAATACTCCAATGTGAATGTGACCTTGCAAGGTGGCGACGGACGTTTCGGACTGGCAACTCGGGACAACATCATATATCTGGTGATCGTATCGTTACCTCTGGATCGCGAGTTACAACCAAATTACACGCTAAGTGTGATTGCAACGGACACGGGCAATCCGCCACTTCATGCCTCTAGGACTTTCCACCTTCGAGTTACAGACGTAAACGATAACGCTCCAGAGTTCGAACGCAACGTATACTACGCAAACGTCCTGGAAGTGGCGGATCCAGGGACATCGGTGTTTCAGATTCAGGCCGTCGATCGTGATGAAGGAAACAATTCAGCTCTAGTATACTCCATCCTGGATACTCCAGATACCCATTCAACATGGTTCCAGATCGACGCCCGATCTGGACTCATCACCACTCGTTCACACATCGACTGCGAGACGGATCCCGTTCCCCAGCTGACCATCTTGGCAAAGGACAACGGCACGCCTCCACTATCTTCTTCTGCAACAGTACTCGTCACCATCCACGATGTTAATGACAATGAACCCATCTTCGACCAGAGCTTTTACAACGTTTCAGTTGCAGAGAACGAACCTCCAGGCCGCTGCATTCTCAAGGTAGGCCACATATACCTTTATTCACAGTGCAAATTAAAACTGATTTTAAATCGCGTTAAACGTAGAATAACACATTATTTATTAAATGAAAACCGGTTATTTTCATACTGATGTCATAGGAGCATATTTGTTCAATATTTTAACTCTACAAAGAAATTTAAAAGTTTAATCACCACTGGGCAACATGACACTGAGTTATGCTTCTCTAATTTTCTGTGGCATCTCTTGCATTTTCCAAGTGTTTGACTTTATGAAGCAACGAAAGAGCGTTAATTGCTTTAGGACGAGGGATAATAGTAATTTTGCAGCAGTGGTGTCAGTTATACTTGGATTACAGAAAGCTTCATGTTGGCAGATAAGATGTCTTCATTAATTTAATTCGAGCAAACATGTTTACTTTCAGTACAATGCACCGTATTTTTAGCTTTGTTAGAACTATAGTTATAGGGTATTCTTAACAAATATTTGATTTCTTCTTAGTTTCTACACAGTTACACTTAGAAGTTCTTTCTTTAATTATGTGCCTATTCATTTTTAATATCACAATATAACGTCATTTTATAATTGACACTTAAATATTTGATGTTGCTTAGTGACTCTTATTATATATGATAGCATTTAAATTTTTGCCATGACAACTATCCTAAAGTTTGGCATAACCTTTTCGTTTTTAATTTACGTCCTCCAACGTTGTCATATCGGAAGATGAATGAAATTGGTGAAATGATGCCCAATGCTCGGAGTTAACCCGACATTCATCTCTCAGGATAAGGGAAATCCCCGGAAAAACCTTATCCAGTTTACTCACCCTGACCGAGATTCAAACTCGGGACCACTTGAGCGTGAGGCAGATACGCTTCCATCTACGCTACTGAGACCGGTGGGCATATTATTAATTCAGATGCTTCAAAATAATATACAATGTCATTCTAAGCAGCAAAAGCTGTGAATAACTAGTTCTTTTCATTAAATAATGAAATATATTTTCGTAAGTTTCAGCCTAAAATGAAGGCATTCTCCATAAGGTTCACATCGCCCCCCCCCCCCCAAAAAAAAACAATTGATGGAGTGTGTTGAATTAGTTAACTGCTCCATCATTTTGTGTTTCACGTGCAGATTTTGTTTACAATCCCGTTTATTCACAAGCAGTAATTTAATTGTATATTTTAACACACAAACTCAAGAGCCACTCACTGAAAATATTGCTATGTTACATTTACATTGCTTTCTTTATTTATTGTTCAATAAAGTATTCTTAAAAAGCTTATTCCCATATCTACTTAACGTAATCGAGAAAATATTTATAAAATACTTTTATTATAAATTTTCATTTAGGTACAATGGGAATCGGGGAATATAGTAACTTTAAGTTAGTCCAATCTTTTTAGATATTCTCGGGAAACAAGCCAGGTGGAAAGACGAGTAGAACTCGACGTTTCGGGAGCGTACATCGCTCGCATCATTAGGATATTTTTAAGAAATGATATAATCACATTTAATGGTTATTTAATAGTTATTTATTTTTTATTGTCTGGTTAACATTACGTTAGGAACGTAATTTCAATACCTACAGATGGAGATCCGCTTCTCCAAAACCTGGCTATAGCTTTAGTTTAATGTGTTCTTATACAACAATAAAACCTTCAAATTTAATTAACAAGAAGTGGATAAAACAAAAAGGTTTATTAGGAATTGTTTATGAAATTTGAATAGAAAAACAAATCTGAATGCAGTACACGTGTATTATTTCCTTGCTTTGGGATGGTAATCTTTTTCATAGAGGACATAATGGCTGTAGTAATTAAGTTTTCCAGAATGCATAATTTGAGCATTCAAGATTTGACGGATTTAGATTTGTAATCTTCAGATACTCTCATCTCTGTGGGCGTTTAAATTTTGGTATAGCTATACTGTTTCCTGAAATTAAGAGGGTGATCTTGTACCGCGTGTCACCAACTAGTTTGTTTTCTTTTCAAAAAGCATGGTCTCCTGCCTATGAAATACGTGCGTAGTTTACAAGGAGAAACGATCTGGGAAGTTGCAGGTAGATGGCCACCCATAGTGCCAAAAACTGAGGGTCATAACATACTGCTCTATGGAGAGTCGAAGGGGAATGAGCCATAGGATTTACTTTCTGTTGTTGTCTACAAGAGCGGTACCTTCTCAACTTTTTATGCCCTCTTTTCCTTTAAAATATACCTGTCGACACGTTGTAAAGAATACACTCAGTTCTCTCTGAAATGGGCTACAGGAGATATTTAAGTTTCTCTCCCTCAAACGCCACATGAGTTCTGTTCTGGATGACCCCTCGGCCTCTGTCCTTTAATTTCATTGTCCTGAAACATGTCATCACAGTGACAAAGTTAGGACTGGCTCTTGTGAGTTTATTGTAGGATGTCCACGGAAATGTTGACTCAAGTCCCGAATGATTGATTACACCAACATCTGCTTTTATAGCTGCAACCTCTAGTGAAGTCGTCTTTCTCCTCTTCCACAGCTATCAAATATGATCTTATAATAGCTACTTAATGTCTTAAAACAAGAGGTTTTGACAGTTTATTTTTTATGGGTTCTGGGAGAGTACGGCAGCAAAAGCGTGTATCCGTCATAATGTGTGATAATTTTCTCCCGTGAAGTGCTCGGTTCTAGTTCCGAAACGGGGGTTATGTTGCCTTTATGGAGATAATATCAACGCAATAAATGTCGAAACCCGAGAATCTGCTGTAATATAGCTCGCTATTTTGTTTGCCTCAGCATGCTGAATGAAAAACTTACAGCATCTTCACGACTCTTAGTACTGCTTTCTCCGGCATCAATCAAATGCTGCTTATATTATTATAAAAGTCCATTGAATTCCATTTTAATGCTGTCATAAATTATTACTTGCATAAATTCCACATATGGTGACCTCGAATTGTGCAACTATGACGTAAAATACTCGTGCACTGCCAGATAAAGGAAAGTGTTGCAAACTTAAATGTTGTGCCCGTTAACAGCGTAACACAAACAGTAGATATAGATATTTATTTTATTGTAAAGTAACATAAGTAGTAACTCCACTCATTATATTGCTGCAATTGATAAGGTGGGAGTTTCTCTCTCATACTCTCTCTTCAATACACATCTTGTAAAATCATTTGTCTGAGATGTTATTAATAATTATTAAAATTTCATCAAGTATAGTTTCAAAATTGCAACAGTATATTCTAATGTCATAAATAGAGAGCATTTGTGTAATGGAGTCATCATAGCTACCCTAAGTATAGGAAGCCTTTGCCCTTCATGTTGTAATTTACGTCCTCCAACGTTAAGTCATCGGACGATGAATGGAATGAGTGAAATGATGCTCAAATGAGCCCAGGGTCCATAGAACTTAGTTACCCGACATTCGTCTTTCAGGATAAGGGAAAACCCCGGAAAAATCCTTATCCAGGTAACTCACCCTGACCGAGATTCGAACTTGGGACCTCTTGAACGTGAGGCAGACACGCTAACACCACGCTACCAAGACGGGCTTGCCCTTCATGGGACTCAATAGGCTATCTCTATTCTCTAATCCAATATAGGCTAATCTCAGAAACCATGGAACCGAGTTTGACATTGTTACAAATGCAAATCCCTATATAACCTTAGATGTCAAAGGCAGCACATAAATGGGAGGGAAAAGATGTTTGTTTTCCTGACCGAGAAAAAGGCTTTTAAAGAAAGATCTTTATTCTCCACTTATCCTTCTCGTATGAAGCATTTATACCCTCCAGGACATATAAGTTATTTCCTGCGGTCGAGAACAGCCAAACTCTGGATCAGAGAGAGAGCAGTAATGATGGGTGATTAGTATGAGGTTGAGAAAAGAGATGATATAAAATTATGGAGAAATGGGTGAATAAAAAGAGAATGCTAGCGAACTTGGTAGAATGAATGACGAGAGAGTGAACGGAGTGTCCGAGAAAACCCGCCCAAATGCCCCTTTTTCCAACACAAATCACAGATGCGCTCCCCTGAGATCGAACGAGGGTCACAAGTACTTGGCCGCGGTGCCACCTATCTTCTAATTTCAAATCATAAATGGACTAAAAAACTAAAAATGATGTATAAAGAAGGATTTGATTTAAAATGGAGCAGAAAACAGTTGCTCTATACAGAAAATATATGTAAAATAAGTTAATTCCAAACAACGTACACAGATATTATGAGTTAACAAAAGACAGTCGTATATTCTTATAACGGTACATACGATAGTCATATTTATGCCAAAACAATTCAATAAAACTTGTGTATGAATTTTTTTTCTTCAAAATCATGTACTTATAAAGACATTACATCAGAAATATACCGTAAAAATCAATTACCAATTATTTTATCACTGGATTGCTTTTCTGGTCAGACTATGCACCTTTAAAAAAAGAAATTAACTTACAGTTAATTAACGTTGTAGCCTAGGAATGAGGAATCTTCATAATCACCATTTTTGCTCGTATCTAACTAACTGATTCTTTATGTAAAAATGCGGTGATCATCATTAAATGTTTTATGTACAGGAATAAAAAGAAAATATTATGTACCCTAAAATATAACCTAAAACCTCTGGGAGTTTTTCTAATTATAAACTTTTATTATAAATAGTTTCTAAAGTTTCAATAACAAATTATATATGTAAATACTTTAGTTTCCTGTCCACTTATCCTCTTTCTGATAAGATGATGAGGATGAGCAATAACTTTTGTCTTAAACCCAACGTAGAATAACTATGAAATGCTATACACTCAAAACAAATCTTTTCTGCGAGTTTTGGCTTCACAGTTGCAAAACTATAGCAATTTATTGAAAATGCACAAAGAGCTTTTTTTTTGTGTAATTTACGTCCAACGTTAAGTCATATCGGACGATGAATGAACTGGTTGAGATGATGCTCGAATGTGTCCGGGGTCCATGGAGCTTAGAGTTACCCGACATTCGGCATTTTCAGGATAAAGGAAACACCGGAAAAAGCCCTATCCAGGTAACTCACCCTGACCGAGATTCGAACGCGAGACCTCTTGAACGTGAGGCAGACACGCTACCACCACGCTACCGAGGCAGGCAAAAAGTTTAGGTTATAATTGCGTTCTAGTATTGAATTTTCAAACTTTTATTAGAAAATATAAGGGGTTGAAAATATAGAAAAAATGATTCTAAGCCCAAAATGTTAAGAATTAGTAGATTTTTTTTTGTACTCGGAGGTGATTAGACTAGGTGGTCTGAATTTCTTACTAAGGAGAACCATACAAGGTGTTACTACTATCGTAAAATACATATTAAATATATTAAATCATCTCTGGACAAATGTAATTAACTGGTAAACTATAGAAAATTAAAATGGCTCTGAAAATAAATAACTAATTAGACTTGGGCGTTTCATAATAATGATAAACCTCTCTTCTATACTTTCAAATTAATTTTGAGTGTAAATATTGGAAAATTTACATTTAAAACTCTTAAAATGCTTGGCATTTGAAGTTGTAAGAGTACATACATTTTAATGTAGTTTCAAAATCTCACATCGAATTCACTCTGAGGGCTTTCGACTATAACGAATGATTCCCTGATAAACCTCCACATCGCGTGACCATAATAATCAAGCAAGTTTTACGTCATTATGGTCGTGATGGTCAAAGGGCAAGGACAAAAGGCCCTACGTAGATGAGTAAATATGGAAAACAAAAAATTACCATTTGTAGAAGTTAACGCAATTGTTCCTAAATCTAATACCTAGTATGGTAGCAGATAAAAGTAATGGTTAAGATAACCTAAAGGGAAGTTTTAGTTTTCACATTCTTTCCAGTAAGAATGGCACTAATTTAAATTTCATCTTGGCCTTTGGATAATGGTGAAGGCATTTAAGAATCAAGAAAATGTATTCCTCTTAATATTACATATCGTTTTTTTTACAGCAGTGTAGAAATTTGCACTCTAAAAGCAATTAAACATTAACACCTTTGTAGATATGATTATAACTTTGAATTTTTTTTAATTATATTAAGTTTTGTTTCCTTTACTTTAAACATCTGTAATTGTAAAATTTAGTGCAATCATAAATTAAACAAATGTAAAAAATAATTTTAAATTACAATAGTTAATTTGATAGCGTTTATGCACATCAGGGCCGTAGAACTCAGAAGGGTTGACAGAGAGAAGTCATAAACTTTCTTTCCATTCACTATGAGGTCTTCAGTTACGTACGTAAACAAACGAGTCTCAAACTCGCAGTGTGTGACACACTCTTCGAACTATATGTTTGCTCTGGTAACAAACCGCTGTTTATAAGCTCTTGCCTAATATCCAGGACTGAAGAAGTGTTAGGGGAGAAATTTGGATAAAAATAATTCAGAATTTTTACAACATATCGTTTTCTGTGATAAAGGGTAACTACAAAAATGAAAAATTCTTAGAACTTCATATTTGGCAAGTAATTCGGAAGTTTTAAATTTTACTAGTATAATATTAAGGAGAAAGCAAGTGTACAAATCTTGTGAACATTTCTTATAATATTCAATGCGTTGGAAGTAATTTATTAATTGCATGCAAATCAAAATTGTCTTAGTTAAGACGCTTATTTATGTAAAAACTGATATTTCGTTCTTTAAATCATTAAAATCGTATTATCTGGCTTTTTTGTATTCTGTTAAATTAATGAATTAAACTCTTCAACCTTGTATTATAGGAAACAGTTTTATGTTTGCTATAGTAATTTTCAGGTATAATATAAAATTTCACTACATTGTTTTAGAAAAAAGTTCAAGAGAATCATTTCTATAAAGTCCAAACTTACTTATTTAAGATACGTTAGGTATCAAAAAGTATTCTCTCTAAGTTGTTTTCAGATGCTAGGCTTTGGCAATGAAGCAATTAGCTCTCTTGCTCTCCAATATTTCTGTTTAGTGGGTCCGGCAGGTAGGGCTTCACAGGCTAAAAGATGTTCTTCAGTCATTTCCTCTTCTTTGTTGCATAGAGGACAATTTGGACTTGTATAAATTCCTATTCTGTGTAAGTGATTGTCTCTAAGTAGTTAAAGGATAAACGTCACAATTTAGAAAACTGCAGCGTTAGAAACTGTATTCGTCTTCACAACATTGAGGGGCATCTTTTACTTGGATTTGCCGAACTTAGTACTCTTTGAAGTTATAATTTATAGCTTTTTAATATTTTTCTTTGTTTATTCCTTTAATACTTTATATTTCTATAGCTAATCAGACATCGTAGCTATGTTCCTTTCTAATATGTTCTTTTACCTTGTTTTAAGAATACCTTTCCTGCTGATTCTATGGTTTTATGTTTAACAATCCACTGCTATTATCTTTATCTTCATTTCCTTTCAAACTTGATATGACAAAGAGGATGCACCCGAATTGGCATTAAATTCACAGTTTTACACTTTTTATTTGTGTTGTACTCTGTTTACACAATTCAGAATGTGATATCTTTCTCAGTGGTTCCCGCACAATTCACAAAACACTTTCCACACAGTTCGTGGTATTTATTGTTTTACATAGTTCACGATGGAAGCCATGGGTTGATGGTTTAATGATGATTTCAAATTTTATGAGCTTATATTGATTCGAATACGTAACGTAATAGCCCAAAGTAGATCTAAGCCTATTAACCCGACTGCCTGCCTCACCAAGACAGAGGTAGGCGATCATCCAATCGATACGGAAAGAAGATGGGTCAGCATCTCGGCACCCCCTGCCAGAAAGTTTGGGTTAGGCCAGAGTTCGCTACCTAGCGTAGTTCCTCAATTTCCTACGATGCTGAGTGGGCACTGGTTCTTAAAATGCGCACTCCAGGGGTGGGATCGATTCCGTGCGCATTCCGGACGCAGGGAACTAAAGCACACGCTCTATGCCACTATGTCATGGCGCATGTGACTGGAACAGGTCCTACTTGGAATTTAATTTATATAATATTAAAAATCATTGGATATATGAGGGTTGATATTGGCTATCTGTACTTATATTTAAAATGTTTAAGCTTTTCTTCAGTTCTATCTTAGAGGTATAGCTCTCTTAAAATTACTTCAGAGATTATTCATAGATGAACTTAAATGTTTGTTTTGACCAAACTCTGTTAATCAAGCTAATGTATTTAAATGAGTTAAAATTCTTATCCGCTACGAAGATGACTCTCATATGTCGTTTTGCATGCTGCAATGTTCCATTCCTTAACCTAAGTGCGCAATTTGCAACAAGGTGTCCAAACTGACAGTGATCAAATGACTCTCACCTAAGATGACCAAGGTGGAAGAGGTAAAAGCTTTCTTAACCTCGGGGGCAGACCTTTTTATACAAAATATATTCATCACATTTTCCAGCATTGTAGGTAAAAGCACTGCAGTTCGATTGCAGAGCATGTCGTTGTTAAGATGCAGTTTTTTTGTACCTTCAGCTCTCTTGTTCCATTGAAGAATCTGGCAGCCTATGAACGTTCTCCTTAGTAATCCATCATGATGATTTATTCTTCATGTTGTCTTCCTATACTTCTTTTCACTTCGTGATTCTTGTGCTCTGTTATTATGGCTACTTTCATAACTACTTGTGCTTTCGGATTTCTTCAATATTCAGCTAACTTCCTTTCAAAACTTATTGTCTCCTTTTACTTTCTCTGCCGCTTACATATGGTAGATACAGGAAGTATGTGCAGTAAAACATGCCTAAATGCACTCCTTATATGCCGGAACTCTGGAAAACTTAAAATAAATTTGAGAACGGATATATTTTCCTTGTAAAATTATATTCTAACTGCCTCATGCGAAAAACAGAAATATTTTGCAGGAACCCCTTGTGTAAATAATCTGATTAAAACAGATTACCTTATATGTAATGGGCCACAACGTACGTATTTTAAAAAGTGCAATAATTTTGAGTGCAACTGCAATTGCACCGAAGTTCTATGTAGCATAAAGTTAGAAACAGTAATCATTCGAGGAAAAGGGAAATCAAAACGGTAACTCTATAAATTCTGTTATAACACAAATGCTAAGGGACAATTATGCAGTGTGTTCACCATTAGTTTCGTTGTTACAAACGATCAAGTACGAGTGGAAGAAAACTGTGAACTTTGGTGTTTTAAAAAACATACTTTTGTGTACACAAATTCTGTAGAATGAGTTCTAAACATAGGACATTATCACTGGAGGAACAAATTAAGTTTATTAAATAACACGAAGAGATAAAACGTCCAGATAAAGAATTAATTGTGTTGTTTAAAGTGGGAAAATTGAGATTTATGAGATTTTGAAAGACAAAATACAATTAAGAAGAGTAGCTAAAGGAAACAAACAGCAGGGCATGTGAAACGCATCACAAAATCTACAGCTAAATCACTCTGTGGTTAGCTAGTGCGCGCGCTAAAGGAATTCCAATTTTGGACCATTGCTCCAGACTCAAGCTTTAGAAACAGCAAGTAAATTAGGCAAAAATCATTTCAGAGCTTGGAGTGGACGGCTCGAGAGTTACAAACATCACCATAACATTGTTCTTAATGCTGTGTATATTATTGCTTCACTGTCAAACTGAGCGACTCTTTCTTAATTATGAAAGAGTAGAGCCCGACTGAAAAATTCAGTGCCATACCCGGGATTTGAACCACGGATATTCTGGTCGCCGTCTAGCCACTCTAAACCATTGAGCTACTATGACCAACGTGCCAACATGACATTAAATTCTCCAACTGACTCGTGTTTTTCCCGGTAAACCACTTAGGAGTTCTCATAAACATATGAGACAACTACCTTAATGGCGACTTACAACGTGTAAGTACTTTAAGGCCAGAGCTTTATAGTTCGGACCACTATTAGGTACAATTAATGGAAGTTAATTGTTCTTTCACACTAGCCTTGTGTAGGACGCTCTATGAAAGGTTAGAGCAAGAAAAATTGAATGCCATAGGCGGGATTTGAACTACGGATCTTCTGGTCTCCGTCCAGCCGCTCTAAACCATTGAGCTACTATGACCAACGTGCCAACATGACATTAAATTCTCCAACTGACTCGTGTTTTCCCGGTAAACCACTAGGAGTTCTCATAAACACATGAGACAACTACCTCAATGGCGACTTACTACGCTGTAAGTACTTTAAGGCCCGGGCTTTATAGTTCGGACCACTATTAGGTAAATGGAAGTTAATTATTTTTTCACACTACCGCGTGTAGGACGCACTATGAAAGGATAGAGCAAGAATGAAAAGTTCAATGCCATAGGCGGGATTTGAAACACTGATCTTCTGGTCTCCGTCCAGTCGCTCTAAATCATTGAGCTACGATGGCCAACGTGCCAACATAAATTAAATTCTCCAACTGACTCATGTTTTCCCGGTAAACCACTAGCAGTTCTCACAAAACTTGAGACAACTGTCTTAATGGCGATTACTATGCTGTAAGTACTTTAAGGCCCGGGCTTTATAGTTCGGACCACTATTAGGTACAATTAATTGAAATTAATTGTTCTTTCACACTAGCCGTGTGTATGACGCACTATGAAGGGGTAGAGCCTGACTGAAAATTTCCTCGGGAAAAACACAAGTCAGTCGAAGAATTTAATGTCATGTTGGCACGTTGGCCATAGAAGCTCAATGGTTTAGAGCGGCTGGACGGAGACCAGAAGATCCGTAGTTCAAATTCTGGCTATGGCATCGAATTTTCAGTGCGTCCTACACACGGCTAGTGTGAAAGAACAATTAATTTCTATTTCGTAATTTCTTTGTATTCAACACACAACCTTTTGTAAGACGGAAACCTGTGTAAACGGAAAATAATTACCGGAAAGATCGCATTCCGTTTTAGAGAGGTTTCACTGTAATTTTACTGACCATTTTAGTTAAGGCAATATATTTGCGAAAATACAAAAGACCTTAGAGACATATACAGCAAGTTTTGTAAAATAATATCGGTTTAGAATATACAACTATATACTTACTTGTGTGTATACATTAACAGTTAGAATACAAAAATAAGGCTTTTTGTGCAAATGTGTCGTAATTTGAATTTGCTTAGAAGAAACAATGGGTATATATACAACATTTTTAACGTGAGTTGTTATGGAAGCAATTAATATGCAATGGACTATTAAAACTGGTACATGTTTATTACATTACTGCTATCGGCTTAGCAATACAATTAATCTAATATAGAGGAGTACCCTAAAAGTTTAGAATCAACATCGCAATAAGTAGAAGATTGAGAGGTATAAATTATGCTTAAAATCGAACTTTATATTGTTAACGTTGCTATATTAAATAATTGTTTAACTTAGGTTAGTAAGCACTTCTTCGGTTACCACCTCTGCTATATAAAAATTTATGAAAGGCTGAATATTTCTCTGGCAGTAGATTTAAGAACTTTAAATTTGGAAATGTATGGGAAATGTTGAAGTTGGGAAGAAAAGATATCTTGTTATAAAAGCAGTGTTTTTGCTGATAGGCTGTTCAGCTACAGAAAGAAGCATTGTAAAAGATGATTATTTGACTACACATTTTACTTGCTTCTTAGTATAATTAAATTCCATAATATCTTTCTCTCGGCCTGCTCAAAGCTCCCTGTCATTATGCAAAACAGTGGTTGTTTCGGAATGCGAGAATCATTCATTTTATGTTAATGATTTCTTTGCCTATCTCTTTTATCTTTCTATTTTATCATTTACAGGAACTATAAAGTACCTTTAATCATTCTTTCTAGCCTAAAATCAGCATTTCATCACCCTCGATATCGCATAGCACTTAAAATAAAAGAATGTATCATAAGAGGAAAACTAGTTTCCATGTGAATAACATCTTAATACAAGGGCACGCTGAAGGTTTGATACACTTGTGGTATGACTGTAGAAAATTTAACCCAACTTGTAACTATGCAGAAGAAAACAATAAATAGACTGCAAAAAGACAACTAAAACACAAATTACTGTTACCTTACCCACTTCATTTGGCAAACAAGAGTTTTACTATTATTTTTGTGATAGAACGTAAATACGTAAAATGCATTTCTAATAGCTTTGTAGTTCAAAACTTGTGGAAATAGGTGATTGGAGGAGATTGCTGTTTCCATATGTTTATTTTCTACAGCATTTAAGACTTTAATAATGAAAAGCTGTTGAACAATATTTTCCATCCAGATAAACCTTTAGTTTAGCAATTATGTGGGTTTACTTTATCTCAAAGCTTTCCTTAGCTTTTTTTTGCAGTCGCATTTTACTCTATGCTCTTTAGAAGTAGGGATTGATTATTTGTATCTTAACTCCAGTAATCTAGACCGGGAGAAATAGTAGGCTGTACTTGGGTGTATGGTTCTGTGTTCATATCTCTTGGAGAGGAAAATAACATTATTAGCGCGGACCCTATTTTCTAGATAAAAAAATATACTGATCATATATGTTAGAGAGAGAGAGAGAGAGAGAGAGAGAGAGAGAGAGAGAGACAGAGAGAGAGAGAGAGAGAGAGAGAGAGAGAGAGAGAGAGAGAGAGAGAGAGAGAGAGAGAGAGAGAGAGAGAGAGAGAGAGAGAGAGAGAGAGAGAGAGAGAGAGAGAGAGAGAGAGAGAGAGAGAGAGAGAGAGAGAGAGAGAGAGAGAGAGAGAGAGAGAATTGGCTTCCTAATAACATCGGAGATCCTTATTCAGGAGATTCTGGTTTGAATTTCTGTTGATCATTTACTCTAACCTTGGGTTTTTGTACTTTTCCCTGGTCGGTATGCCAATGCTGGGATGGTTCCAATCACAATTTCCTGATGAACTTTCCATGTCATTCCCTTCCTTTCTCACGTTATATTTTAGATGTACCTCCAGCTTTCATGGAGAAAGAACGCACGTTCTCCAAGGAAAGCGTGTTCCTTGGAGCGTGTACGTCATGGATATCGAGGGCTGCCTGGTTGCAGGGGTCCTTCCTTGTCCTATGTGCAGCTCCAGTAATGGTTTGACTCCTGAAGGCAGAAAATATTAAAGACTCCTGTGGGTTTCTGTGTCGTGAGATTTCATCCCTTCTTGGGGCGTATAGCCTCAGTAGATCTGTGTAGATCGCAGTGTTCAAGGGTATCATTATAGCTATCATTAATTTAATATACAAACAATGAAAATCTTAAATGAAAACGTGGATATCAATATATAACAAATATTTTTAAATTTCTTAATGTTATAATTATATTTTTTACCCAACCCTCCGCTCAGTGAAATAGATTTGGGAATGTTTATATATTATGCAATACTCATAAAAACTCATAATAAAAACTAGGAAGGATTTGCTTTTCGACCGTGCGTTTCTCTAGTGCATTAAATACTTATACTAACATACTGCCATTGTACTCTTCTTTTTTTTTCTGTTTTTCGAGCGTCTATTGTACTCATTTTCATCGTTATGTAACACACTGAACGTTGCATTACAGTAAAGCTGAAACAGCGGACCTACAACTAGTTTCCTTGGTTCATACAAAGACCACATATCATCACGTAACCGCTGTCAGAAACTGCAGTTCTTGAAAGCTCATAATGTGGAGTTTTTCCAGCTTTGCGTATATCTGAGGTTTCCAATTCGAAGCCAGCCGCGATTGTGTACCTCGTTACTGAATGAACCTTGACAGGACTGTCCATTCCACGCCCTTATTATTTAAAGACTAGTTGTGGCTTGTTTGAGCCTAGATCTGTGCTACCGCCACTAAGAAAATCACTTTGTTCCGACAGCTTCATTTCTCTTAAACTTCCGCTGTCTCTCAGAACTTCACTGCTGAAGCTGTTCACTATTACTTCATCAGTATGCTGTATCAAAATCTGGTAATAGGCAAATGTATTTGTTAATATAGGAATAGGTCGACTTCAGGATAAGAGAGACAAATCTGACGTGCGGTATTTATCCACAAACTATTACTATTTAAAGAGCTTATTCTGTCACCTGCCATTTGTTAACCGAGTTAAACTTTCCTTAAACATTAAGCTAAAGATTACAGTAAGTAAAGAATAATCGGATTTTGATAAGTTGCTAGGCTTTGAACTTGCACCCTCTTTGCATGAGAAAAATGAATGGCGCTAAACTACAAAAATAACACCTTTTATATACTTTATGCATAAAAGATGTGATTATTTTTAAAACCAAACAAATAACAAAGAATGCTCGTGAATGGTTAACTCTACAAGAAGACTGAATTACCTAAAAACTATGCGCCTAAATGAGATTTACTGTTTAATACAGTACACAGAATATAGTATATTATATAGTACAGCAATTACATAAAATTCGTTCAATATAAAGAGGCGTTTACAGTTGATGCATTTTAGATTATAGAGCCACAGGAAGGGCACTTCACGTATTGGGACTTCAGCGAGCTTTACTGGCTATGAAAAAAATAGGAAGTAAGTTAAAATCTATATTTTATATTAAATAATGTATTTCCCTGTAGTAGCCATTTTCGAAGTATTCTTTTACCGTGTTTAGGTCACAGGTTAAGCTTTATCTCTTAAAAATGAAAGGTGATCTGTCTTTTGCACAGGTCCTTAAATCTTTGCTCATGGATGAGTGTTATTCTTCCTATGCAACACATGCATGCCAACTTCCCTTTGCCTAAATTGTAATCTTTCTAAGCTAAAACGTTTCCTAATTTATGTTAAAGAACATGAGTGATATTTTTAGGTAAATAACATATTTGTAGTATATATTATTGTCAAACAGATAAGTTACACATCAGCCTCAGTTTGATTAGGATTTGAAAATTACTGTACTTTTTATAATCGAGTTGACTGTATTTCTCTTTAAGTATTTCCATATACAAAAGATGAATATGAGAAGTCCTCCTTCTGCTTACTGGGTAACGCAAATTAATTCTTCATGATCTTCAGCCGATCATCCTAAATATGAAAGATGTCAGATTGTTATACTAATGGGTAATAAATAAAAATGTTGCCCGCGGGTGCAACCAAGATATATTCACGTCCGAAGAGCTACCACTCGTCCCAGCAGAGTGAGTGTCTCTGCACAGAAGTGTTTCGTTCAAAATATCGTTTCTTACTTTGCCACTTCAGGTCTTAATCGCCAAGGATTGCATTTACTTTGTTTTCTTTTCACACTTTCAGATGATGACATAAGGGTCAGATTGCATAGCCATTTCATTAATGTTTGTGTATTTGAACCAGTAACTGGATTGTCAGGTCGCTAACGTAACACACAAGATGGCTTTAACACTTTGAAGTAACTATACATTATTTGGGATACTATTAAACATGACGGGTATTATCTATTCTAAATTCTATCCTAGAAAATTAACCTTTTGGCTCTATAGCACTTTTAGTCTCTTGCAAAAGTAATTAACTCCGCGGAGTGCTCTACTTTACTCATCATATCTTTTAAGAGTAACTTAAGGATAGAAATTGCTTAAGAATACTACTTACAAGCGAGTTTGTGAAAAACTAGGGAGGGTAGATTTGCTATATATAGGAGTGATCACTTTCGCCATTTACCGAAAGTGATTTCAACGCTGGAGAAATAACATTGCCGCTATACGAGAGTGTAGAACTCGTGTAAAGATCGTAATCAACTTAAAAATCTCTAATAATGTATACGTTGGTAACATCTTCAAGATCGTGTTATGAAATATTAAAACAAAATAAAAAAAAAAAAAACACATAAGAATGGGGTTCAAAAATAAATAGCTTAATTACCAGCTTTTACAGTGCTCTCTAAACGAATGTCAAGAGGTCAGCTACAGCATTCTGGAGCTAATCTATCTGGCAACACTGTGTGTCAACTGATTGCTCCATTCCTTTTATACCATTATGTATTAAATAGCATGATTTGATACAGTTAGGTAGGCGATGCTGAACAACGTTGCCAAGTAATAATAGGGTGGAGAGAACCAGTACTTGTCCCAGAGTCAGAGGGGAGGAAATCAAAAACAACATTCTTGTATTTAATAGTAACAATTTTTTATCACCTTTCCTACAATATAATCCGAAATTTTACCGTGATGTTATACTGTTGTGAACTAATCGTTAGGGATAACACGTGTAAAATACACTAACATGTATGGTATAGTTGGTATAAGACTTGCATAGATATGTAATGGTGAACATGCCCTGTCTATAGAAGTAAAAATAATTACATTATTGCGTAAAACAGCGCTAAAATTTTCTGAAATGTAATACAGTAATAGTATTTTTTAGCATTTGAAGAAAGACGCAATGTAGACGGAGCGGTAAACACAGTAAATACCTTCTCCTTCAGCTTTATTTCTGTGAGATTGCTGTACATATTAAGTAATGTCTAAATAGCACACATATCGCGCCCCCCTTTCACCATTGCTATACGAAATGTTAACTGATGTTAACTACAGAATCAATTTCCTAATTGTAGGCCAAAGATTCAAAAATGTAATGTAAATTAATGGTATTCAGCTTGGTGGGTATTATATATGTATATATGTATATATAAGAGCTTTTGAGGGATAGAAAATGTGTACCTATACATAAAAACACGTGTCTAAAAGGGAACGATTACATTTTAAGTATTAAATAATATTATTTAATATATTAAATATTACTATATTACATATATTAAGCTATAAAATAGTAAAACTGATATATATATGTTAACTGTTGAAAATACTATATTATTTGTAGCTAAAAACACATTGTCGATTTTTACTTCGCTTGTGGGTACGAAAAATAATGTAAGTCACCAAATTAGTACTTTTAATAGGGTTATTACCTTACTCTTTCTCCGCTGATTTACTACTGAAGGATAAAAAAAAGTCAGTGAACAACCAAAGGTGAGCCCGCTTCGATAGCGTGGTGGTAGAGTTTCTACCTCACGTTCAAGAGGTCCCGAGTTCGAATCTCGGTCAGGGTGAGTTACCTGGATAAGGTTTTTTCCGGGGTTTCGTTTATCGTGAAAGACATTGTCAGGTAACTCTAAGCTCTATGTACGCCGGGCTCATTTGAGCATCATTTCACCCATTTCATACATCGTCCCATATGACAACGTTGGAGGACGTAAAATTACACAAAAAAAAAAGTCATGACTTCTAGCATCGAAGGGGTCACATTTTAATTTAATAAACAGTTATGATGTTATGATGCATAATGAACTTCAGCAAAGAGAATATTCTTATAAGAGCTATGGAAATCCATTGTCTTTCAACCAGTTTTTAGTTGATGACTGAGATATAACATTCAGGCTTTCAAAATTAATGGAAAAATTAGTGCATATATACTGTCCATTATCTATGAAAACAAGTTAAAGTAATTTATGCAATGGGAATTTACGACCTCAGAGCAACTGAACAATTGTTATGTTATCGTTTAGAAGTTACACATCAAACGTCATTTTGAATCTGCTGCTTTTATATGTATCGTACAATACATATTTAGCTCTTTATCTTTACTTAAGTGTGTACATACATGTGTTTATAGACCTGTCTTCCAATAGCAAGGCCAAGCTGGTTCATTAAAGCGTAAATCCAGTAGCTGATGAAGTTATTTTAACTTTGACTTTTTCTACTCTTTTTCATTCTTTGAAAACAGATTCTTAAATATACAAGTAAAATTATTTATTATCATGTTTACTCTTCTTGGAAAGAAGATTTTAATTTACAGCTACATTTACAAAGGAGAAATCATGCTTTGTGTTCCCATATGTGGAGCTGCATTCTTTTCTTTCTATCAGCGTTCTATGCCTGGGTTTTTTAGTGCTTTGGGTAACGCTTCTATTCCAGACTGGTAATTTAATGACACGTCAGTTACCATGATGCTATTTTTAGTCTGCGGTTAATACTACTAACCTATTTATGATTTTACTTTTGAGATGAAAAAGCTTAAAGTATGTTTGGTAAAGTAATGCAAGTGTAAAAATATAACTTTATAACCATAACCATAATCATAAGTTAAATAATAAAAATTTTCTTTGTTCTAAGCTAATAGGTAAAGAAACTGCTACTTGTTAAACATACTTCTGAAAGAATAAATAAAACTGATGACTCTATAAGAGTAATACGTCTTCTTAAGATGTGACACAACAGAGCTTATTTGACATAAGCAATAACAACCGATCTTTTCTGTAGAATCTGTTTTATAATGCTCGTTACAATAGAGTTTATTTTTACCTGCACTAGATACTCTCTCACTAACTTATCCTTTTGCCCTTACACTTCGCACTATATTCCTCTTAGTATGTCAGGAGTAAGAGAAGTCAAAGAAGTTTCATTTGGCTGAAAGTATGCAAAGATACGTGTACTAGGGCACTAATGCAAATTGGGTTTCCTTATTTACATGCTGTAAATTAGCTATTAAACTGTGTGAAAATCAGAAAATAGACTGGATTTGAGCACTGGCACTTCAGAGCAATTTTTTCCCCAACTTAGGAATAATTTAAATTGGGAACTTCTTGAAAGAATATAAAAACTCCAACTTATAAAGTGGTTTCATTACCAGGTTTCATTTCAAACCTATTTGTCGTCAAAATTTACCTGAAAAGAATATTTTTAACTTTTAGAGGAATCGTAGATACAATAGAGAAAACGTCCAATTTGCTTTTTAATATGCGCGGGATATTTGGAGATTAAATTTGAAAATATATATTATGCTCAAGTTTACTACTATTTTGCATTTGAAAATTCTTTTTCCAATTGTATGACTTTGTGGATTCAACATACTAATTTTCTCTGATTAGTAAATGTTCAACGAATCTGAGCAATCCATGTAGTACACTGTGAAAAGAAAGTCCCCTTTACAAAGTCCTTAAGACGACAAAGAATTTTCAGCTATGGGTTTTCCAAGCATTTAAACCAAATTTCCTATGTTTGCAATGAAATTATATTTTAAAACCATAATGCAAGTGAAGAATTACAATAAGTCGTATTTTAACTGTAGAAATTCTTACAGCATCAATCTCTTAATATGCATTGGTTCTAATTTGGCCAAGAAAGAGAAAAGTTTTAAAGTTTAAATATGTCCTAAAATGGAAAATGCTTAACTTGGCTGCATTAGTGTGTGAAGCTTAAAGGAAGGAGAATGAGCAGGTGATAAAAGTAAATGTGGGACGGTGGGGAAAATGTGAGGACACATTTAAGAACCAGAGGTAAATTATAACAGTTGGTAGACATATCCATGGGAAAACAAAGTTCTGTATATAGGGAGCCCGGCAGTGTAATGTAGTTGCGTTTATAATTATATAAATATGTTGTGTAGAAACTTAAATGTAGACAGTAAAAGGGGAAAGGTGTATTCATTCTTACGTCGATGGAAGCTCTGGTTTGATCAAAGTTCACCGGAACCTCTCACTTTAAATTCGAATACGCCATAATTTAGGTTAGTCGAACGAACACCGAATGTGTTGCACAGCTACTTATATGAAATCATTAATCCTTGAACTAAATGATAGTATATATGGGTCACAATCACACTAAATGACTTCAAATGTAGGAATGAAGCTGAATTAATTATATCTGCAAGGCTTCTGTGGAGATTCCTCAAGAAACTTGTAACGCCGTAGTCTTAAAATTATGGATTTATTCACAAACAAATGAAAGTGCAGTATCACTGTGATCATCCAAACTGCTGCAATTTCTGCAAGCGATGTCCTTGTAACCCGTTATTGCATTGTAGCTGAATTTTGCTCGATTGTTTTTATTGAAGGGTTGTGTAAATGATGAATGCTTGTTCTGCAACCAGTACTTTAGCCTCAAGCCCTTCTCCAACTACTGGGACTAAATATTTAATATGGAAAAGCAAGAAGGGAGATTTACATATAAAGTTGGTGCACTCGGCAACATTGAATAAAATGCACACATATTTTCACCTATGCAAAGGAGAAGCGGCGGGAAAAAAGGGACGAAGGCAGGAATCTTTATCCGGTGTAAATTTTCCAACTGCCAGACAGTTATAGCACTAGTGCAGGCATCTTTATGCAACTGAGCTGAAATACGTTCGTTTGAGCAGAAGCTCTGAAGCTGAAGCATTTTATAAATGTTATGTATGCTCATATTTGTCGATTCGTCTTGGGCAGTAACAATGAGGTCTCTAGATTCAGGTTTTAATAGGCTAGCGCGATCGCTTTTATTTAATATAGTGTCGTCATATCGTTTTGAAATGGATAAATATAAATATCTAAAACTGTATGCTTGAAACTGTCTCCTATACTTCATCCATATTTCTACTTCTTTGATATAGTACAGATGTTAATTATGTAGCGAAAATAACATGCACTTTTCTTTTTAAGTCATGTAAGGTGTTAGGCATTTAATGACAGTAAAATAGTAACAATATAAAGCATATTGACTTCTGAAATACAAACTGGCAGCTACAAAACTATGCACCGAAATTTATTATTATTATTATTATTATTATTATTATTATTATTATTATTATTATTATTATTATTATTATTATTATTATTATTATTATTATTATTATTATTATTATTATTATTATTATTATTATTATTATTATTATTATTATTATTATTATTATTATTATTATTATTATTATTATTATTATTATTATTATTATTATTATTATTATTATTATTATTATTATTATTATTATTATTATTATTATTATTATTATTATTATTATTATTATTATTATTATTATTATTATTATTATTATTATTATTATTATTATTATTATTATTATTATTATTATTATTAATGACATACACCAAAAAGTAAATTAAAACACTTTTAAAATGGAAAACGTCCTATACATTTCTTCTATATAACACTCATAGTTTTACTCTCTCTACCGCATGCCAGTAGTGGATAGCAGAAATGTTGCAGGTATCCCACCCAAAAATTGTAGTTTAAAATATCATCAGAATGTGTTTTCAGGGTCTTAGTTCAAAATACACCTTTTAGAATAACCTTGTGTGCATGGGAGGAAGCAGTAAATGAAAAAGAAAATAATAGGATGAAAACAGCTAGGAAAATTCTTCACTATGCTTTATTCTGTCAAAAAATATTAGATGTTCAAAACACTGACGTGAAAAGTAACATGTATGTATTAGTTCCTATAGGTCCTTGTTCACAATGACATTTTTTAAAAATTTTATACACCTACCAAAACACGAGATATAAACAGAAACTTTCTTAAACAAAGGTGCAGGTGTCAGTGATGTACAAAATATCCGGTAAATATTTATATAGAGTCCGTAGGTGACTTCCGAATTTTTGTTTTAAGGAAGGCAGAAGATTTGTGGTTCAAAACTCGATTATGGTACTGAATTTTTCAGTCTAAATCTGCCTTTACAAATACTTTTGCTTCGATTAACATTATATCAATATCTGCCAATCGAAAACAAAATGTCCACAATTAAAATATTTGACATATTCTAATGGACGGTATAATTGTACACGGAAATGCACGTTCTTCACAGGTGCATGAACAACTGCTGCGGTTTATTTTCCGTCATCTGGTAAACGGTGAAAGTTGAAAACTTTACCTTTCAATGTCAAACCTATGTTCATGTATAGGTATATGTTACAACTTTAATTTTATTTTTAATTTAATTTTAACGGATATATTTAAGAGAAAGACTTCTTGAGTTTTCTAATCGCTTTATGCACCTTTGCAGGTTAGCATTTTAAATCTCAAATGAAAATTTACTTAATATATATTTCATTTCTCCGTATTAATATATATTCATATGGCAAAAGCTGCTTTTTATTGTTACAAACATCTTCCTTTTTTAGTGATTAGCTTTAAGCTTGTTCAGGCTTTATAGTAATTCCTTCCAACGTTTACCTGACCTTTGGTCTCTTCCTTCTTTTGGTTTATACGATAAGATATGTTTTTAAAATACGATTGCAATCTGTTAGTTAATATGTTTCACACAGTTCCCTCTAAATTGCATAATCCTTTCTTTCCAGTAATACTACACTTATTTCATCTTTATATCTTAATTACAGCATACTTTTGTCACTACTTGTAGGAGTTCAGGTTTCTGACGAGTATAATGAACCTGGTACTGATATTAATTTACATTAAGTTGAGATACTTTCCTTGGTTTTCATTTAAATTTTTATTTATTGTGTCTGCTGGGAAATTTATGGTTTATTCCTAATTAAATTGTATTCTTATAAGTGACTTCGTCCTGCCTCGTGTCGTAGCGGGTTAGGACAGCATGCCTTTGTTCCCGGCCACGGAAAGCGGCCCGGGTTCGATCCCACCCATAGAGTGCGAATTTTAAGTCCCGGATATAGGACCGGTGCACACTCAGCATCGTGAGGAAACTGAGGAGCTTACTCTAGGTAAGCGGCCCTGTTCACGAAAACTAACATTTCGTATGGGGGATGCCGAGATGCTGACCACATCTCCTCCACGTATCAGTTGGATGATCGCCGACCTCTGCCGTGCGTAAGTGGGCGTGAGGCCGGCAGTCGAGTTGGTAGGCCTTGACCCTCTTAGGGCAGTCGCATCAGGGATTTTTAATTTTATAAGTGACTTCATACCCTAAATATTTGAAATTTGTAACTTGTTCTATAGTCATATGTTTAGAATACTCTTAGTTCTAAGTCTTAATTCCCCTTTAAAACCAATTGTTACTTTATATACCGACATTTTAAATTATCTCTGTTCTGTGATTGATGTGTTCATTTCTATATGTCCTTTCCACTTTTATTTATTAAAATGTAATCTCGTATGCATAAAATCATCTGGAGCAATTTTATTGCCATCACAGAAGCAACTGTTATTCAGTTCATTTCGAATGCCGTTCTTATATATTAAAAACAAACTTGGTGTCTTATATCTTGATTAATTGGAACATCCTCAGCACATTTTCTCCTTGCAACATAACTTAATTTTGCGTTCTCGTAAGCGTTTATAATACATTTATTAGATGATGTGAATAACATTATATGCTTTATTTATCTGCAACTGTTTTAATGGCCTTCTGAGATTAATGTTGTGTAACTTGCAAATATCCATTAGCAACAAAACAATATTCAGAATTGTTGAGTAAGTTTACATATTCAGACTATACGAAATTGAAACTTTTTTGCCTTTTTCTTTTCTCCAGTAGTTAATAACATACACATTCAGTTTTTACACAGAAACCCTGACCTTAATGTTCAACAAATATTGAAGAACATGAGTATGAAAATCTCCACTTCGGTTCATGAACTAAAACATTTTGGAAATAGATAATAATTTGCAACAGCTGAAAAAATAATATTCGTACTTAGTAAAATATCGGTGGACTAGTTTCTGGCGCGACACTGAGCAGTGTCCTCTTTTGTTTAGTACACATACACACAGATTTATTAAATCATATAGAAAAAAGACAGTAACGCCCTTCTTACGCAAGGACATCCTGAAAGTTTCTTAAATATGGCTGCAGATTTACATTGAAGATTTCAAAATTGTTATGCTAAATCTTGCACATAAAATATTTGTATGACACGTAAATTAAATAAATAAGAATGGAAAACATATCGGGCAGTAAAATCTGAATGTCTAAATTGCTATCTGCAGTGTTTTGTCATTTCGTAAAACCATCAGCAGCTATTTCGCTTGGGACAAATACCTTAACTTTTCTTCAGCTTTAGGCATACTTCATTGTAGAGTAACGTAAACAAAAACAATTTTACACTCCTTGTTATTTTCAACGAAGAGTCAAAGGCATGTTCAAGCAAGTGCTTTTATCACTCCAGCATGTTCATGTAACAAGTCAGGGTATCGTAAAATTGCTAAGAATAACGGATATAAAATGAGAAGCTTTACTATGTATTCAAATAAAAGTTCTTTTTTCAGGGGTGAAGGTATTATAAAATTTAGTTGAATAATTTATCGCATTAGATTCAATAATGTAGTTATACTTCCTTAATGAACGAAATATATAACTCTATGGGTATTTTGGGATAAAGTCACTGTAGGTTCCAAAACAATGTTTTCCTCCCGAACAAGAATAACATTATGATTATTGCAAGAACAGTTATACGTTTTAGAATGCAATAAAGATATGGGACTGCGTGACGAGATGGAAGAAAGTTAATAGAAAGTCGATAAAACTGGAAAGTGCTCGGATGCGATCAGGAACCTTTCTATCTGTAAATTATGGCACCAGTGGTAAACCTGTTTTAACACGCAAATACAAACACCCTCAAAGCACTGTAATAGTGATACGCCTTGCGTACAAACTCCAGTGACCTAACAGAAAATTAAAGGAGGCTGTGGAAATCTGAATATGTTGTATGGTTTAACAAACACTACTTAGGATCAAAATGAAATGTGTAGTGTTAAATGCTCGCTTTTAATATATATGACACCGCAGGCGAAATTTTGGATAGGGAAATCAGAATTAAATACTAATTTATGACACACAGATACTAAACATTAGCATTTTAAAATTCAATAGGTCAATTCTTTTCCACATTCAATATTAAATAAAAACAGGTGCTTTAAATTATATAAATAGTCAAAGTTGCTACACACTTTTTATACGCTTGCGGTTAATGTATTATTGGGGCAATTGATTGTGAATGCTAAAACTGTTAAATCGTTGAAACGGGTTTTCAGAGAGTTAACATGGTTATCAAGAAAGTACAGTATAAACAGTCTTAAATGTGTGAAATATGGATATTTTCCTTTAAAGATCAAATTTAAGACGTGCGATTCATCCCATATTTATAATCACAACAGAAAAAATGGGTATATAATAAACTTATACAGCTATACCACTTCAATAGTAATAATAATAATAATAATAATAATAATAATAATAATAATAATAATAATAATAATAATAATAATAATAATAATAATAATAATAATAATAATAATAATAATAATAATAATAATAATAATAATAATAATAATAATAATAATAATAATAATAATAATAATAATAATAATAATAATAATAATAATAATAATAATAATAATAATAATAATAATAATAATAATAATAATAATAATAATAATAATAATAATAATAATAATAATAATAATAATAATAATAATAATAATAATAATAATAATAATAATAATAATAATAATAATAATAATAATAATAATAATAATAATAATAATAATAATACACCTACGAAGAACCAACAAAGCAAATTAACACGATAGTTGAAGAATAAGTTGCACATATTTTCACTCTGGTTGAAAGAAACTTGACAAACTGACTATATCAAGGTTCAGACGGGGCACTTAACATCTCGTTCAGTGAACTTCAGTGTCTATGCCTCCTCCCTCCAATGGGCAGGACGCCATCAGAGGTTAGGGCCCTTAACAACTGCAGATTTGAGCTCTTCCCTCTGCGGGATTTGTAGACCTTCCCGATTTGAAGAACAAGGATTACAAAGAATAAAACAATTGTCATGCACGTCAAAACTTGGAACCGCAAATGGCCAACCAGGATGAAAGGTAAAATGAAATGGGTTACCAGAAATTAGGGGCATGTAATTATGCTTGCCAATATTTGTCTAGCGAGCCATGGAAACCTCCAAAAGATCCATGGGTTAGTAATATCGACTATGTGAATCGAACCCTGTATGCGAGCAAGGCATGCCTATTGGGAGACTTTAGGCAACTAATTAGAAATATGAAGCTTAGCATATCAGATTAAAATATTAAAAATAACGGTCGTTGTTTCTATTTTGCCAGTTTATTACAGATGCAATTATTACAAATTTCAGAGGCTTCATGTCTCATTGATAATAAAAGTAATGAAGTGGTTGTCAATAATCAGTGAACAGGATTTTCACATTTTGGCTTAAAATTACTTATACATTTTTAATATTTGCTGCAAAATATACCGTTTTTAATACATTACGTCTTATTTTATAATTTTAAAACCTTTCATTCTGAGTTTAAAGGTTTATAAAACTTATTTATAGACTGAGAGGATATTCTAAATGACGACTAGCGATATATTATGTCAAATGTTTTATTCACTGCACTTATTATCAATAATTAAATGAATATTACAGAATTATTTAAATTAATGTTTTAAAAAGTTTCAACTGTGATTTATTTTCCAACCAAATTTAATGGACTATCTTTAAGGATTGTGCCAGATTGGTCAGGTTTTCAGCGATGCGGTTTAGATACGTTCAAATTCTCGTTACGCTGCTACCAGGACGGAGTTGGTCCACTTGAAATAAATGGCGATTGGACATTATTGATATGCTCAATTACATAAATCTGTTAAATTTTCTTTGTTTATCAGTGATTTATATCTGTTTGTGCATTATGGGTAATAGAATTCGTTAGGAATAGAGACCAGGGGGAATAATCCGTTTAGTGCAGTAATATTAATGTAAACCTTTCGACAGACATAATTTAAAATCCGAATGCTCTTGTCATTTGCCAGGCGTCTACCATTAAGATTACAACACACTTGAAGTCTCGTACGTATTATTTTCTCGAGCAGTCGTACAAAAACCAAAGAAGAGACCGTGATGAGCAGAAGAAGCCTCAAGGTGTGTGCTAATGAGGACACCATTATTACCAATGATTTGTGCATAAATGTGGGCCCTGAGGGATGTCCCGTTTTTCTTTCTTTCTTTATTTCTTTCTTCCGGACTAATGAAGACAATGGCCAGAACCGGACACTGGGCAAGTTTTACTAAGAAATGTTTTTTTCTTATGTTTGGCTTTATTTGGCGTGAGCAAGACTGTTATTCGTATGTAAATCCATTACAGTAATTATATAAAAATATTCAATATTTTATTTGAATTAAAATATTTTAACATCGTAATGATTGAACATTACAGCATGAATTGCCTAAACATAATCCATTAGAATGTTGACTGAAGATTGTATAATTTCTTCAAAAACTCCAAGAAATTTGCAAATTGATAGTCAAATATATTTATAGTTGCAAGTAAAGAAGAGTTTAAATTTACAAGTTTCCACTCCTTAAAGAATATTCCGGAAACCATCAAATGCGATACGAATATATTGATAAACCAAATAATTTATCTCCTATAGTATCAGGGGATGTTTGTATTTTATCCACAAACTACGAGCGACAGAGGTATTTATAGGTGTAACAAGATAAAATAAATCTTGACTGTATTATTCACCAATAAAATTTAACAAATTGCATCAAGAACAACTTATTAAATAAGGCAACACAATTGAAATCTCTGCACATTGCATGCAGTGCGACCACAAACAAAACTGCTAACTAGAAGCAGCGGCGTCTGGTTGAATTAGATATTTACATTTATTATAAATGTTCTATTATTTTCATCTTCAGCGCATTGATCGTTTGCAGAGAGGTACGATACGAAGGAACTAATCTTGATCAACATGTTATAATAAACAATTAGACAATCAGTAAAACATATTGAAAGTAACGACAATGAGATCAAGGCTCCAATAATAAGTTTTCTGAAAATCGGAAAAAGGAAGACTTCAATTACAAAATTAAGAATTATTCCTCGTTATAGGGTAGTTATTACTGTTTCTGTGTGACAACCTTGAAATAAAATTTGTTCAATTCCATACTAAACAGAGTTGTTTTAAATAACCAGCTAACCGGAAGATTTGTAAACTTTAGATGAATGGGGACCCTCGTGGTGGAGTCTAATGATGGTAACTAGTAATGCTTAAGAGTAGGACAAGAAAAATTGTGATATTACTGAAGAAATATGGGAATTTCACACAGAAGATAGTAACTGGTGACAATACCCATGATGGTGATGAATGATGAAGCCAGGAGGGCGTTGTCACAGGGTATCGGAACCTTGGGAAGCTGCCGGACCTATCGCCCTGGGGCACACGCTCGTCTGGTCCGAGCCCAAGCAACCTTCCTAGCTTGGGGCTTCCCGCATTCCTGCCCAAACCACCTGCAGGCAACTTCACCTCTTACCTTTTGTTTTTTCGCCCAAATTTTCTCCTGCCATATTTTAGACGAATATCTTTCAATTTTACCCCATTATGATCAGCACTTGAAAGTTATCCAGATAACAAATTACATGTTGACAGCAAACTTCCTGTGTTAATACAAAACAAAGGTAATGAAATATTTAAAAAAAATGTTCTTCGGCTTCATCATAGAGTACAAGGCATTGTCCATCATCCTCAGAGGTTATAGATATTTTAACAACTTAAATCATAAATATTCGATTGTTCATCACAGTCTCGATTGTTTTAGCAATATTAATTTTAAGGAAAGATAGGAAGATTTGGGCATATTCAGTTTCTGAAAGAACAAGTTCTCTAAAAGAACACTGCATTGTCGGATAGGTACAAGGCAGAGATGATAAACGCCTTAGACATACGATCTCTGGAACGTACAGTCATTGTTAGTCATTTCAGAAACGAATAATTGTGGCACAATTTCTTCCTCACTTCATCCTCGTCTTGCATAGAGGAAACGATTTCAATTGTCATTCCATCTTTGCCTAGCACTATTAAAAGTGTAGGAAAATACTATTTAAAAAAGGTTTTAGAAAAGTTTCTCTAATGGTTCACTCGGAAGTTTGTTATTACTAGGAGAAATACTTTGTCGTGAGTTTCTGGCGTTAGTCAGCATCATTGAACTATCTGAAGCGCGCGAGTTAGTAAGTGTTGTTAGGAGAGTAAGTATCTAAGCAGCTAGGATGCCACACAAGTGCTCAGCATTGCTCCTGTTACTAAAGACTGCACAAATCAGGAGGATTTGCGTTTCAGCCTTTCCGATTTCTGTGTCGATTCCATATTACATGCAAGTGGACATCGGCACACAGCGCAGGCTCAAAATGTCTCCATCCACTGTTGTTGAACAGAAGCAGACTGAATTATCTGCTACTCCACACAAGACAGACAACCTAATGACAAGTGTCAATGTTAGTCTACATAAAGGAGCGGACTGCAACAGAGACTGGAATTTTCTCTTCCTCGCCCACATGCTCCGCTCAACCCGACTTGGCGCTTGCTGTCTTCAACCTTTCTTTAGCTGCACAACTTTCTTCTCTACTAGGTTTATGTCTCTCTTTCTGCCTTAATGGTTCTGTTTGTATTTATTACAACAAGCATTAGCAGTCAGTTCTCGTAGCTGCATTAATTCTCCTTATTTCAGTTGCATATTCCGACATCTTCTAGTAAAGGCTGAAGATGTGACTTCTGGATGAATCATTAAGTAAACCTGGGCTTTTTGTTGCAAAGCCTTCGTAAATACGTCTCCAAAATCAACTCTCGGAACAGATCATAATCATCAAAATGTTTTTGTTTAATTTAAAATAGCTTACCAGCCTTAGCTGTATAAGATTTATGTGAGAAGTTTTACTCCCAAGTTCATAATAGTAGAGTAATGTTCCATTGCTTTACAGATTGACTACATTGTTGTAAATATTGACATTTGTTCTATTAAAATTACAGTTGCCATTTAGGCAAAGTGTAATTTATGTATAAAATGATCAATCAGAGAAAAATATCCTATATACCTATTGTCAGGTAATGTTTAATAATTCCGAAAGTGGTCCACTAATAGCAAGTAAACTTATGAGTTAAATTTGAGAATGTGTATAAAATAATCTGATTTGGTACGTTAAGCGGCGTAAGTATATCACCCCTTATTAATTATAATATGTATACACAAAACGTTTTGTCCAATTGTTCATGTCACTTTATAGCCTAAAATAAATAGTGATGACAGCATGAAAGAAGTGACTACTTGAGCATTGTCAAAGTTGGTACTGACGAGGAATATATTTACTTCATAAAAATTGACTTAAGTCCGCCCTAGATGAGCACATTATGGATAAAGAATTGTTGAGAAGCAACACGCCGCCACTAAATATACCTCGAGATAGATAGATAGATAGAGAGAGAGAGAGAGAGAGAGAGAGAGAGAGAGAGAGAGAGAGAGAGAGAGAGAGAGAGAGAGAGAGAGAGAGAGAGAGAAGGCTAATGTCTTTTATTTATACGATTTTCTCTATTTCATGCTGACACAGATGTTTGCAAAAATGATTTAATTAAAGATTTCATTATATGTTCAAATGTAAAATAAGAGGCTGAAGCGGCAGGGGAAGCGAAATTTCAACATTGAGATTTCACACGAAATGCACACGCTTTTAAGTATTCGAATATTTTATTCTTTAACTGCCCTCACGTGGTGTCAGGTTATTCTTGTTCCTCTTAACAAAATCTCTGTATCAGAGAGAGAACCCAGGCTGGTTGATCAGCCCGATCAGAGTGAGAGAAGTGGATGACAGAAAGAGGCCGAGATAAAATGACGGAATTGGTGAAATGCCGACGGAGGAAGCAGGAGGACCCGAAGAAAACCCGTTCCAACCCGTGTTGTCCACCACAAATCTCACTTTGCCGTCGCCTGGCATGGAACGTGAGTCGCATTGGTGAGAAATAAATAATCCAACTGCTCGGCCACGGTGCGGCTTAACCTGGAATTTTCAAGAACACATATAAAATATGTGTTTGTGTGTATGGTTCAGCAAGGATACACGCCAACACATCTCAAAAATATCCTTCATCCCAAACTATTTTTCAATGAGGAAAGCTCTTCTTTATTTTTTTTTCATCAAAGTAGTTTTTAAAAATTCCGATATGCCATTTGATTTTAGATTTTAGATATTTTCATGATAAAATGTATACCTTAAGTTTTTGATACTGCATTAAGTTCTTTATTTTAAATTAAATCTGTGTACCTGTATAAAATTCATAAATCATTACATATATGTAGAATAAAATTACTTCACCAAAAATAAACTCTTATAAACACACGGTATTAAACAGTATTTTACTTAGTTAGTCATTTCAAAGATATCAGTTATCATTTCTTTGAAGCTTCAAATAATGCATAAGTTTTAAGTGCTATGTCGCTTTATTTTCGCGATCACTCTAAGAGTGAAATTTCAGTTGTATCCAATTGCGAAATCGTTATTAATTTATGTTTTTATTTATTTTGTTTTAGTTTCTATAGCTCGTATTAAATCTTAGTATACAAAACATGTAGATCTCGCTAAAATTAAAATTTATATCTGGTACTCCGTTTTATTTTATATTTATTTATTATTTTAGATGAACCATTTTGGAGATACCCCATGCTATTTTTTAAAGAATTTTCTAATGTTATTCATTTTTTATGTCTTGGCATGCAAAGAGAACCATGCCATATTTAGACCAGCTTTAAAAGTTTTAACTATCGTTTAAAGTCTAAAGTATTTTCATATTTTTCTTACACGTACAGGAAAAGTAAAGACAAAATAATTATTAGTGTTATATGGTTCATGATTGAGTAGAGAAAGATATGTGAGTGAACGCGTCAGATTTTGTTTACAATGGTATGCAAATTACAGCCATAGACAGTCATGTGTCAGCTGCATGATCACTCGTAATACCTCAAGAGTTACACAAATATTTCAGAACTTTTGAAGCAGAGAAAATCGTTACAGTATTGGAATGGCACGCGAACATTATGCAGAATAGCTAGCGTGACTAATGGATTACAGTGTTGTTCGGCACATAACGCACGACTATATCAGCTTTGTCATCTTTTTAACGGGCCTCGAGACACGAAAAGATACCAAAGGCTCGAGGTTACGGAAGTGCGTTCGACAGGTGCACCTTATTTGAAGCGATAAGTATGCAGAAGCGTGCGGGCGCATACGTACATATTAAAATATTGTAGGTGTGTCATTACATAGAACAAACTGCAATAACCATGACCTTCAAAACTGTGCAATGTGTTGCTTCATCGGCGGCTACAACTGACGGGAAGAGAACCTTGTTGCCTATTAATGTCAACTTGTTTATATGCACAGATTCATAGATATAATTAGATTATACGTATAAGAAATAAGAAATACGTTTATGAATACGTACTATTAGGATTAAGACTACTACAGAGGGGATTCGGCACTGCGAACAGTCTTGATCTATTTCTTGGGGGCATCGCTGGGAGGATGGATGAGAAGAGAGGAGACAGGGTAGCCGTCCCAATGAGCCACGACAGTGCAGAGGGCAGGGTACTTACATTTTACTTAGAAACCTCCCCCTGTAGGCTAGGATAACGGACATTCCCCCTACTGTGGTTGGGAAATGGTCCCAGCAGCCGGTTCGAAGACCGGCAACTGACCTATCGGAGGAGGAAGTAGTTTCCTCGGAGCATATCATCATGCAATGTACCTCCGAGGAACCCGCCGAGAGTTCTACCCTGAAATAGGCCAACAGGCGAGAGATAATGTGAAATGATGATGGAGATGAAATGGGGACCAGAAATTCGGAGAATGTAACATTAACTTACCGAGATTCGCCTGGCGACTCTGGAAAAATGGAAAAAACCAGAAAAAAAAACATGAATCCAACCCGGGTCTCCCGAATGTAGGACGAAACCGCCTGAGCCATTCCACTTCCACTAACCATAATTTCCTATTTAAGTATCACCTGAAATACTTTAGAATTTGTATTGTTTCCTTTAAATATTATTTGTAATAGGGGGAAGAATTGTTATCCAACAACAATTTAACATTGATTTTTCCATATATTGAGATGAGTTATTAAAAAGAAAACTATGTTTACATATATTCTATTATATGTTATACTGTTTTGCAAAAAGGTTTCCATCATATATTTCACTGTGGGTACAAAGGGAATAGGGAGATAGAAGCTACGTTGAATATTTACAAATTGTGGTTCCTCTAAGTTGGTTTTGAAATTCCAATCACAAAACAGAAGATACTAATTTAGCACTTCAAAATATATTTGAAAATTCAAACTGATAGTCAAATGCTAAATGCCAAAATTATATCTGATATGAATTATGTATTTTAAAATATTTACATTCTCGAGATCCGACATAATACTTTTGTATAATCAGACAGTTATTATCAGAAATAAAGTGTAATTTAAAGTCTCAGTATTCCATCTACACCTTAATATAAATGATAAAAGTGCTTATGATGAAGCCATATTTTGAATGCTAAGATATCAGTATTCCTTGGGACGCTACTCTTGTCACTTTTGAGTTATAGCAAACACAGCTTCCTTCCCAAACTAATTGGACGGTCTCCAAAACAATTGAAGACCCTATAGCACATTCAAAGGAATAAAAATGTTTCCCATTCGACAGAGCGTTACTTCTTTGTTTTAAAGAGGTATTTGTTGCATCCATGTTTCTGCATACAGTAGAAGTTCTTTAAGCATATCTCCAACATAAATCTGATTAAAAAGAATTGATATTTTTAAAACTCACATTGCTCTCGTTCATTTCCTTTTACGCTTTTTTAAAAGAAATGCTTCTGCCCTCATCTAAGTTAATCCTTTCCTCTCTTATTGCTTAGACTCCTCTGGTGTACATGTACACATGTCAGTCTAAGTATTCTATCTCTTTTTACTGAATTCTGGAGTCCTTTTTCATGTTTCCTCTTTCACCTTCATTTATCTCCATTCTCTTTTCACCAGTATTTCATCTGACTCCTCCCACCAACACTTTTCGGTCCTAGTTATCTTCAACTTTTTATATATTATTATATTATACATGTATTTGCTCTTTATGTATCTGCAGCAGTTTTTATGACATTTTTGTGATTTTGAAATACTGAAATTGTTAGTAAGGTGTATACGTACTTTACATTTTCCGCCAATAACAAAGACGCTCTCTGCCATTTTATTGAATTTTTAAAAATGTAATATACTGGGGGGACTGTACGAGATATACAAAACAAGTTGTGGATAGAATATACAATCTGTGTTAAACAGATTTAAGAGATAGATTTCGTTATTCCTATATATTTTCCAAAATTTTATGAAAATATGCTGTTAGAGTGGGGCATTCTCTTCTTGCTTTCGGTGTCTTGAAAAATTCATTATCAAGGTCACCAAATTCTCACCTGCTTTTTAAACTCTTGAATGTCGTCCTAGCCTCTTGTCCCTGCTAAAACAAATACATATAAGTTATTCGATCCAAGATATATTCGATTATCAAGGGGGTGGGAGTTTTACTGGTAATTATAGAATAGCCACTGTCTGCCCACCACTAGAAGGCAACAAAGAGGAATATGTAACGTAATCACTTTTGCTGTGTTTATGCTCCCCTACCGGATATGATAAGGATGCTAGGTTCATGTAAAACACACAGTGTTGTCATAACTCACCCATGCTTATACCTCTCGCTGCAGTTACTGAAATGAGCATTAGAACTGGCACCATGGTTGACTCATGTGCACTCTGATGCACTCATTTCGTAATAAACAGATCCTCTAACAGAGCAGATCAACAGTTAAAATCCCTCTCCCTCTTCATGCCCCGCTTGCCTTCCTGTGGTGGGCACACAGTACACTATAACATTGCAAACATGTCAAATTAGGTGTAGAAGTATTATAAGATAACAGAATTTTTTATAGAAAAGTAAAAGCTTTGTAAAAGCTTCAAAGTTAGGTGTCACAATAAGAATGAGACATTTTCAAACAGAGAATCACGAATACAGTATTTTAGTAGCGGCATCTATTAAATATTAAGTACAGAACGAAGCTGTTGCTGACACCGTTTATGTCGACATAAAATACAAGTAATAGAGTCCCTTTCAAACAGGAAATAACTCGTCCTTGTATGCAGTGTAATGAAATGAACGTTTATGACCAGGGACAGGAGTGGGTTCTAGATTGTATGCAAAGGGAGTGTGTGTGTCCAGCCACTTGAGCACATTTCTGTCATATAACTTCGTCAGCTTTTATAATCACAAATGTTCACTTAGCAACTTTCGCTGAACTTGACAATTTAGCCGCTGTAATCCTCTGAGAGATCGCCTTGAAATACTTTTAAGCAACACCATTCGTTCATGCATAGATATTTATTCCAAAATCTGTTTTATTTTCTCTGATATGTGTTTGTAAGTAGCAGTAAAAACGCCAAAGATTTTAAGAAAATGTTTTCTTCGATTGAACCGTATGCACACATCCGCTTTTAAATTACAATATTTGACTAAAAGTGACACCAAATCTCCATGGTGCAGTCCCTTAAAAGTCTTAGGTTGTTGCCTGATTTTATATGACGTATCAACAGAGTTCATTCTCTCTTAAATTTTGTGATTAGTTTACAATAAAATGGACGAATGAGCTTAAATTAGCTTACTGCAAGTCCATCAGCTTACATGCGATAGTAAATTCATTGATAGGCGTTGTACACTGCAGTGACAACATTAATTCTGTTTATTAATTTATGGGCTGAAACGTAAACTCTCCTAAAGAAATAGAAAACTAGTGAACACTGCTTTAAAAAGCGATATGCATAACTATTCATAGAATTTAGACATCCTTCAATGCCCTTTAATTATTAACTTTTCCTTTACTTTCATAATTTCGGAAATTTTAGACCTTTAGGTTAACTCTACAAGATAATTATTGACGGTAACCATCGCTTCCTAATTTGATGAAATTTCTTTCAAGTGAAATGATTAAATTTGATAATAGAGAAATGTTATTTGAGCCAAATTCAGAGATTACGATGAATGACGAGTCAAATGGCAGCTCATTCCATACACTTAGACACTTTTGTATGAACTAGAGTATTATCCTGGTGAAAGAGCAGTTATTTTGTGCCAATACTGGGTTTTCAAAATTATTCACTGCATGTTTCATATGTTCTATAGGTGAAGCACAATACAGGTCTTTTTTGTCTCAGCAATCTATCAGGATTTCTCCTTTGCTTTGCTTTCACAGTTGTCCCTTAACTATTTTGACTGAGCTTTGTCTGCGCTGCAGGAAGCACTGTGTGTCGCGCTTAAATTCTACCAGATAATTTCGAAATATTTTCTGCCTGCCTTTTGATTAACAACGGCATCCAACATGTACACTGCCTTCTCATATCTAGTTTTTCGTACAGGATATTGTGGATTCGTCCAGTTAAAAAATGCATAGGAGCACAGCTAACTCGGCTGTCTTGAATCACACATCATGAATTTCTGTTTTCGATAGTGCTGGGTGCATACACGGGAGCTGCGTCCACTATGATTTGTTTAGTCTTAAATATAAATGCCAATAACAGCAGAAGCTCCTCTTTGTTTCTTTATTTTATTATTTTTTTTTTAATTTATTTCATTTTCGCCATAAGTGTGACACTCAACAAAAATGCCTAAAATCGTCACAGGAATCACTTTTGTCAACAATAATGCCGATTAGTAAATTTGGGCGCCATTTCTTGGAAATGACCCTTGTTCAGAGCAAATGCTTTCACCAATGACGAAAATTGGTTCGGGAATTATCATCGCACTCCTGGGTTGTTCATTAGTGCTTTACCAGAAACTATCTGTGCTACTAACACATAGCTGTGACTGGAACCATAATCCCTGATATCATTCCATTTCAGAGAAAGGAAGGATTAACAATTATTTCAGCAAAGGAGGAAGAAGACTACTTCAATTTTTGGACAGTTGTTTAAGCTGGACGGTCTCCACGGTCCAACTTGCCATGGCGTCTAAATCCTGTGCTTCGGAACGAGGATAGACTTCGATCCTCGACCTATGTATAGATATCAAGTAAAAGCATAAGACTTAAACGATATATACAAGAATCACATGATTCTCTAATTATTTTTTTCAAAGTTAATATCCAATTTTTGATAACCACATTATGAATATTCGCAAGCATTGCCTCTCTGCCGCTTTCACGTTAAGTCAAGATCTTCAATGCGTGTGCATCGATAGGAAGGGAGATCTTATTCGTTCTGTTGTCTTTGTATTGTGGATAACAGAGACATTAAAATTCGTTACGACGTTTCTTCATTTGATGAGCGGTAACGCAGAACATGACGGGACAACATTAATGTATCCTTAGGAACGTAAGGGAGACCGGTGTATATATTCATAAGAAATTACCATTAAGAGAAACTGCTGAGAAACAAATCTCAATCGCTTAACATTTTAAATCGTACACCAACGAATATTTCGAAACTGGTCAATGATACAAATATTTCTGTGTATTGTTTTTGTCTGTTTCCTACAGTTCCTCATTTGTATAAAATTTAGCAAAACTGGCGTTAATTTCATAGGTCATTTAAATATAATTACTTACATTTACTTACATTAATTTTTATACTAATGTCTGAAACCTATTCAGCGGCTGTGGTACCAAGCGTATCGGGAGATTGGTGCAAAGCAGTTCGAGAGATAAATAGACGTGGTAGCGTTCTCGCCCTGCGTGAATCTTCTAGAAGTACCTCTACTCTCGCATTTTGAACGTTCTGGAACTCCTTGAACGAGCCCAGTGTTATGTAGGCGAGCATCCTCGCGAGAAAATGACTGACTGCGTTTCAGATGCGATATCGTGAAGTTCCACAAGTGACAATGTGCCATAAAGTGAATGCAGGTTCCGTGAGATAGATACATCCTGTGTTCGAGTCCCTAGCTGATGAATGACTCAAGAAAGGTCTGATTGGTTCATATTTCATCACTGGCTGGGTCACAAAGTCGCGGTAAAAGTTAAACTAGTACATTTATGAAGTGGCAGTGAGAACTTGTGAAGGTGACACTGCAAACGCTTGTCATCGTTACAAAGTAATGTTCGGTCTTAAATATGAAATAAATTTTCGTTAATGGGTTTCTATTTTTGGCTATATATGAGAGGAAAAGAAACGCTTTCAATCTTCTAACTATATTAAAGAAATCGATGTAAAATTAAGCCTTGGTAAATAAAATTTATTCATATACATTGTCTAAATCTACACTAAAACAACTTGTTCGTTTTCCTTTGTTTTAAAATTAAGAATTTGAATTTTCGTGGTCGCTTTGTTTTATGCAGTGTATTTACCTCATTATAGTACGCAATCAAGGTGCTCCAGTTTACTGAAGACGGTTTTTACTGGGTCGGAAAAAGTCGTAAAATGAAAACGATACAAAAAGAAAGCACTAAGAGTTCGTAAATGCCATTCAAGTGGGACCAGTAACATGGGAGGTGATCTAATCCGATTATCGTGATAAAGCCCAAAAAGCAGATAGCCGAGCTTTCTAATTGCAGCTGTAGGGATGTTGCTTTCTTAGGGCAGTCGAAAAGCTTAGCAAAAGTAAAGACGGCTAAAACAAGGGGGCGGCATCTGATAAAGTTCATAAATCCAACTGGTTTGCCTTTTGTATTCTGAGCCTCTTGAAAGATAATATACCTATCTCTCAGCACACCAGCAAAGACCTGGTAAGCCATAGTATAAACAACATATTTCATAAATTTAAAATAAAAATGTCATTTTAAATTTATCTCATCCGTCAGCACATAATGCGGTTGACTAGTAAAATGGATAGAGAAATGAGCCCATATGTAATGCATAAATATTAGGCAGTTAAATAGTTTCCTTTCTTAAACATTGCTACACCAAGTAAGTCATATCAGACTATGAATTAAATGTCGTGAGTGATGCCCATATGAGTCCGGGTTCCCTGGAGCTTAGAGTTACCTGACGTAACATATCTTAAGATTAAGTGAAAACCCTTCGTAATTGACCCCAACCGAGATTGGAACTCGACACTCCTGAGTGTGAGGTAGACACGCTACTCCCACACCAGGAATTAACTTCAGCTTTTCAAAATAAAATAAAATGAAACTATAGCAACTGTAGGTGCCTCAAGTTTGCTGAGCTACATCTTGAATACTACAGAGAAAATTTCTTACGTAAATACTTTTCAATAAGTTTTTTTATTTTTTCTCTATGATCGTGTGCATTATTATTTTGAATACATCTTTGTGTAGATAGAATAGAATAACTAGATCAAAACAGTAGCAAATATTACAAAGTAAGGGTTACCCACCACATATTATTAATGCAATAAAAGGCTAATACACAAATACAACTATAAGAATTGATACTGGGGATAGGTTAACAGAACAAATTTCTACCAATACTGGACTAAGACAAGGGTGTAGCTTATCACCTACTCTTTTTAGTATATATATATATATATATATATATATATATATATATATATATATATATATATTTATTCTAAACGATATTCTAAATGAATGGAAGATTTTAGCAGACCCAGGAATCAAAATAAAGGAAACTATCTATATTAATACCCTGCTGTTTGCGGATGACCAAATATTGATTCATCGGAATGAAAATCAACTGCAAAAATCAATGTATATTCTAAATAATATAGTACAAAGGTATAATTTTAAAATATCAGAAGAAAAAACAAAAATTATGGCTTTTAAAATAAGTTATAATATAAGATCAAAAATTGTTTTAGGAAATAGGATTTTAGAACAAATATCGAATTTTAAATATTTAGGATGTAACGTAAGTTTTAGGAACAATGCTGATATAGAAGAAAAAGTAAACAAAATCCGAGCAATACGTGGGACAATCCAAAGAACTTTTAAAAACAGAGTGAGAAGATATACAAACATGAAAATGTATAAGGTAATGGCTATTCCAACTTTACTATATGGAAGCGAAACCTGGGTGCCAACACAAAAGCATTTAAATAAAATACAGACTGCAGAAATGAAATTTTTAAGAAGTGTTAAAGGTTGTACGATATTGGACAAAATAAGAAATGAGGATATTAGAAAGGAATTAGAAATCGAACCAATCCATGACAAAATATAGCAGAACGAAGGCAACAATTGCATGAACATATATTAAGAATCGAGGATGGAAGATATCCAAATGCAGTACTAAACTATAATCCAAAAGGAAGAAGAGACAGAGGACGACCCAGGAAACGCTGGAGAGATCTATGAAGCCGGAACGGGCGATATGCCCAAACCATGGAGTGAAGATGAAGATGAAGACATCTTTGTAAAAGAAACAGGCTGATATCGTCAATTGTATTTCTGGTAACAAAATGCTTCCAATTCAACACCTCTCAGTTGATCAGTTGAAATTTGCTAAAGTCACGCATATCTCTTTCTAAAGTTAGGTAACTGTTAAAGTATAAACGTTTATTTTTATGTCTTCCTACCGTTTAGATATAATATATTGTTGTACTTTAAACTTATTTATGCCAACTGTGTCTTTTAATTTCTTCTTTATTGAAAAGTCTCTTAAAGAGAGCTTCGACTATACAAATTATTATGTAATTATTAAAAGTTTGATGAATTTATTTGGAACTAATATTTCCTTACTTGTATACATTTTACTAAGAAATCAAATAAGGCACATACAATCGAAATTTCCTCAGGCTACACCCTGAATTAAAATAAATAAATAAATGTCGGTAATGATGTGTGACTAGACATTTTAAGTGATTTAATGGAATAAAAACAGTTCAATGTGGTTAATAAAAGCCTTGAATGTACATTTCATTTATGCCTGCAAACGTACAATGTGATCCATATAAACCTGAACCATTTCAATAGGCCATAACTTTTGAACCAATAATCGGACACACGTGCAACTTTGGGAGAGTATAATACACAATTGGGAAATTACATTACACTATTTGCATCTGAGATAAAATATTGGAAGTGTCTTCCACCCGCATCTATACATGTTTGCACTCGTCTCACAATATTCTCTGAAATTTTACGGAGAGTATCCTTGCCAATGTTATTTATTTCGGTTCGAATGGATTCCTTGAGAAAACCAATTGTTCGTGGCCTATTCTTGTATACTCTATTTTTAGATACCCCCGCAAGAAAAAATCCAGTGAGGTTAGGTCAGGGGATCTGGGGGGGGGGGCACAGACCTTTTGAGATTATTCGATTATCAAAGAAACTGGTTGCAAGTTCCATGGTGTCATTAGATGTATGGCACGTTGCTCCATCTTGCTGGAAATAACCTTCTCTCAATTCGATATCATTTCCGTAAAACTTCAGAGAATATGGTGAGACGAGTACAAACATGTACAGATGCTGGTGGAGGACACTTCCAACATTTTCTCTGAGATGTAAATAGTGTAATGTAATCTCCAAATTGTGTATTCTCCCAAAGTTGCACTGTGTCCTATTATTGTTTTAAAAGTTATGGCTTATTGAAATGGTTCAGGTTTAGATGGATCGCACTAACACGTGTTTACTGTTTGTGCATTTCAGTTTTTCTCACGTGGAGTTAAACGTTGATTTCCTTCGAATATTTATCAAGATTTAACTGAAAATAGGTAAATTGAATTTGAATTGATTGTGGTATAATTATGAAAATAGCTGTAGAGAGCACAGAACTATAAATTGTTATAAATATTTTATTTTTTATATGTTTTGCATATATGCATAAGAGCATTTGTATAATGTAATAAACTGCATATGCGGTGTTCGCTCCAGCGACAATATTGCAGAAGAAACAAAACATAGTCAAGGCTGTTCAGTAGCGTTAGAAAATGCTTTCTTTACTTAAGTGTTTTAGTGTGCAGGCTACCAAGCAAAGTACACAAAAGATGGAGTAGCATTAGCTCAGGTCAGGCTTTACCTTTTCTTTCTTTCTACCCGTGTTCCATCGATTTAGCATGCAGGTGTGAATGGGTTTTCACAGTCACACGACAACTTGCCCACTGCGCTTTTTGTTGTTAATATCTTCCAGTAGTTGGAACTCTGGAAGATGGCTTCATATGAGACCGTCAGCACGGAGAGTGTGAGCGCGCTTCGAGCATTAATTGGCGCTACTTAAAGTGGAATGTTGATTCTTCTGCTCCCTTTCTTCTAACACTTGCTTTATTACCTGTTTCAAGGGCATTCCTACGCCATACGTCAACATCTATTAACTCTGGCATTATTTTGCTCATTGTTTTGCATGTCAATTCTGTAACATCTACATATGTAGTGGTCAAATGAAGTGCTTCATTTATAGCTTTTGTTGATTTTGAGAGTGTTGCGGTTTATCATACTGATTCCTACGAATAAAATGTACCTAGGTAATGGTTGTTGGTATCTACATATAGTATATATATATATATATATATATATATATATACTTTAAATGGTAAAAGCTACAACTATGTCATACGTTTTGATATAAAGATAGATTTTTGTGACAACCATCATTTAAAACAATAGGAAACAATTGGAAACATATTTTCAAATAGTTTGACGTTCTCCTCAAAGACAGGTATATTTGTAAAGTATCTAGATTCAAGGTTATTTTCTAGAATGTAAATTATCATTTGTTCAACTATCAGAAAATCTCTTAAAATTTAAAATTATCAAAATTTCTGGATAAATATTCGTTGAACATTCTATTCTATATATTATTGTGCATTGCTTTAAAATCATTGCAAACACTTGGATTATTTTAATGTTCTACACATTTTGAAGATCGTGAAAAGAAAAAATAAACAAATGTAAAATAGCTTTAAAATTTGTGTATTTAAAACATGACACAGTACTTTTAAATACTGATTACTCACCAACCCACCATTTTGTCTTTATATAACTTCTGTAACAAACGATAATCTTTGAAGACCCACAAAGAAATAGTAAATTGACATTAATAATTAATAATAATAATAATGATAGTAATAATAATAATAATAATAATAATAATAATAATAATAATAATAATAATAATAATAATAATAATAATAATAATAATAATAATAATAATAATAATAATAATAATAATAATAATAATAATAATAATAATAATTAATAATAATAAATTATAATATCAATAAGGTTCCAGAGTTATAATTTTAAATCAATAAATGGAAGGTATTTAACATTGGTATTGCAAAACATATGAGCTGATATTAACGTCATTCTATCTTAGAACTGCTTAGCATTTAACTCTTGAAAGGTTCTCCTCCTCCCAAAAAGCTAGGTGATCCCTTCCCTTAATCACAGAATTTTTGGAATGGAGTCTACAAATAGAAATTCATGAAATTGATCTACAGATTCTTATTATGCTTTAATGTATTTTACGATTCATGATAAATGGTGAATATTTTTACTAATGACACTTACGAAAACCATGTTCACCGAAGTTTCTTTAGATATCCCTGTTGAAATGGTTTCTCTCTCTCCCTACCCCATTGCTTCTCTCACTCTCGCACGCTCTCATACACACTTACATACTTCCATATACAAACAGTTATCTGTGACCACTCCAGGAAGTATTTTATTACAATTAATAATATTTGGATATTTAACCTGAAATACACCCGAAAAGTTAAATGAACTTACACAAGTTCAGTAGGATTCAAGAATATAAAGTAGATATTAAATTACTAAGTCTGCCTCCTCTTTCTTTTTGAGCTACCGGTTATATAATTCTATATTCTAAAAAAGAAACTATGAAATTAATTAGAACATCTTAATTAAAACAGTAAAATTATTAATTGTATATCTTGAACTTTCTAAGAATAACTTGTGAAGTTTACATAATTTGAGTTATTGAATATCAAGAGCCAACCAAATCTTACTGAAGGGGGGAAAAAGAAAACATTTGGAGTTACAGTTTTTTGTGGTTTAGGCCAGTTTCAAAATATTTGTCTTTTAAGTTTCCAAGTGTGCATCTAGATTATTTGCCAAGAATGACCTTTTAATTTACTTGAATGTAATTAACATTCTCATATGCGAAACGCATAAGTACTTACTACCAGTCATGCCATTACTGGGTTTTCATTATGGAGAAATAAATTGGAAGTTAATCAGCTAATTCAGCTAATCAGAAAACATTTCTAGGCAAACATTTTATTGAAATAAATTGAATGTTCGTTGTAAAATATACTAATGTGTTAAGTCTTTGGTCTTCTAGTAATAAGAGGAAATAATAGAGATAATAAAATATGTTTATTGAGGTACAGGAAGAAGTTGTAATGGCCTGAAAGAAATTGTGTACAATGAAACTTACATTGAACCTTAAGTGGTTACTTATTTGTCTGACACGGTCAGGCGTAATACTATTGAGAGTTTTGTTTTTGTTTTTTGAAAACGTATGTTATAAGCTACTGGTTGTGATAAGAATCTACTCCAACCAGCTAGCTGTGGTGATGATAACCCCTAATGCTGAGATAGGGAAAATATAAGGCTGACGACAGCTAACGGGGAAAGAAAAAAATTAAAACTCCGTTGCTTGAACAATACTCCAAGAAAAGAGAATAGAAGTAAACAAAAAATTGTGGAGAGCATTCACATATGCAAAGAATAAGACAGAGATAGACACCTCCGATCCATCAGCGTCCTCTTTCTCTTTCCCACTTCCTCCTCTCTTCTTAATCTTCTTCCTCTTCTCATTGATGTTGACCATAGACAGGAGAGAGTGAGAGAGAGGGAGAGAGAAAAACATCAACCTCTCTCCCCCCTCCTGGTTCACAGCGTTGCCAAATATCTACTCAGGTAGCCTCCTCAGCACCAGCCGCTCCCAGGAACTTCGTCTTGGAACCATAGTAACCAGTAGACTGTAGCTAAAGCTGTAATAATAATGTTTCTATGAATCTTTTTTCTCTGTTTTTCCCTCCCTCCTTGTACCACACCGCAAGGCGTAGGCTCAAAGTTGACTTATATTCATGCTACACACTTCCTTGCTCTTGTATACTATCTTTAATATTATAGACATTTGACATCCCTCCTCTTACCTCCACGACCCGCTCTACGCAGCGTTACAAACTATCTATACATACATTAATAACATATCCCTGAGGAGGTATACTGGCTACTGATTTTCCAACCTATTATCGTATACTAGGGTTCCCTTTATTGAAAGATGAGTAAGACATTCATATACAATGTTTGATGTTAAAGAATTAAGAAAAAAATTATGTGCAACACAACCAATATGAACGTCACTTGTTATTATCGTCATAAGGTTACTGTAATAAATTCCATTGAAAACTTTTATTTTGATCGAGTTTAATCCACGAATCTACGAATTAGTTTATTACAAGAGCATTAAAATGGGACTGACATTAAATTAAACCTTTTCACGAGTAAAATAATATGTGCAAATATTAAAGAAGTAAATTACATTGGGCAGCAATGAAAATGTTTCGGGCTTAAAAATAGTGAATTTACATGTATTTCCATCTGCTGAATTAAAAAATCACCATAAAAATGATAGATTAGCTCTTGTTTTGAAGATAAAGTGGCATTTCATTTTTAGAGTGAAGATTTTAAATTTGGGGGAATTTTTGGGGGGAGCTGGCACACCTGTAAAATAACAAAACACAATCAGAGAGAAATTTTGGAAATCAAGTGATGCAAAAGTTAAGAAAGGCATTTTTGTTGGACCACAAATAAGAGAACCTGTAAAGGGTCCTGCATTTGACCAAATTATGGAGGGGAAAGAAAAGGAAGCTTGGGAAGCCTTCAAGGGTGTTGTTCATGGACTTTTAGGCAACAAGAGATGAGAACTACAAGCATTTGGTGACAGTGCTCCTGCAAAAACTACCGTAACCTTGGATGCAACATGTCCCTTAAGATCCATTTTCTCCACTCCCACCTGGACTGTTTCCCTCGTAGTGATGAACATGGGAAGAGATTCCATCAGGACATTTCTGTTATGGAACAAAGATATCAGGGCCGTTGGAATGAAGTAATACTTGCGGATTACTGTTGGACTTTGTATAGGGACTCTGCGGAACTCCATCACAAGAGGCAAGCTAAAAGAGGACGAAGTCAATAGGCCACCACATGATTCTCTTCAGACACGACTATCTGCGAAGTATTTTTACAGCAATTTAGAACTCTTAGCATGTAATAACCAGTTAAAAAAATCAAATGCACTTTCGTATGTAATTAAGATGTATCCTTTTCTCTCAATCCGTTAATATATAATACTTCCACCTTGTGTATATCATAGAAATTAGAACTAATAAAAATGTTTCATTGTCATATTTGTTTTTTTCAACCCAAAATTAGTAGGAATTGCCTCATGAAGTACTCGAAACATTAAAAAATTTGTTGTTGCCCAGTGTAGCTACAAATAGGTACTGCAAATCGATAGCTTTTACTACCTTATGCAAATGTTTATTAACCTAGATGCTACGCAGAAGAATTTATTGATAGCCCCGTTGAACCATCAGCAGCATCATTCTTGATATGGTTGCTCTCTCATTCTTACTTAGAGTTCTTGAGCTTTCTATTTGTTTTTGGAAATCCCTAGTTTGTTTCTATAATATTGATATTTGTATATTACTTTTTCTGTAATACAATGTATGATTGTTTTCAGTTTGATATGTTTATTTTTATTTATTAATTTATTTTTTGCCATGTACTTTTAATAGTTCAGCTCTTGTCTAATCTCCAATTCCATTTCTTCGCTGATAACTCTTGCAAAATTACTTTAGCTGTTTGTACTTTCTGTCTTATTGTTTAAAATAAACCTTAGAATGCATCTATCTGTATGCTCATTTCGATTACATTATCTTAAATATTCTGTTATGCTAATGTTTTATTACATCGAATAATTGAAACACTTCTCATATATTGTTACTTAAATCTGTTGCACTTGCTTTCACCTCAAAAGCAATCGGGTTACGTTGTGCTGCTTGAAGGATGAGTATATTCCAAAATTTATTTCAACCTTTCCAATATATATGCAGAATTCAATTTTCCTTGTAGTTCACTCATTCTCTTTTCTTTATTTATTTCGTTAATACCTCTTTCTTCCTTTATTTACGATTTTCATTATTTCTTTGCGCTCTGATTCTAAGATATAAGGTAAAATATTAAATAATTCTGGAGAAAACTAACATTACTGGCATACCCTTATATTTGTTTCTGCTTACACTTTAACTATATAATGACCTTTTGCATTTTGGTGTAAGGTTAAATATTTAATAGCCTCGTCGGGTATAAATTTTATCTGGAAAACAGGCAGGAAAATGACAGTCACTATTTGATGAAGTAATTGAAATAGATAGCTATGGAAACGTAGAGTCAGACTGAAAAATGCAATGCCATAGCCGGGATTAGACCACGGATCTTCTGGTTCCGTCCAGCCGCACTACCATTGTGCTACTATGGCCAACGTGCCGACATGACATTAAATTCTCCAACTGACTCGTATTTTCCCGGAAAACCACTTAGGAGTTCTCATAAACACATGAGACAACTACCTTAATGGCGACTTACATCGTGTAAGTACAGATAACTATGTTAGTTTCCGTTTTATTGGTCGAAAATGGTAGGCATGATATATCAAAAGTGGAATGCTGTTATTTTATTTATGGAAAACACAAGTGACTTCTTCTTATTTTTTCTTGAACTATCTGTAAGCATGTATATCAGAAACACTTTATTTTGGGTTAAAATTTGCAAAGAAGCGAACAAATCCTAATGACAAAGTTTATTGCGGCATTAACATATTGTTTTCATGTATTATTTGTATACCATTAGATAATATCTTTAATTTTTGAGGGCCCAAATGATTTATGTGTCGACAGGTTCATATATCACACTCACTCACTCACTCACTCATTCACTCACTCATTCACTCACTCACTCAACCATTCACTCACTCGCCCACCCACCCACCCACTCACACACACACACACACACACACACACACACACACACACACACACACACACACACACACACACACACACAGTCCTCGCTTACTCACTCTTGAATATATGATTGGAAAATTATACATTCGTATCGGTTGGATGATCGCCTAACTCTGCCGTACATAAGTGGGAGTGAGGCCGGCAGTCGGGTTGGCAGGCCTTGGCCCTCTTAGGGATGTCGCGCCAGTGTTTTTTTTTTAAATTATACATTTTATAATTTCACTTATACAGAAAGATATCTTTATTTGGCAGAGGTCATTATATTTTAAAATAAATTAACCCATTTCTTATGCAGTATGAAGTTTAATAAGGAGGAAGACAGACAGACAGACAGACACACACACACACACACACACAGACACACACACACACACACACACACACACACACACACACACACACACACACACACACACACACACACACACACAGAGTGTGTGTGTTATTCAGCCGAAAACTAAAATTGTATTCTGCAATTTGCAATTTAAAAAAATTTAAATAGCTTGCTTATTGTTTTACTGACATTTTTCCACCTCTCTAGTTTGACATTTGAATAACTTCATCCAGTCACAAACCTTACAGGAATATAATATGGTTACTCTAATGCATTTAATATGTATATTTGAATACTCAAACTTTAGTTCTTTATGTACGCAAAGATTTCTACAATGCCCTTGAAAATATGTATAGATATATAGTAGTTGTATATCTAGCTTCAAACTTTAAGTTTTTTTTTTGACAACATACCTTTACTCATCCTCATAATTTTGATGGTCCTTCTCAAAATATTCTCCCCTGAAAGCGATGCACTTGTACCAGCGTTTCTGCCAGTCTTCAAAGACATGCTGGAAGCAATTTTTAAGAGATCCTTTAAAATCGCCTCCGCAGCCTTCACCACTGCTTCATGTGATGGATAATGCCTCCCACGAAGGCGTTTCTTCAAGTTAGGGAATAGAAAAAGGTCACATGGGGCTAATTCCGGACTATAGGGAGGGTGAGGGATGCACTTCACGTTAATTTTTGCAAGATATTCAGCAACAACATTGGCAATATGCGGCCACGCATTATCGTGGTGCAGCATCCAGGCTGCTTCACGGAAATGTGGTCTGTTGCGCCTGATATGGACTTGCAATGTTTCCAGGACATCCTCGTAGTAATGTCCAGTTACTGATGTGTGTGCAAGTACAACATGCTGATAAACAATTCTATGAATATCAAAGATTGAGATGACCATAACTTTCCCAGCGGAAGCAACCACTTTTGCTTTTTGTGGGGTTGGTGATAAAGGTCGGTGATTTCCACACTCAGCTTTGCTGTATGCTCTTAGGATCAAAATGATGTAGCCAAGTTTCATCAGCAGTGATTACGTTTGAAAGAAACTCCGGATCTTCCTCTAGCATCAACATTAACTGCATGCAGACCTGCATGCGAATGTCCTTCTGTTCGGGAATCAACAGTCTTGGAACCCATCGCGCACAAACACGTCTCATGTGTAATGTTTCGGTCACCAACGTGTGAGTGGCACCCAATGAAATGTTCAGAATTTCAGAAAGTGCTCTTAAGGTAATTCGTTGATCCTCTCTCAGAATGGCAGTAGCAGCGCTGATGTTTTCTTCGGTAAGAGCAGTAACTGGAGCACCGGGTTCCAGCTTCCTTTGAAATTGATTGTCTCCCCTCTTTAAACATTTTAAACCACCTTCTAGCTGTGCTGTAGGGAAGAACAGACTCTCCATAGGCCTCATGTAACATTGTATAGGCCTCAACTGAAGATTAGTTGAGACGAAAGCAGAATTTCAAAGCCACATATTCTGCCTCGCGTGTTACCTCCATTGCAGCGTTAGGCGATACTGAACATGTCTGCACTTTCCTGGTTCTCACAGGGGGGAACCAGGAGTACCAGCAATGAAACTACTACGGCGTGTTTGTTTCACATTAAGCAAACAGAATATAATAAGATTGAATTTTAGTGCGAAAAATTATGACCGTAAACAAATTATGATCATTCTTTTTTGAACAGCCCTCGTATAATATTATATACTTAAACGTACTGCCAGACAAAGCAGTGTAAGTAATGCAGAAAGTGTTGAAATGTGTTACTTTTTACTAGATAATAATGTTTATTGCTGGTCCTTTGTTCCCATACAAATACTTCCGAAGTAGGTGGTGAAGATGTTTGATTTTCAGAACTGCTTAGTTAAACATTTTTCATCCTGAAGCTTAGATGAACATTTTTTAAATCATGATGAAGGAAATTCGGAAGAATAGAGTACTGAGATACCCCCCCCCCCTCCAAAAGAGTGCATTACTTTCTGTGATGAGCATGTACTGGGTAATACCACTGTTCCTGTGTTTATTTTTCTTTTATTTTCATTGTGTTTTATGTCATGGCATCGCAATTTATTTGATGTACAGTTTTCCCCAGAAAGACATCAAATTGCTTGTTAAAGAATTAATCGATGTAGGAGCTATTTTCCTAGGTAAATTATAACCCCCTCTGATGGTTTCTTAGCCCCCATTCTAAAACAAGATGGATACTACCCATTAATGAGAAACTTCGCTGTGACTGATTTTTTAAGGTCATAAACTTAACTGGACATTTTGTAATTAAAAGTTAGCATTTAAGGAAGTACTTCAGTTGTTATTTGGGAAATCCTCGTCGTCCATCCTACTCACTAGAAAGCATATTTCTTCTAAATGTAACATAAGGATACCTTTTCTTCGTATATGAGGGATATGCTTACTAAAGGCAAAAGGCTCGCCTCTGTGGTGTGGCAATAACATGCCTACCTCATATTCAAACGGGCATGAGTTCGAATCTCGGTCAAGTTCAGCCATCTATATAAGGCTTTTTTCCGGGATTCGTCCGTAACCTGAAAGATGAATGTCAGGTAACTCTAAGCTCTATGGATCCTGGGCTCATTTGCACATTATTTGACTATAATCTCTGATATGATCTTGGTTGAAGGAAATTAAATATACAAATAAAAGAAAAATTAAAGGATGGAACACTGGAATATATTCAGTTTATAAGGAATGCAGATAAAGGAACTCTTTTATTTGTTTTTCACATCAGAGGTCAATAGGGGTTATTTATATTTCTATCTCTTTTAAATAATTCAGCTTTTTGGCTTTAAGTGATTTGTATAACTAACGTTTCAAAAGTGTAGATATTTAGACTGAAATTATTGATGCCACTTGAACAAACTGGAGGGCTTTTAAGAAGCATGGATCAACATATCCTGAAGATTAAAATTTGCAAAAATTAAATAGGGAAAATAAAATTAAATAATGAATAGAATATGAGTATATAATGAAATATTACTCATCTCATCCAGGACAGTAAAGTATTAAGGGCGTATTCAGTTGTTAATGAATATTTAGGAAGAAAACAAAATATTTAACTTCTTTCATAAGTTGACGTTAGTTGTTTTCCGCTTTGTTGCAACTGCGGTATTAGCTTAAAACGTTTATTTTCCTATAGTATCTCGCATGAATGATTTCAATTTATTTCCAAAGGTAATTTTACAAACTTTTATGAATTTTAACTTCAGATTTTGTACTTTTCATGGGTATATTTTTATATTGAATAATAAATAAACAAATATTTAAAAGGTATATGTTGTATCACGAGAATTCATTCTCGTAATCACGGATCTTTTTAACGCATATTGTCTGATGAACCTCCCTCAGCATAGACAAAGATGTACGAATGTCAGCGAAAGATTCACATGCAGGTGAAGTAATAGGAAACCGCTTGACGTAACATGAGATGATAATGGCTTTGTATAGTTCTCGGACACATCTGTGATATTTTTTGCGGTATAGCATTTCTTTCATCTAACCGTTAATGTTTACTAACACATACTTTTTAGAATGATGTTCACTCAACCACTTTATTTACGGCGCCTTATTTAACAAGCCCATAACAGCTATTGATTTGTTTTATTTATCTTATTTGATTTCACGATATTTGGAATAACGAAAAGTAAGCCTGCATCTAAAGTATATCTGCTGTAGAAACAGGCATAACTTATTTGATTAGAGGTTAAAGGAAGATGATGAAATGCCAGTGATTTTTGTACGTCAAACTTTCTTGGTACTATAGCAAATTGAGAGAAAGGTCCCGAGTTTGAATCTCGGTCAGGGTGAGTTACCTGGATAAGGTTTTTTCAGGGATTTTACCTTATCCTGTAAGACGAATGTCGGGTAACTCTAAGCTCCATAGACTCCGGACTCATTTGAGCATCATTTCATCCATTCCATTCATCGTCCGATATGACTTAACGTTGGAGGACGTAAATTACAAACAAACAAAAAAATGAGAGAACCACACATCAAATAAGGCAAAAAGTTACACTTCAATTGTTTAACGTGAGTACTATGCAAGTTTTCTCATTTATTGTGTGCCTAACCAGATATTTAATTTGATAAACTGAGATGTTTGTAAAACAGACAGACAGGCAGACAGATAGAGAGAGAGAGAGAGGGAGAGAGAGAGAAGAGAAAGATAGACAGAGAGAGTTCGAGCCCAGACTTCCATTGAGGAACTTAACATGACATTTCTCGTAAAGTGCCATTAAACACCTATCGAAACTAAGCTAGAAGAAATAATATCAACTGAACACTCTGGAACAATGGCAAGCTGAGCATAACATGTTTTAGGTATTATATGTGAATTTACTTTAAATGTATACAAATCTGAGACTTACCTTAAGCGCTATGAAGAAATCGTCGCAAATGAAATGTAGTGTGCGTGTAATAATCCCCTGTTGACGCCTTTAATGTGCGAAACACACAAGTTGAACTAACGGTGCCAAAATGCTTGTATGGTACAAAATATAAGCTGATCATTGGAGAGATTTCAATGCAGGGTAAAGGACGTAGCTTGCTGCAATCGGGGATTTAAACGCACGTTAAGAAAAATAACTTGAACGTACAGGAGACTTTAATGCACGGTACACAATACTCGGACATTGTGGAGATTTCAATACAGGGTAAGGAACGTAGCTTTGTCCAAGCGCAAATTCCAATGCAGGGTAACGATTATTGGCTGAAGCGTAGTAGATGGCACATAGTACCAAAATTTGTGCTGGATAGACAATATAATTGGATTTAACATATTAATCGTTTCATAAGGAAGCTATGACATCGGAGCAATTTTATCAATAAATTTGAGGTCTTCTTTATGGTTTACTCAATTTTTAACAGTTTTTAAAGCGTTTAACTAATTGCATTACATGTGTAATTTAATGGTATTTTATTTAAACAGTCTTCTGGTATTTATGGTCCAGCGTTAAGAAGATACATGTTTTAGTGAAAATGAAACATCACATTTTCGGTGGAATGCGTGCAGCGATGATAATGATGATGATAATAATAATAATAATAATAATAATAATAATAATAATAATAATAATAATAATAATAATAATAATAATAATAATAATAATAATAATAATAATAATAATAATAATAATAATAATAATAATAATAATAATAATAATAATAATAATAATAATAATAATAATAATAATAATAATAATAATAATAATAATAATAATAATAATAATAATAATAATAATAATAATAATAATAATAATAATAATAATAATAATAATAATAATAATAATAATAATAATAATAATAATAATAATAACACAATCTTATATTATGTTCTTCAACATTGTTCAACATAGACATTTGTTACGTATTTAAAAGACCTGTTAAGCGCTTTTTGTTGTAGGGAAAACATCCTTGAATGAGCTAAGACCTTGAAAATTTATTGATATGCGTCGGGAAACGTTTATGGTATGTTTGACACGTGCATCCACTTCTTGATTGAATAATTTATTTAACTGCAACGATAAATTCTGTAACTTATCCTGCTTGTTGCTTTTTATTTACTACCAGATTTTGCCCTTTAGAGATGATACACGTCGCGCACCGTTTCTTTTTCATCTCATAAAGATGCTGTGTGCCACAATTTAAGGTTCGTACTATTGGAAACAGTAGCGGTAGCGATTTGCCTTTGGGGTTTAAAACACTATCATATCTATCATGATATTCCCCCCTTCATCGGCCACCTCCTCGTCACTGGAGCAGCAAAATTACCTCACTCCTCTACCTTATTCTATCTCTTTTTCTCGACCTTTTTTTTTTATTCCCTTGCATATACAAAAAAGAAGGAGAGCGCCGAAGCTTCTTTCTCGCTACACCATATCGGTGCGGTCGAACCTTGGAGCTCCCGAGGTACATGTGGCAACCATGGTTTTGCCGAGCTGGGGCGGCAGACGACATGAAATATGGCTATCGCCGCAAGGAAGGCCTCCTCACTCCTCTACCGCGGCAATAAAATAGTGCAGCAGGAGTAGCTTCTCTGGCTCAACCTCAAGTCCTCCTCCCTTCTCTTCATCTCATCTTTCTCCGCTGCTCCTCCTCCTTGCTTTTCTTCTGTTTCTTCTGTGGCACGACTTTCCATCACCTCGTTCCATTTATCTCTTCTCGTGTTTGGCATTATTGACAATATTAGAGCAACATGTTCTGGGAGGCCTGATATAATGAAAATATTTAAAAAGCAAATATCTTGTGGTTGTACTGTTTTAAACGACAGCTGAACTATTTTCTGCTTGCTTTAATTTGTAATGCATTTATGGTATTTAAAGAAGATAGTTCATAGTCTCTTGAGAACAGCATGAAAGAAGAGGGCCTGTTTTTGCTGTGGCGGCATAACATAGACCATCTCTTTCCTTACTTCTACACCCCGCTCTCTCCACTTACCTCTTTCATTTCCTTCAGCGTCCAGTTTCTGAGGAACCGCTCCCCACTATTCCCCTCCAGCATATCAAAGATATGTCCAATAATATTTTTTAAAACTTCTCTTTATCTTATACAGTAGCAAAATGAACTTGGCGTTAATTTTATACCCTTAGGGCCTACTGCATTTAATTTTGTGCTTAATGATGTGTTTCTGAAGGAGGTGGGGGGGGGGATTCAATGTATAGTCCAAGAACTTTAGCATTATGTACTATCATATAACCCTAAAGTCTCCTATATTGCTATATATATATATATATATTGGTAGGGTTATTTTATTATATGCTTCTTCACGACTTTCAGAAGCAGAACTATTTGGTCCACTATCATGACTTTCTATAGATGATATTATGTATGCTACGATAAATCAATAACAATCCAAATATGTCTAAGATGTTGCTAATGCTTCAGAGATGTGTCGACAGCTCAACAAAATATGACGATCGACTCTTAAGACCCGGGCCTCACAAGGGAAAAAAAAAAAAAAAAAAAAAACATTTAAATGGTTTTTCTTTATTGAGTCTTCAGAAAGGCTAATATATTTTTCATATCAGTATTTTAATTTAATTAAATCATTTATGTAGTGCGAATTATCTTTTGTTCTCGTAAACCTGTTTACCACATGAATGACTTCCTCGTTGGTAGGGAATCTTCGTCCTTCATAAAAAATAAAAAATAAATAAAAAATAAAAATGTTTGAGTTTCGGGAACAGGTGGATCTAGCAAATAGGTGGATGTTTAAGCAATTCGAACTTTTTTTCCGCACATTTTTCTCATTGCGATGGGCCGGAGCACTGTCGTAAAGGACAAAAGACTGTTTTTCATTGCCAAATGAGGTATTTTTCTTTTCACTTCATCACTCAGACGTTGCAGTAAGCTTGCGCAGTAGTCACCAGTGATACTTTTACCCTTTTCCAAGTAATCAATAAAAATAATTCCTGTGCATCCCAGAAAAAACTCACCATAACCTTGTTAGCTGTCAAAATTGACTTTGGGTTCTTTGGAGTTGGTTCACCTGACGCATTCCACTGTTTTGACTGTAATTGACTGCGAAGTATCCAAATTTCATCCATGATAATAAGCCGTTTCAAATATTCACTGGGATTTTTACAGTAGAGCTCCAAATTTTTTAACAGAAATAGTTTTTCTTTGTAACTTTTGATCAGGTGTCAACAAACCGGTACCCTTCTTGTGAAAGCCCAAAATATTACTTTAAATATTACCTGCACATTATTCTGATATGTTTACAATCAAACAACTTTAATCTGCAGTCTTCCAGTACTAAACGATGCATTTTTTAATATCTCTAGTTGTTTCTTCCACAGGGCGTTCAGAACAAGGCTCATCACTAGTGCTTGACGTCCCATTTTAAACTCTGCAACCCAGATTTTAATCATCGTATATGAAGGACAAAGTCTTTGAATTTACGGGGGCTGTTCAATAAACAATGATCACAATTCTTTTTTTTTTTTTTTTTTTTTTTTTTTTTTTTTTTTTGACAACGTACCTTTACTGATCCTCTTAATTTTGATCATCATTCTCAAAATAGTCTCCCCTGAATGCGATGCACTTCTCCCAGCGTTTCTGCTAGTCTTCAAAGACATGCTGGAAACCATTTTTGAGAGGTCCTTCAAATCGCCTCCGCAGCCTTCACCACTGCTTCTGATGATGGATGCCTCCCACGAAGATGTTTCTTCAAGTTAGGGAATAGAAAAGAGTCACATGAGGCTAAATCCGGACTATAGGGAGGGTGAGGGATGCACTTCAGGTTGATTTTTGTAAGATATTCAGCAACAACATTGACAGTATGCAGCCACGCATCGTGGTGCAGCATCCAGTCCAGTGATATGGACTTGCAATGTTTTCAGGACCTCCCTGTAGTAATGTCCAGTTACTGATGTGTGTGCAGGTAAAACATGCTGATAAACCATTCCATATATATCAAAGAATGAGATGACCTAACTTTCCCAGCTATTTTGGGGATTGGTGATGAAGGAGATTTTCACACTGAGCTTTGGTGTTTGCCCTCAAGATCAAAATGATGTAGCCAAGTTTCATCAGCAGTGATTACGTTTGAAAGAAACTCCGGATCTTCCTCTAACATCAACTTTAACTGCATGTTACCTCCATTGCAGCGGTAGGCGATACTGAACATGTCTGAACTTACCTGGATCTCACAGGTGGGAACCAGGAATACGAACAATGAAACTACTACGGCGTGTTTGTTTCTCATTAAGCTAACAGAATATAATACGTTTGAATATTAGTGCGAAAAATTATGACCGTAAAAAATTATTATTCTTTATTGAACAGTGTTTAAAATACTGTCATTTAAAAACTAAACAAGCTAATGATTTGTAACTGTGGATACAAACTAGTCCAGAGTTAAACCATATGATGCTCTCCGCCAAATTGGTCCAGTGGTGCCATCTATATGTAAGGCCCGGGACTTATTAGCCGACCCCCGTATAAGTATAAGTTAAAAAATAAAAGGGCATGGTATATCGTCAATTTAAATCACAGAATCAGATATATTTACCTTTTTTAAAGGTGTGACTTTTTAATGTATTCTTTTGTCTCAGCAGTCTGTTGCTTTTAACATACTCTTTCTTCCACCCATTCTATGCACTAAATGCAAAGAAAATTACAATCTTCAAATACAAATAAGCTGGTGCCAAACAGTAAATGAATTCACTGGCTGAAAATGGGTTAAAATAGAATTTGAACAGCACCGCAAAGTGGATATGAACTTTAATTGAACAAATGCAAGAAGTAAATTCACAAGTAAAGTACACATATTTTAAAAGTCATGAAGAACCAAAGCTAATGAACTGTATTGCCTATTATTAATCTAGAGAGAAAAATGTGATTTGTAATTCTAACTCCCCTTTCCATATTATTTTAATACACATATGTGAGATATCTCCTCGCTCTGCCTCCAGCATTGAAGGAGGTTATTGGTGTTTATTCACGGTAGTGGCTCTTCACCTTCACGTGATTGAAGAATCTGTAACAAAAAACGGGAGCAGGAGATGAGGATGGAGAGAGGAAGGGAGACAGAACCCTGTTAGGAATTTCTGTCACCTTGTGCGAGAGGACGGGCTATTATTCAGGATGAAAAGAGGTTGAAGAAAGGGAGGAAAATAGGTGATTGTTAAGGAGGCTGTTACCGATAGGAGTATTGTTTCTTTTGAAGTCCTCAACAGTGTGACGATAGTGGCAGTTTTAAAGGAAGGGGTATCCTTTCTTAATATCTTTTTTAAGTAAACGGCGTTAGTGCAAAATAGAAACGATGAATCTAGAAGCCCTTATATTGATTTAAAAAATCTCATCAATTGCGTTAATTTTTCCTGGCATTTCTGCAACGGAATCTCAATTGTTGCTGACGAAAAAACAACGACAATATGGAGATGGTTGAGCTAATCGTTTTTGCGAAGAAATGTACGAAGAATTAATATTATAGGCAGTATAAAATAAAAGAGCTAATTGGAAAGTTTTAAAATGGATGTTAGAAAGTTGCCTATTATCCTAGCTGTGTGAAATGCAATGATTTTTGGTACTTTTTTGGATAGGAGTAATTATATCAAATTTTTGTGTGATCCCTTTGTGGGATTAGGTTAAGTGTAAAAAATAAGGTATTCGATTTGTAAATAGAAATTCCATGATTTCACAAAACACACAAATGTGTTGAACTCTGAATTATTTCTAAAGATTAAATATCCCTTCTCAAAAGCTTACATTGTGATGGATTACTACAGATTTTCAAAACGGAATAGTAATATAATGTTAGAAAAGATAATGGTAATGATAATTACCTGATAAGTTGCCATTGTAAACTTATTAAGTTCCATAAGGAAGGAGTGGTCCAAGAGCATTTATTTTTTTTTAATTTTAAACAGGAAGTTCAATTTTTGTTGTTGTTTTAATTTTGCGTCCTCCAACGTTAAGTCATAGTGGACGGTGAATGAAATGGGTGAAATGATGCTCAAATGTGTCCGGAGTCCATGGAGCTTTGAGCTACCCGACAATCGTCTTTTTGGGCAAGGGAAAACCCCGGAAAAACCTTATCCAGGTAACTCACCCTGACCGAGATTGGAACTCGGGACCTCTTGAACGTGAGGCAGACATGCTACCATCTACGCTACTGAGGTGGGCGGCAAGTTCATAGATTCAGCACCAGTATAAAGCATCTTCATGTCTATTATTCTCGTGAAAAATGTTTTATTTCACTTGCAAACAGTTCATGTAGTTCCCGCAACACATTTATGTTCAACATTTGCAGGTGTAAAGATATTAAAAAATAACTATACTGCTCATTTTATGACCGGATTACTGCACCACCTTGAATGAAAGATTCTTCGCATTTAGTACGCATTTAAAGTCTGGACCTTTGGCTTCAATTGGTCACAGTGTTGATGGAAAAATTGCTGTAAAAGTAGAGGTCACAAGCTCGAAATTGGTTTAGTTACTTCAGGAATAGACTTTTTTTAGTTTCTTTGGTTCGCAAGATCATATATATTCCGTATTATTCCTAGCTAACAAAAATTTCAATCTCTATTGCACAAATGGTATTCTATGGAGTACTGCATTTAATCCTTTAAATTAATTTAAAATACTTTTAGTTCCTCCTTTTTGTTTTAATACATTACTACTGTGATAAAATTAAGAAATAGCCTCTCGTTTTCTTAGAAAATAAATTTAAATTAGAGTAATACATCTTTTGTCCCTGATATCGCATGGTCTTTCAGATATGAAAGACACAAATTTATGACAATTTAAAAAGTAAAGACAAAGTAATGAATGGTTGGTAACACTGTAATGATCCAATGAAAAAGAAAAGACTTCCCTCTTCAAAAAAGAAAGAAGTAAGAAGTAAACAAAAAGAAAAGCAGAGAAAATTAATGAGATTGTGTGGGCATACTTCGTGAGTACCCTATCAAAGAAGCGGCAGGTTGTCGATATTCTGGGACAATTGTCTCTTAAAGAATTATTATTTTTTGCACTACTTTCTTACGTTGCAAAATTTATGCAATAAATTTCCAGAGCATATCATATATACCTATACACCTCTACAAAACATGAGCTTATCTAAACAAAATGTAGTAATGTAGTAATCTGGTTTCCAGTTCCATCTAGTGTAAATTTGTTGATGACAGTATAAATAGAAAATTTATATTAGAAAAGTTTTAATTGTACAAGAATGTATATTTGTACATAAATTTTAAAACAAAATCTTTCCTTCCGCAAACTTTTAACTAATTTAAGCCACATTTTATTCCATATTAAAAATAAAATTCCTCTTTACTAATATGAATGATGGTGATTCACACATTCAGTTCTCAAAATGGCAAGGCATTTCCAAAGACACAGGCAGGGGAAATCATATGTGCGCTTCTTTAAGTGTCAGTGACCGTATGTCATGCTTTTTTATTTAAAATAAATATTTACTGTTTCCCTGGTTGTGCAAATGTATATATTATTTGTTTTTAATTGATGGAAATTAATCATTTGTTCACATTAGCCTATATAGACTAAGGTCTTTGATAAATAGAGTCAACATGAAAAATTCAACGCCATGGCCGGGATTTGAACCACGGATCTCCTGGTTTCCGTCCAGTCGCTCTAACCCATTGAGCTACCATGGGCAATTTGCCGTCATGACAATAAATTCTCCAATTAACTCGTATATTTCCCCGGTAGGCCACTAGGGGGTCTCGCATTCGAGATACACCGTTTGTGGCGACTTACTATCGTAAGTACTTGAATCCCAGGCTTCATCTTTTAACTCTTATTACTTTGGTTAATTGATGGGATTGAATTTTTCACGTTGACTCTATCATATGTATTTATTTTATACAATGTACCCTATATTATTTTGTTTTTGATAGAATATTTAGTGGCCTTTTGGAACCTGCTAAATTATGATATTTTCGTAAACTTATGAGTTAATTAGATGGCGGGTTTTCTAGAATATTATCTTCAGTACATCTCCATATTTTGAATACTCTAAAAATAAAGGAATGAAAATCAAAACCTTCTTTAATTTTATGAGTTAAAATTTGTTCAGTACTTAACCATGTTTACACACAGTGGAGGTATGATAAAACAGAGGTTATAAGCAAGAATAGGATAAATATCTAATTAGATGAAATACCAAGACTGGTAAAACAAATAATGATGCGCAGAGAAATAGGAAGAAGATCCGTGGGAACATATTAGAGGAGATTGAGGAAATATCTTTGATGGTGGAGTGGTATATCACTGTACTTTGAATTGCGAAGGAAGAAGAGTAACTAAATAACTAGATTTCTAGGTTCATCTATGTTTTGAAGAGAATACATAGGTAAAAAGTTTCATTCGAGATAGAAAAACAGCTGGCTTTTCAACAAATATAAATATATTAACAATCCGTTGCTGTTAAAATGTTGTCCCAATAATATCAAATCTCCTAAATTCAAAAACTGTTTAAGAGATCAGGCTGAACTGTTTACAGGATGTAATGTTTTTCTTCCAAGTTCAATGGTTTTGTTTTATCCGATACATTTTAAATTAAAAAGATAGAATTGTTGGATAAGATCTACATATTTATTAGCAATTATATTTTGAAAAAGTAATAGACACCAAAGTAGATCCACAACAACATTTAGGGGTTACTTTCATTATACGAAAATATAATCTGCTTTCTTCAAAATTTTCCGAGAAATGGTATTTAAATCATAAAGTTTTGATTCACAGAAAAAGTTGCTCAAAGCAAAAATGAGGAAAACCAACTGGGATATATTTCTAAAGAAACGAACTACATGACTGGAACGAGTATCAATTTATGAGAGCATAAGTAAGATGGGCTAAAGCTCTGTACTCTAAACTGTGTAGAAATTATGCTTATTTTGTTTTCTTTGAATTTATGCAAAGGTCAAAGGGACATGCAGTCCAATTTTTAAAAAAAAAAAAAATATATATATATATATATATATATATATATATATAGCTCAAAAAGAAAGACGTTCTTTAAAGCAACTTTCGCCATCTGGTACCTCCTTACATGAACAATTAAACCAATTACTTATCTTTCTTGAGTTCGTCAGCGTTCAAAGAAAACGTTTAATTTATACCAACATCTAGGTTTTTATAGTGGCAAGAGAAATTTGGTTTTGTGATGGAACGAAATGTTTCAGTCAAAACAAATCACATTGGTGTGAGATATCTGGATCTGTCAAATGCACGTGTCCCGATCTTCTTTGAACCAAGTAAAAGCATCAATATTTACTTTGTTTCAAAGCCTTGTAGGCGAGCATACTCTCAAATGCCTGGAAACCAAAAGGAACCGGGATCTTTGATGAGAGGAAACTGGCATCCCTAATTTAAGTTTATGGACTGCCTTTAGCAATAATCAAAACACTTTTCTCAAGAGCTGATTAGGTAATACAAAATGTTACAAGACAGCGCTTCCCTGGCACTGTCTAAGAGCATCTTCATATTTAATGAATATGATCCACGATTTTCTGTGAAATTGGGAAAATTCAGTAGTTATGTCTAGTGGTGTTTAGCGCAAAGTTTATTTTCAAATTTATTGCTTCCCAAAACAAATCATCTGTGGGTAATTCTTGAACTTTTAGTCTCAATGTATGGTGATCCTTACATAATTTATAACCCTGAAAAACTCTAAAAGAAATAATAGATTGAAAAAATAAATGAAAAATAGAATAAAATAGAACTGATATCCCTAAAATTTAAAAACAAAATTATATTTTTCTTCTAAACTTTAAATTTAGTTTGGAAATTATGTCATGGCATGCATAGCTATTTTACACTTACTCATAATTTCAGCTAAATTTATAGGCCGCGCCGTGGCTGAGTGGTTAGACCGCTCGACTCTCATCAAAGTGTCAGTGGGGCGGGTTTACTCAGGGATCTCCGGTTTCCCCCACCATCTCATGATACCGCTGCACCATCCTTATGTCATGTATCATTAGTGTCACCGCCTGCGGTGCCGCATATACTAAAATTAGGCGTTAAACACTACACGTGTTCAACTAAATTTCAAGAAAATCTGTGAACTAATGGTATTTGGAGAGGGTAAAGAAAGCAAAGAAAAGATCTAAGCATTATATTTACAAACCTTTTTTGACCACAGTAGTTATTTTAATATTTTTAAAACTGTTCTTGAAAAGCTTAATTTGCTGTCTGTTTTATTATATTTTACATAAAGGCTGCATTACACATTTCATTGCACTGAAGCGATAATAAAAAGCGGAATTTAAAATTACCTGTTCTTTGCATAGCATTAGGGGAAACAAAACAATGTCGCTTTGCGCTTAAAACTATTAACTATTGGAATTTTTAAGCCATTAGAATGTTTCAGAAAGATTAACCCTACAAAGATTTATTGGACACACCTTATGGGTATAAAGAGATATACGTTTTTCATTTACTACGTTTCTGCATATCTGTTATGGTCTCCCAGCTATTAAAACACATGTTAAATAAGAGGATTTCACAGGCATCCTATCAATAAAGTTATCTATTTTATTGAAGTGTGAAATATATGTAATTTTACAGATGAATTCAAATATAATTTTGGAATATTATTAAGAAATAAGTAGGCATTTCCCATTAATTTTTGGTACTTCTAATTCAGCAAAAAGAGGTGACTATGTGAAAATGTCACTAGTTATGTCCTCCATTTCAATAATATAACAATTTTTGATGCCAAAATAAATATAATTAACTAACATTAAAAGCCACACAAAGTCGGGTGTCAATAAACTTATATAATCATTCTTTTTTTATTTTATTTAAAAGAATTAAACAAAAGAATCTGTGGTTATTAATAATATAGCATATTTAATAAAGGATAAATGTTTTACTTACAACAGAACATGGTTAAATGTGTGCACATTCACTATACAAATGTTCCTGCATTAGAAAATAAGTAGAAATGCTTTTATATTTGCTTACTATGTGCTACTTTACAGTTGGGCATATTTTTTTCATATCGTTTATTATTCCAAGTTTTGTTCATTAACTTACCATAATCTTCAATGAATGTTCTGAATTTTCTACCAATTTATTGTAGCGTTTTAGAAAGGAAGCTTTCCTTTTAAGTTGCTAATTTCTTGTCATTACTACCGTAGTATATGGTTATGTTTTGAATTTTCTAAAAGTGTCAGCTACTTAAGGGATAGCATTTCCCAAGAAATTGTGTTTTAAATGTTGGCTATGACAATTTTAAGATATGTTGTGCAAATGTTTACACATTAAAATGTGGGCTATTTTCATTCAATAATATTGCTCCAGAGACTACCAGGCTGGTATTAGATATAAGTAAAAATGAATAGATTCTGATTTGTGCAAATGTTTTCATGAGATACTTAGTTGTGTGCAGCACAGATAAGGAGTTTAACAGCTTTTCTGGTCAAAAGAAAAGCGCACGCAAACTAAAGCATCGGCTCTCGGCCGGAGGAAGAATTCTCTTCCGAAAGCTGACCATCTCAAGTAGCGGCAAGCACTGCGTCGCCTGCTGTTAGAATTCCTTCGGCATCTACCTGCCCTCCTGCGGTCATGGCATCAATGTAATGTTTTTGTCTCTCGGATTTCATTTGAACAATGTCCACTCTTTCCCTCTATAATGTCAGAAAATTTCTTCGACCGCACTTTATTTCCGTTTGTTATGCCCCTAAGATTGCTGGGGAAAAGAATCGGATTTTACTGCTCCAAATGAGCCTCACTGGCTCGGTTTTTATTCCTCTGTCTCCTCCCTTCAACCAGTTGCTGGCCTTAAAACCCACTAAGATTGTACAGACAAGTTCATTTTCCTCTCCGCAAGTCGTAAAGTTCCCCAACTGTAATGCTTATGATTAGCGCTTCAGCAGATTATTTCCTTTTTTTGGCCCTAGAAATGATGAAATAAAAACAAAAGAAATGTAACGAATTTACAAGGCTGGCTATTGTGTTTCTCCGCACTTCAAACGTAAGCTTCTCATGAATATGGCGTCCTGGAGTCTGTGATTATGAGAATCTTGTGGCAAGTATTATTGCAGTTTCCTTGCCAGCTACCTTCTCTTTTTGAAACTTGATTATTATGCTCTTGTAGTGGAGTGCAGTCTCTACAATGTTCGCCAGGGTTCTAATGAAGCCGAAAGTGCAAGTTCGTTAGCACGATTTGGTTTTGTAATAACCTGTGATACATTTTATAACTAGGTATATCATACAACGACGTAGAGTATTCATTACTAAGATATTATTTGTCAATGCATTTATAATTAAGGAAAGATAAAATTACCTAACTCACTAAAGAAGAATTTCAGAAATTCACGGCCCATTTTCTCAAGAAGTAATTGGAGCATAACAAGGAAAATTTTTCAGACTTTTCCACTCATATGTTTCATTAACGAGTAATTCTTTTAACGATGCTGGCTTTCATAAATTTTCTTTCGTGCATTTGCAGCTGAAAATTCTATATCGTAGAGACTGTTCCTATAACAAGTGACTGAAATTTGATATTTACAAATTAAAGTAAAGCTTAATATAAATATCGTTATAAGCAGATTTGTACGAATTCGGCTACGATTTCTTTCTGGCCTGGATTCTCCCAAAACAAAATTCTTTCTTTAGTTACCTTTCGCACAACAGAATCATGAGAATTTTTTACTTTCTATGTAACTATCTTTTGCAGGTGAAGAAAGAATTCTACTTCAAAAATTCAGTACTGAAATTTGAACTAGTGACGTTTATCTTTCGAGGAAAAAAGATGTGTAGGAAATCTTCATACTAGAAACAAGTTCTGGAATAACCAAGTAATAACTCAATGGCCAGCATTGGGAAACCGTCTTGTCCCGATGAAAATGAATGAAATTTCCTCACGGTTTCCTTCATTTAAAATTCCAAACACAGAACTTAAAAAAATGGAAACAAAAAAAATTCTCCTAGAAGGCTCAAACTATATCTAGGTTTGTAAATATCAACATCCATAAATAACATTCTAGTGACAAAAATGTGCATGACACATACTGAACTATTTGAATAAAAAACACCACACGTATCCAACGATGTGCCTAATATTAACGTATGTTAGGACCTGGGAATTGAAGTCACGTTAAACAAGACAGAACGAAGAAGCCATTCAAAGGAAAGTTCTGATAATACATGGAGCATTTCAGTGAAGCTCTTGGTCTCATTTTGTACTTCTGAACTTAACTCAGTTCCATTGTCCAGGAAGGGTCCTAACTTGTTGGTTCAAACTTCCTAAATGTCGCCCCAGCACAATGAATCAATTTCCGAATTAGTTTTACTTTGTTATTCGGCAAGTTGTATATTGTAATTCTTGACTAAGAAATTTCCTGGGTGTCTTACGATACCTTCAATCGCCTTCCGTTTGAGTGCGATGCTGATAGATGTTGCCTGATACGGTTTACTGTCCCAAATGCGATCGGTGGGCTCTGTTGATATTTCACCGTTTACATTCACTTTCAAGAATGATCTACGCGTAGAATTAATTGGCCTTTGGTTATTATATATATACTTTGTACAGCCTTGTCAAGAACACTTTTGACTTCCCCCTCTGATTGACCCCTTCCTTCCATCGTGAAGAACTATCAGAATGTGGCTAAGTAGAGATGCCACATATTTTGCAGTTCACTATGTATAAAATGTTATAGTTTTGCACAACATGCTGTGGTACTGAGTCTATTTCTTGACAGAAGTATCTAGTAAGGCCCCAAGTTTGATAGTTGAGTGCGCATACTGCGGGACTGATTTGGATTGCTGACAGTTTCTGCTAGAAGACTTCGTTGTTGACAGTGCAATCGACTATTTGTTGGCATGTTATCTAAGGTTCATATTTGTAAACATTATTACTGTAATACTTTATTATTACGGTGTAGTAATAATGAATGAATGAATGAATAGCCTAAGGGTTCCTTGAAGGGCTAAGTCCTCCTAAAAAGTGATAGCTCTTTGTAGTAATAATAAAGGCCAATAAATCGCCTTAAATATGAATGAAGTTTAATCAAGTAAGAACATAATACATTTTTTGACATCACTATAATTGATGTTGTAGTAATGGTATGGAAATGTATTTTTCACTGTGTTGAAGTTTCAATCTAAGGCAAGAAATAAACTATTATTGTTTGGCCTGTTCTAGTAAAAATATAGAAAAAGTAAATATAACATAATTTGTAAAGTAGTTATATATTGTAATTTATATTGAAAACGTATACAATAATATCTATAACTCATACCTCAATATTCTGCAGTAATTTGAAATAAGCCAATATTATACTTTCTTCGTTTATGTTGGTAAATATGATAAGTAGAAAAAGCGTAGACTTTCGTTGTAAATCGCAATTAAATGTGTCAGAAAATGCAACAAACAGGAAAGAATAAAGAGTTTTAAGAACTCAGATGACGGTATTCTTTCTAGATATTTTGCAGAAAATTTTTACAGGTTTAGGCTTACAAATATTTGCTTCTCCTTTGCCTCCCCTCCCCCGGACTGGAAATTCATGTTTGACTCCAAATGAAAATAATCCTTTTAAATGGGTTAGGAATGAATTTCAAATTAATATTTGCCAAAAAGAGAAAACACCAAATTCGAGAACTATTAAGTTTCTAATTCCATCGCAGTTTTATAAATAAAATTTAAATCTAAAGAGTGATTCCAAAAGATATTTATCTCGGATATAATGCACTTTATATAGCCAAATTAACAGAGAACATTTTGGAAAAATTGACACGAAGGAACAAATGTACAATTACAATATATGTGTGCTCTGGCATTATTCAAGTGTTTTTATAATATTGCTTTTGTGACTGTTTGAAAACTGCTGATTGTTTTTATGTATTATCTTTTGTTTTGAAATTTTATGTGCCTAGATTCTTCTCTTCTATCATCTTGTCTCTTTTCATTACATCTCCATTTACATCTCCCTCCTCACGAATGTATTTTTCTCCCGTTTCTGATTCTTCTCTCCATGGTCCTCAACTCTTGCTCTCTAGATATACTAATAGCACATTTTAAGAAACAATTAAAATAATATTGCTTTTGGAGTGTAACTTTCTCAATATATAAAGCAACGCGCTGTAGATACTAGAGGAGTGTGTTAAAGTTGAGCTGGAATGGTAGTCCCCGCACACATCGAGTTCCTCTGATTCATGTTTCCAGTGGCTGCACTGGAATGTTAGGTCAGCGTATTCCATACGTGACTAGAGTTGGTTACCCAGGTGATGCCTGGAGTAGCATAGTCTTAGATGTGATGAATTATAGATATTTTTGCTATTGTTTCCCTTTTGGACTCACTTGGTTATCCTTGAGAATTAAAAAAAAAACTATTACCTTTATTTCTATTTTATTTGTTAATTATTTTAATTAACCTATTTTAACCTGGTCGGCCATATCGGATAATGGGTGAAATAGGCGAGATGATGCTAAAATGAGCCCAGTGTCTATAGAGCGTATAGTTATCCAGGACTCATATTCTCAGAATACCAAATCCCGGAAAAAGCCTTATCTGGCCACTCACCATAAAGGACATTCAAATCTTGAATGTGAGGCAGACACATACTTCCACACCATAGTTACATTGGTATGTAATATCTCCAAAACACTGAGCTTTTAAAAAGTTCAATTATTGTTGACATAATTTCTGTTTTGTAAGAGAATAAATGCGCATAAAGACTTTTTTATATTACATAAAATTATAAAAATGAAATCTAACAATAATTGTATTAGTATCAGTTGCTAAACTTTTCCTAAAAATAAAAATAAATTGTTCTTTCACACTAGCCGGATATAGGCTAATGTATGGAAAGGTAGAGTCAGACTGAAAAATCCAATGCCATAGCCGGGATTTGAACCAAGGGTCTTCCGGTCTCCTGCCGGCTGCTCTTAACCATTGAACTACTGTCCAGCAATGCATAGAAGGTACCTGAAAGGAATGCGCTGCCTTACACAGTGGGACAAGGACAGCGAATGTGTATGGCAGAGAACGCCTGCTACACAAAGAGCAGACCGTTAAACACATGCGCCCTATTCACTCTGTACACTAAAACCGAGAAGATTCATTCACAAAGGTAGAAGCCATCAGAATGTTTTTGAATGGTCTTTAACTGTACTGACATGGGGTGTCATAAACCTGTCCAGGGAGGATGTGGGAACCTTCGCCAACCCCCTGCGTCTCAGGCCTCGTAGACTATCTCACCTATGGAGAAGTACTATGGCCAACGTGATAGCATGACACTAAATTCTTCAGTCTGACTCTACCTTTCCATAATCTCAAAAAAGATTTACTTTTTCCATTTACTTTCAAGTCAGGAGGGAAAAATCATTTGGAGAAATGGTATCAAGAAGGTGTATAAAAATTTGAAGTGATTGTCAAAAACGTACCAACAAATAGCAACAATAGACTGGAATTCTATCTCGCGTGATTCATCTGTTATACAAAATTGTACAAATTTAATTCGGAATTCAAAGGATTACAAACCGACATTCACAAAAAATAAAGATAACGTCTCGCCAACAGCATAAACATATGGTGTTGCAGCCAAAACCTTTGTAGTCATTTTTAATAATAATAAAAAATGGACGTAATTGCTGAGAGCAGTTTGATGAAGTTTTATTTTCTTGAAAATTTTCCTGGTTTGCTTTTGAGGACTCATACACACATACAGTGCTATATTATGCATTGAAAACATACGTTCCATAGTGAAATCTTAATGGAACTTTTCGGTGGAATGTAATGCTTTTTTCTTCTATTTAATGAGGTAAATGGTAGAAAAACAAAATCTACAATACAAAATTTATTACTCCAAGGCCTTTAAGGTCCTTAACTTATTCTAATTTTTATTCGAAAAATAATCTACAGATACATTTAATCTCACAGGTATTCCTGTAAGTGTTATGTGAGTGTAGCAATAGTGTATTGAGCTATGTATTTGGGTAGTGCATTATTTCTGGCTTGAGGTAAAGTTTGAATTCGTTTTATATATTACATACACTTACATTGCGCACTACTTTTGTACGATGATGTGGTTTATTGTCCTGAATTAACTATTTATAGTAAAAAGGTTAATAATGAACTCTAGCGTCGCCTTGGATATCACAATGTTGCTAGTTCAGCAGCTATAAGTAATATGTTTAGTAAGCCCTTAAAATTTAGGGAGCTCTGATGACGTGACTGAAACAAATTATTTGACGATAATAGAGATAGAGTGATCCACAAGAATTATGTCGGAGACGTCGATTATGAAAACGCAAGTTTTGAAGAGGCGTGGAAAATTGCATGCGCGTCGTTGATTCCTGAAAAATATAAAACGAGTTATTATATCTCTATTCATCTTTAATTGCAGTTAATTCGTTTTCAATAATGTCTGAAATAACACAATGAGTTACTTTTTCGAGGCGTATGTATTATTTTCAGGCTTAGGAATTCTTAAGCAGTTGGTTTAAATTTATGCACACTTCAAAGAATGTTGCAGCGATAATGATTTAAGTATATAAAAAGAGGGCAACAAGAGGTTGATAGAAAAGGATATTAACATTGATTACAAACCATGAAAGAAGGAACGACGCATGGGGGATCATTTAATTACGAAATCCCTACTTTTAGTCAACTGACTGTTCAACTATGTTTCTTTTGAGCTTTAGTGTTTGGGAGTTTCTATTCGTTTCGGTGTTCCAACTACACAATTTATTTTAGGTTTCCTTGCAACGAATTCATATGTTGGAATTCAATTTTTTTTAGGTGAATATAATGGGCAAACAATGTAGAAACTATACGAATGGGAAGCCCGCCTCGGTATCGTAGATGGTAGCGTGTCTGCCTCACGTTCAAGAGGTCCCGAGTTCGAATATCGGTCAAGGAGAGTTATCTGGACAAGGTTTTTCCGTGGTATTCCCTTATCCTGATAGACGAATGTCGGGAAACTCTAAGCTCAATGGAATCCGGATTCATTTGAGCATCCCTTCAACCATTTCATTCATCGTCCTGCCCGCCTCGGTAGCGTAGATGGTAGCATATCTGCCTCACGTTCAAGATGTCCCGAGTTCGAATCTCGGCGAGGTTGAGTTACCTGGATAAGGTTTTTCCGGGGTTTTCCTGATAGACGAATGTCGGGTAACTCTAAGCTCCATGGACCCCGGACTTATTTGAGCATCATTTCACCCATTTCATTGATCGTCCGATATGACTTAACGTTGGAGGACGTTAAAAAAAAAAAAAAAAAAAAAAAAAAAATCATCGTCCGATTTGACTTAATGTTGGAAGACGTAAGCTAAATTACTTGATATACGAATGAAAAAAAAAAAAAAAAACTTCTAATGTTATTTTCTATCCAGGTTTGCATTCAAATATTTGTAAAATATTCTGCATTCGTTTTAATTTAGCAATGTACCCATATTACGCACTTACGTAATCACAAGATCAGCGTAATAACCGTGTAAATCTCTAAGCACTTCCCAGTACAAGTAAGCAGGGCTATCAACGATAAAAATCAGCTGAATGTTGTTGTACACAAGTACTCCACATTAAAACATTCCTTGAAAATGACAGCACTGCAAATAATACAACAAAAATAAACATTTAGTTCTACAAATGCCTATTCTTTATCGTCAGCTTTCGCTTCTGGAACGCAAATCATTGTTTTAACGTGAGATAAATGGAGATAATCGTTTGAAGTACCACAAAGTGTTATTATGGTTATTTCTTTGGCGTTACTAGTACCTTTCATGAGACGAAGGGGCCTTTCACTTCAGTTTATGTTCAGGTGGCTATTATAATCGTACGTTAGCTAAGATCACGTTATTAAGAGCTCATATGGTGAAATCTGTGACTCAAAAACAGCTCTGATTATAGGGTCCGTTCACACACCAATGAGTATTACATACTTTAACGTCGATTAAATATTTGCAGCGAAGAAAATATTTAATATATTGTTCTATACTGTAATGGAGAATAAAATCGCTTGCTGAAACATTTTAAACATACGTGATCAAATGTTGCTATCACAAAACTGGCAACTCTTGTATAATGTAAAATTATCGTGATTAGTACTTTCGTTGCTTCTAGGATTGAAACAGCATTGCTCCAGCTCTGCATATTTACACCAATCGTGTCAAATATTCAATTTTCAAATCTGAGCTACAATTTCAGACTTACTGACGTCTTTTGTGGGTAGAGATAGAGAATGCAGGCGTCGGGCTCTTCTACTGAGGCATTTAAAGCATGTGTGGGAGTTTTCGATGTATAAAAAACTCGATACACTAAGATATAGGGGCTGTAATGTTGATAACCATAATCTTCTTCTTCTTCAACTTCCCAGTTGCACCACTATCGCGGTGTTAGGGGATTCTTCTTGTTCCTCTATCCCTTAAGATAGGCCTGAGGAACCAAAGCTTTGTACCCTATAGAGAACCATGATATCAGCCCGATGTCTGGTGTGAGTGGATGATAATATGAGAAGGAGATGAATGATAGGAAACTTAGGACCCGGAAATAAACCTCCCTAGCGCTATGTTGTCCATCACAATCTCACCCGGGGCGCCTTGGTGAGAGCCAAGCAGTCTAACCCCTCAGCCATGTCGCAGCCGATAACCATAATAACAGACCAATATTCTTCGTATTGGTGAGACCTGTGTATTTTCAACAATATCCAGTTCAAAACTTACATCATTCAAAGTGGAATGCCTTGAATCAAGTCATTAAAATACGCTGTTAAAAGTTTTAAGGAGTTTCAGGAAAGAACCACGTTAACAATAATTTAACAGAACTACAAGTTTCATTGAGTACTGTCCACCAATGCAAAGTAAGTCCCTGAAAGGAATGTGCCATCCAGTGCCACCCTTACAGTGGGATAAGGACAGCGAATATGTGTGACAGAGAACGCATGCTACAAAAGGAGTAGAACTGTTAAAAGAAATACGCACTCTGTTCACTCTGTACACTAAAACCGAGAAGATTTATTCACAAAATTAGAAGACGTGAGAATGTTTTTGAATGGTCTGTAACTGAACTGACATGGGGTGTCATAAATCTATACAGGGAGGGTGTGGGAAGCTTCTGCAACCCCCTTGCGTCTCAGACCCCGGAGACTTTCTTTGCTGTGTTATACTGTACTTTCATTTCTGTAAAATCGCATTTACTAGTTTTGTAAATCAATTCTGCAATATACATCATCTGGTGTTACGAATGAAATAACAAAAAAGACGATTCGAAAAAAATTAGATGCTTCCAGGTATTGTACCAAATATTATAATTATATAATTTAGATTATTGGATTAACAAATGCATTAGATTAAAGCAGATATCATCCTGTGCAAATCAAAAAGTGTCCCATTTCATAAAGATGGCTCCTGTAAATGTAAATGACCTCCATTTCCACCAGCCTGCAATTATCGTGTTTGTAATATGAGGTCCTTGGGTGCAGTACAATTTCTCCGATTTCTAATAACAACGCACAGTTACCATAAAAATTGTTAGAATGTGTGATGTGGTACCATTCTACTGGAGACATTTTGATTATTTCAATCCAAATTTTGTTACGTCTGCATGGGATAAGTCTCAGTCTATTGTATGAAGTTGAAAGAAAGAAAGAAGAAGAAGAAAAAGGGTTTTGAGGAGGTAACATGGCACAGTTTCTTTCCGTCTTCATTGTTACTCTACAAATCACCCGTTCGTCCGCTTATTACATATGCCTGCCAAGTGTGGGGGGCCGCAGACACATGTCATCTGCGTCGTCTTCAGGTCATACAGAATCGCTTCATGCGCATGGCTACCAACGCTCCATGCTTCATCCGTAATCAGCAGCTCCATCACGAACTAGGACTGTTACCTCTTCACGACTACATTCGCAGGATCGCTAGTCGTTTCTTTGCCACGCTGCAAGAAGTTCCAGGAGCTGTGCATTATAACATCGGCTTTCGCACGCGCCAGCCCTCACGCTTGAAGAGGACCACAGGACCTGCTTCTAAGTGATACATCTGATTCGAGTGATTCTAGTGCTTGATGTCTGTCTTACATCTTCAATATTGACATAATTTCTCAGAGAGTATTATTGGAGTTCTAACTTAATGTAGTTAGGGTGCGGCCTGTTAGCCTACCCCTGAGTGTTATTGTTCTTATTGTACTGCTACCTTCTTTTCACTCAGATCTGTAAAGCATTGTACTGCTGATCGATCAATAAAAAAATTATAAAAAAAGTTTCTTTCCATGCTAAGGTCTGCTGTTCACCTATGAATGTTTAATTTAAGAAATCCGAAAGCAAGCTTAATTAGACATCCAAAGCTTGTTTTTAAAATTGGTGAATTTACCAACTTGGGAGACAAAAGTTTATAGATGGTTGGACAACTGTCTGTTTTAGTCATTCATAATTCTTTAAACACCACTTCTTGATGTCAATGAATTTTAGGGACTGGGAAAGAGCGATCCTGGTAGCTGGAAATTTTTTATATTCCCTTATTATCTTAGTACTACTCGGTGTTTTTTCTCTCTATACTGAAGCTGTTTCTTCTAAACTGCTTGCCTACATGTTAATGGCCTATATGATAATACTGAATCAGATAACTAAGCTAACAGCAACGTCGAAATAATTCTCTTACAACAATTAGATTATACATTTGTTTCCAGTTGTTTAACTGTATTACAATTATGGCAAATGTATAACAATGGAATGCAGTGAACAATTGATATCAATTCAGTGCTGCTTCATTTGCCGTTTACGAAATATATGAAGTGATTTTTAACCACAATTAATTTGTAGTGTATCTTTAGTTCTCTGAAGAAATGCTTTCGTATTGATTCCAAAAATGAAATGCTAACTACTTTTAAATACCTAGAGCTAAGACAGTAAAAATATAACTGGAGGACTGAGAGGTTGTAAGGAAGAGACGAAAAGGTTAGTGCAATCGCCTGGAAGCGTCATACTTCGCAAGTTCTAAGTGTAACGTTACAAATTTTATAGCGTCTTGCCCGCAGAGCTTGTAATATCTACGTTACGACACTCTCCTCCTTTTCTGCCTTCCCACGCGTACGCCTTTAGATCGTAAATGGAGAAGATGAGACGAGGAAAAATACATAGCCAAAGAGAGAATGACAGGAAAGAAAGAGAGGCGTATTTGTTTTAGTGACCAGTTTTGCCTTTCGCTATATTCATAAATGAAGATGACCGGTGGTAGTGTCAGCGGCGGCATGGGAAAAATAGCACGAACGAAACCTGGCAGTAAAACGTAATATATTGACCATCCACTAGTATATTAAGCTGTCACCAGATCTATGCACAAAGAAAAGAGGAATGAAGCTTGCAAACGGTAAGAATTTCTAAAGACACTGTTAAATACAAAGACACATTGCAATGAAGTATGTTGTCTCGATGCAGCAGGTTAAAAGGGCACAAAGAAATAACTGAGGAAGAAAAATAACGTGCAGGTGTTGGGACCTTAACTCTTGCTAATCAATACTTCTAATACATTTTTATTAACGTAGCAAAATTATTTTCCATTGGCTGATAACATACATAATTCATAGAGATATTAACTGAAACGAAGAAACTATATTAAAGAAGAAAAAAATGTCTTCAGATATGAAAATAGTGCAAATATATATATTTGCCAGTAGTATATATTTTATTATAAATGCACATATACAAGTATTTTGGGGGGAGGTGTTTAAATGTGATTATCTGCATGTCTTTCTTGCACTTCATTTCTACAAACCAGCGCTTGAATAGTACATCTTGATGCCTTGTATAATTTTTTGCAATGTTGTTTTTTAAATGAATCATCAGATATAATTAATATATTTAAAACTCACAGCTGCTAGATAAGTACAGATCTATACACTAACAAATATGGAAATAATGCAATAAATCTAAAAGGTGTTAGGGAAAGATTTAGCCCATCCCTCAAAGCATAACGTATCCTGATAAGAAGATTGGCCCTTTTATATGAATACTATGATTGTGAAGTTGTGATGAATAGAAAAATTCGTGTGATACATCATTTTTTCCCCTGACGTCTTTGAATATTCATTCATTTATTCATTCATTCATTTGTGTTTTTCTGTATAGAAGCTACATATAAAGATATTTTTAGAGCAGTCAATAAAAAGCTGTTGCAAACAGTTGAACGCTTATAGTTCGTACCAGTAAGTAGAAATTTGAAGCAATTAAGAAATTTGCCAGTAGAGCAGTTATTTATGAATGAGGAACATATAGGAATATATCAAAGACACCTACTTCTGTGGTATTCTAAGTGATATTTTATGCATATTATTGTTTCAGCAGACAGAAATAAACTAAAAAGATAGCTTTAAAGTACCGTTAGGCTTTAAATACCTTTATGGGAAATGTAAGAAGTGTTTAAATATCTTCAGTGACATTTGGTTGCCTCCCGTATCGTATCCACGAAATTATAATTAAAGTAAACAAGCTTTTGACCATTGCTGCCCTTACTTGTCTGTTTTACTTGAAGATATTAAAAGGACACGAAAAGGGACAGACAGCGAAGGTGTTAGCAGAGATCGCATCCCGCCCTGCTCAATGATCGCAAATGAAGTGTGCAGACTCATTCCGCTGTAAAGAGGAATCCCACTAGGAGGAAAGAAGAAGAAATCTCGCTCCCCACCCTTTTTATAATATAGAAATACAAGCTAAGGAACATACAAATACAATCGAGAAACAGATCTTGCTGTTTCTAAGGCGGTCGGTCTTTTTTGGCGAACTTTTTGCTGTCTCTACTCCGATATGAAGAGACAATAGTTAAAATGTTTCCCTCGTCATGCACGGCAGGGAGCAGGCACGACATCTATCTGAAACACCTCCTACAAACAGCGCTCCCCCCTCCCAAGGACGCGCCTACGGATGATGCAGCACTGATATTCAGGTCCGCTGTATTATCGGCTCTTCATAAAATATTCTACGCCTTATGATGAAGTATATACTGCGGAAGGAAAGATAGGTCGTTAAGCTCCACGAGATCACTTTTGGGTATCAAGGAGAAAACATCCCAGCAAATGTCAATAAAGTTCAAGAAAGAACTATTTATTTCCTAGAGCTGTACTATATAATACATAGGGAAACTCTCGTGCCTGGAGGTAAGAGTTTCCTTACAAGCGACCACACACACATGCGCATGTTTATATGGTTTATTTCGATAATAATGCTTTGTATTTACATTATCCAGATGTCTCTATTATTATTATTATTATTATTATTATTATTATTATTATTATTATTATTATTATTATTATTATTATTATTATTATTATTATTATTATTATTATTATTATTATTATTATTATTATTATTATTATTATTATTATTATTATTATTATTATTATTATTATTATTATTATTATTATTACACATTTGAGGCTTACCTACGTAACAGGATTACTTTACGCGGTCTTCTATAGACATATCGTACATACTGTCTTTTATAAAATGATGTTACTTTTACATTATTCCATTTACTTACATAGCTGAGTATCATAAATATATTTGCATTTAAGAAGTAGTTTTAGGTGCCACTCTTTCATGCAAGACGCTTCATTTAAGACTGAGACAAATGTAATTATATTTTATCATTTACTTTTTCATCTTCCTTTTGGGTTTTTTGTCCAATGTCATTCACAGTTTTAATTTATAAACCTAATATTTACATACATATGGCTTTCTATATATTTTTCATATCTGTTTTACAAGTTATTCTTGCAAAACCTATTCATGGAATTACGTAAAAAAAAAAAAAAAAAAAAAAAAAAAAAAAAAAAAAAAAACTTTTCTGATGAGGCAAAAGAACATAGGAGAATGAGAATGGAATGTTAGTCAAATCCTTATAAAATATTAGATATCACAGTAAATAAACTAATACTGACCAACAAGTTCAAAAAATTTAACTGCTAGAGAATTAAAAGGAAGAGCATTTCAGAAACGACTAATGTTGGCAAGGCTGATATATACTTTGTCGTTTAAACAGAGATACGTTTATGCAATAAGGTCTTGTGCATCTCTTATTGTTCATCACTTATATATAAAATTGTTCAACATAATTAATTATAATAATTATTCACATCTCTTAAACATATTTTACAGCTATTTTAGCCAAAACAGTACGGAACAAAATTTTAAGCAAGATTCAATTTGGATTGAGAGGATTTTCCGTTTTTGAGAATAATATCAAAAGTTCAAAATGGATTTTTTAAAGGTAGATCTTGCATAGATTGTATATTTAGTATAAATTAAATATTTGAGAACATAGTATAACATACCAACTTCTATGGCCCTTATTGATTTCGAAAAGGAATTTAAAAGAGTAAAAAGAAACCAGCTATGGCATATTATAAAATAAATAAGCATACCTCAACATTTAATAGCAATAATAAAAAGCTTGTGTACAGAAAATAAAATTATGATAGAAGAGAAAATAGCATTAAGAAATTAAGTGCAACAATTAACAAAGGAGGCAGACAAGGTTGCCGCTTTTGCCACTGCTTTTTAATATATATGGACGTTGTCGTCTCAAAATGGCAGACAAGTTTAGAAAACCATTTTAAAATAAATAGTTACCATTTTATATGCAGATAACCAGGTTCTAATATGTAGCTCGGAAAACAATTTACAAAAGGGCACACATCTATTCAATAATTTATTTAATTATTTATTTCATACAAAGAGTTATAAACAGGCCAACTGTTTAAATTATTTAGGCTACAACATTTCATATTTTAAAAATGAAGGTAATAATATTATTAATAGATTTAACAACATTTGCGGTACCATAAAAAGATGTCTCAATCCCGAAAAGAAACAAAATAAAATTTTACAAAGTAATGGCAGTGTCCATGATCTTATATGGTTCAAAATGTTGGCTACTTCATAAAAGTGAAATAAGACATATATAAGCTGCAGTTATGAGATTTCTAGGGAGTGTTGCAGGTTACATACTATTGGATAGAAAGAGCAGTGATGTCATAAGAACATAACTTGGTAGGTATATTCAAGTTAATAAAGAAGGTGAATGAATATAGAACCAAATGGAAAGAGTATGTGGAAAGAATAGACAATCATCGCATACCAAAATTATTGTTGAATCATAATACCAAGGGAAAATAAATATTGGCAGAACAGTGTTTGAGGCCGGAACAAGTCTTTTTAGGCTTAAGCCCTTTGGATGATGATGAGAGGACACCTCAGTATCCTCCTTCTGCTGTTTCCTCGAAAGATAATGGACTCCAGGGAACCTCAAAGCTTGTATTTCCAGTAGAATGTTATTCAATTTTCGGATGGAATACAATAATTCCTTCTGTAATAGTAGTACAGTAATCAAAGAAATGAAAAGAATCATGTTAAAATTGGGGTTTTCTAATAAAATGGACAGCAGTCGTTGCACATTCTCCTTTGTAAAATTATTTTAAAAATTCTGGTGATATTTCGATAAACAGTATCGAATGCATAGTCATCTACTGCCTTTAGTTAGAAATAGATCTGCGTAATAATTTGTAGGGAAATGTTCTCATAATGATGAATGGCACCAAATACGTTACACCAAGCATAGCCTTCTACGACAGGCACTGAAAAACTACGGTGCAGACTGAGAGATCATTTGAAGACGTAACAAATGAAGACTGTATCCCTGCAAACAAAAGAGGTAGGGCCTGGCCTAATTCTAGATCAGTAAACCCGTGCTGAGACAGACCCGGGAGGAAAAATTAGTACACGAGTGGTGCAGTTTATGCTACATTTGAAAGGGCCGTATTTCCCAGCAGGGAGGAAGTTAACCGGTAACTAAAGAGCCGGCCGCCACTTCTTCAGAAAGAGCGTGCGAGGAGATGAAGAAAAAGAGAGAGAGAGGGGGGGGGGACTTGATGGAGGAGGAGAACCCCAGTTAAAAACTCTTAATTCATTGTAGATCGTTCAACCCTGACTTTCTATGAAAAACGACATTTGTGTACGAACTACTTAAAGCACTAGCAACTTCAGTCAGCATTAACGTACTCAATGGTAGAAGCGTTTATGTCCTCAAATGTGTGGTTACGTCGATGGCTTTATGTTTGTTCTATAAGTACCTCCATAATAGGAAACAATGTCTAGAAAACACCAGCGGTAGCGTTTGTTTGGTGCTGTTTGTATTTATCTAAGCTAGGAACTGGATAATAATATTTAAAATGATTTATTACAACAGAGGCTGACAGCTGTTACAGATTTGCAAATACTCGCAAAAGCTTTCATGAACGAATAGCACAGATGACTTAAAATCAAGAGAGTAAAGGCAATGAAAACCAACTATTTGGAGGTGAAACGAAGTTTTATGTGTAAAAGCAGGATAAAAATGAAATTAATATTTATCGACCAACTAAATTATCACAATAATTAACAAAACCCGAACTCCATTTTCAAAACATAGAATGAATCAATTACAACTTCAACCTTGGATATTTTCTATACATTTTTTGGCATTGGTCTTGATTAAATGAATTAGCTCCTATGATCTATAGGAAATTGGTATTGGTCTGAAAAAAAGTATTTTGAGCTTATGTAATGTAGGTTCGGCTGTTTTAGCCTTCTTTACTCTCAACCTAGTGTCGGACGTATTATTTTCAGTCATTTCAATATTAAATTTAACCCCCCCCCCCAATCAAAAGTTATAGTATGCCTCTGTGAACAGAAAATCGAAAAAATGAAAACTTGCTATTAAAAAAAAAAAAATCCCTCATACCCAAAATGTGAAAAATGTTATTTCTATTTTATTGTTCTTAAATATAGTTTGAGTCATTTTTATTCAAGTATCTGTTCTTTAAGTTATTTTCATTACAAATAAAATGCACATCTTTAATTTTCTGTTAATTTATCTTCATTTGAATGAATGCTGCATACTCTTACCTATATTACATTAACCTTGAGAAATAGACACTAATTGCAAGGAAAGTGGGTGTCATTATAACACAACAATTATATCAGTTTGTCGGTAACATTGACTATTTTGTTACTCATTTGAATTTTCGTCACTTTCACGTCCTCTAAATTGCTAAGGTGATCATGCCTTAAGCCAGCTGGACCTATAGTGGAATGTATAATGTAATCATTTCTACAAACCTCTACCTCAGTAAACATAAAATAGATAGGAAAATGAGGTTTTGTAAGGTGTTTGCAAGAAGAGATATATGTACAAATACAGGATAAATTAGCTAGAAAGCGTCATGTAACTCCCTCTACTTCTCACACTTTTTTATTTATTTTCTGCTTCTAAATAAATTATCCTAAAATACCTTTATCTGTTTCATTTGATTAATTGATTATTGAACACTGCATATATTGCACAGTATACATGTATCTGTTTAGTATACAAAACTTTTCCAGTAATTTAGGTAATCTCTGCACTAAAAACATCTAAACGCCTAAACTGATCTAATTTAATATGGCTAAACTTAAAATATATTTTTACTTAAACATATATCACTGTGATCAAAGTACATATGTGTTACGCATATTAAATACCAAGGATGAGATCTTGTTCTAGTTAAAACAGATTTTCATATCGTTGAAGCATAAAAGATAAATACTCAATCTAAATCTAATAATAGTTAACTCTAAAGCCATGATGGCATTGCTACATTGATGACATGTAGCTAAGAAAACTCAAAATGGTGTAGTATGATGCCTATATTAATTATTTTAAATGTCAGAAATTAGAATAAGGCAGAAAAATTCAGTGCCATAGTTGGAATTTGAAGCACACATCTTCCGGTTTCAATCCGGACGCTCTAACCATCTGAGCTACCATACCTGCAAGATACCATGCCACGTTCCAACTGACTTTTCTTTTACATATAAGCTACGGGAGGAATTCAAATTAATTTTCACATAACATATGTCACTTATAATCCCATAAATACTTTATGTTCCCTTTAACCTAGTCAATATGCTTTAACATAAGCCACGTGTAGGGTAGGAGAGATAGAATTTAATAGGCATAGTTGGGAACTGGAATATAGGTCTTCCAATCTGAACCGATCTGCCATTCTAGAGTATATTCAAGTTCGACTTCCTGAAGGTTTTCACGTTTGTGCTACTTCAAACAAACTGCACGCAGCATCTTGTCCTAACATTTGACCGAATTATACTCGCATTAATAAATTTCATTTTAAATGACTATTAGAAAGTGGGTGTGCTAAGGCGCAAGGCTTTCTTTGTGGTTTGTGTCAAACAGGTGCCGCTCCGCCACCGTCCTTGATTGTGTTTTTAATCTTCATTATTCGACTGGATGCGTCTTTAGCTGCCCACAGGCGCTGGTTCTTTTCATCTCAATCTATTCTGTGTACATCAAACCCTGAAATTATCCCCAACCTGAATGATCCCAAGGGGACAGGTACTATATCTACCGATACATTATGGAAAATTGATGGCTTTCTCGCGTCGCTCTTCTGACTGAACAGATAAGATTCATAACCTGCTCGGTCGGCCAAATATTTCTCATCCTGATTGAAATACTCATCGCACTATTTGATTTTCATGACACACTGATTAGAATAATCATTGTCTACTTTATTTCTACTTTATTTTATGGCACAATATCTCTTGACTGAAAGTATCATGTATTTCCTTGCGACGGAGTTCAGAATTGTACTTGGGCGGTTACAACATAATAACAGCTATTGGAATAGAAAATTGGAGTTAGATCGGTTTGGTTCATTTTCCAGATACCGAACTAAAGGAGAAAGACAAAGGGAAGAACAACGAGCTTTGAAACAATCTAATCGAATGTTATATCGCTATGTTTTATATAGTGTATAATATACTTACATAACGAGTTAATAATTAATTATTTATCAATATTGAATGTGGTTTCACAAAGTGAATTATTTGAAGGTACTACAGTTAGAACTCTAAGGCTCGGTTGCATAAAACTCGCCAACTGAGTTCTTAAAGGTTCAATCTCCCTTGTAACTTAGTGTGTTCTAAACGCAGTCCCTTTATTTATATTAAATATATGCCCAAGCACCATTTGGAAGCTCTCAGTTGCATAGAACCGTAACGTGAGCAGGATCATAAATATTGAATTAGGTGCGTAATTTCTCAGGATTTGTGTTCTTAACTGTGCATGTAGCCTATGCTGCAGTTCTTCAACTACATGCTTTGATAGTCAAAATCTCATTTTGAATTCTCTATCATTTAGTTCTGAGTTTCCTCTATGTTGGAAAACACTAGGAGCCCTTTCAAATTCTGAAAATAATAAAAATGTATAGGGTATGAACACAAACAATGCGTCCTTAACGTACATTTATGAAATACAGAGACTAATTATTTATACAAGTAACCACAGGAAATGCTTTATTTGCTATTTATTTAAAGCTGCACTCTTTATTTCTTCTCAGAAACTATTGTGTAAATTCTGCAGTTCTGCTCATCTAAGTTCAATCAAGTGAACAGGAGAAAACTCACCAGTTAGATTTGATCTTAAATCAAGAGGCCATGAACTTAGATCAATGTTTATACAGCCAAAATTCTAAGTTCAGCTTGACTGAAGATCATTTTCATGTGCTTGAACTTAGATTATCTTTTATTCAACCGGGCCTAAAAATGTAAAGATGAGTGCCCTGTATAGGTAGTAACTTCATTTTTATATTAGAAATATTGCACTTACTAATTTTAAGTTATTAGAATAGCTAACTTTAATTCCAACATAATTTTTGCGTTAAGATTATTCCTAGTTTAATGACAATCAAGTACGGTTAAAAGAGTTTGATTTTAGAAGAAAAGAGGCCGTTACTATTTCATCACCATCGTTTCATGGCACGCTTACTCATTTGTCTCACAACTATATGAGCGTATGACCAGCAGTCATATTTAAATGATTGTTTTGTAGAATACATTTGCATGAATAGCTGATCTTGGTGCACGCTGATTATAAAAAGGAACAAAATATCAATGGAAGGTCCGCATTCTGAAGCAAGCGGCCCGGTCGTGCAACTTAATTTCATTCCCAGACATCCCCCTCCCCTTCAACTGACATTCTGCAGTCCCGTAGCACATTTTTGAATAATCTATAGCTGCCGCATGTAAAGTTAACAAATAGTTTGCAGTAAAACAATGGGATAAACAGCGGATAGTCAAAAAGTCACTCATTAATTCCTTGATGCAGACGATCGAAATGGCAACAAAGAAGCACAACGGTGTCTGTGAAACCAAAAAGAAAGAGAGTATGAATAGGGTGCAGAAAAACGATAGTATACAAGCCGTTTGGATATTCTTCTGAAAAACTGAGTTTGATAGAGGGCGTTTGATTAAAACTTTGTTTATACTGTTTCCTGAATATTGAGTGGACTTGTAAAAGTAGAATAAAATTCTTATGGTATGGGAATTCTAGCAGAAGTCGTCCTGTAATACATTTAAAGAAACTAGGTGACAGTGATGAAAAATAGGAAAGTAAATACAAAAAGGAAAAAAAAGTTTCATTATAGAAAAAAATGCTATGAAAACACAGCTATGAATTTAAAATGTGTAACATTAAAAATTTGAGATTTACCACAAGTAGTTACAGGAGCAAAACGGGGCTACAGTGACATTTCACACAAGAAGTACCTTCTTTGGACACTTGAAATAACCACCAAGTAAGAGATAAATGAAATGGAGTTTGATGTTAAGATATGAAAGCTGCGGGAAACGTGAAAAAGCAGTGAACACATTTGAAATGCGATACAGAGAAGAATGGAATATATTAATATTTCGAAAAAGTAAGCAATATGTCTGTTTGACGAGGAATTGGGCAATTTGGGAAAGAAATTGATTGAAACTTTGGATAACAGGAAACTTTTATTAAGATATGGACGTAGTGATCAATAGAGCAAACAAATCAGCTAAATGGGCGCCACATGAAAGGTAAATCTAGTGGTTGAAGTTTTCCAAAGAAGAAGAGAGTAAGACGGTAGATAATAATGTAGGAGTCTGATTTTAAATGAAGAATCTAAACTTGTGCGCAATGAAAAAAGAATCCAGTCTTTGATTATTAATCTGGGTTTGTTGAAGCCCAAGAATACAGCCATATAGCCTAAAAAGAGCCTTATTCGAGTAGCTGAACTACTTTTAATTCTTGCCAAAGTAAAGGCACATATAATCCAGACTTCAATTACATAACCAACAGGAAAAAACAAACGAATAGAAAAAAATTGTAGTCTAACTTCCTCGAATTTTCATTATATGTACTTGATTTACATTATTTTTTCTTTCAAATAATTAACCTCAAACAAACATGTGTTATTTCGCTCAACTATACAGGGCGTAACAACATACGTATAGTCAAGGAGTCATTAGTATTAAATGGAATTTATTTGTAAGTTTTTGGTACATGATCGATTTTATAACATAATATTAAAAATAATATTCAAAAGAAGAAAATATTTTCCCATCAATTTTTCAGAAAACTAATTTATAATTTAATTCTGACCTTATTTTTAATGAAATGAAACCCTCAGTTACTAAAATTTTTTATCACACTTCTCTTTTATGTGAATATTATATGTTAACGCATTTCTCACTTATGAAATTATATTATTGAGAAAACCATATTTGTGAACTTAGAACTCATTTACTCACACTCAGAGACGACCGTCTGATATTTTAAATAGTTTGTAAGATAGTGAATCAAGAAATTAGCAAATTTAACATTTAGGAAAGGACTTTTAAGCTCCCCTTAAATTATAACCTGATAATCTTAATATGAAAGCAAATGTATTCACCCCCTTTCTATCTAATGTTGCACAATCAAAGGCCATTTTATAACTATGTTTTGCACGCTTGGAAGTATATTATTTCCGGATGAAGTATCCGAGTACGCCAAAAGCGTTCTTTGAGCACACTTGCTGTGAAAAACAATTGCTGTTGAGAATAAATCCTAAGAACCGGTCGCCCTCTTCAACCTGTGGTTGGGAACAACATACCAGCACAGCAGGGGTACTCTGTTTAACAATAGCTAAACCCCCTCCCTTAGCCGACAAGTGGTTCGGGGGTAGCTCTCAGTTTAGGGAGCGCATTCAGGTGATTAATAGCAAACAACGTCGCAAACAGAGTTATTAAGAGGAACACTGCAGATGTTTGTCACTTGTTTACGCACTTCCAGATGCTCACGTGTTTCTCGCTGAGCTAATGTACGACTCATATACTAGCACTTTACGACAGTGGAACATCGGAAACCTTTCTTCTTCTTTGTAGGAGTATGGTTTTTCATATAGCTGACATCCTTATACATGGGCAGATCGATATAAATTACTAGAGCATTAACACAGCGTTTACTCTGGCTGCTATTATATTTATGATGGAAATAATCTTGAATGGATGCAATAACTGTATATTTAATTCAATTATAAGATAATTACCAGACCTTAGAAGTAAATTAAGCCAAACTCAAAACATAAGTATCAGAAATGAAATACATTACGTTTGATGATTATCTAAAGTTTTGCCTTAAAGTGGCACAGGTGAATCCAATGTTTAGCCTCTGGGAATTTACAAAAATGCAGAATGCCTAATTAATAAAATCAACGTTCGTCACAGTCAATCCTAGGGTGGAAGCTCCTGCATGCGTAAGATGCAGCGAAGGAAGAATGGAAAAGGCTGGTATTTCAGTATCGCGTCCGTTTACTAATGCATATAAGCCTATTCATTTACGCTAAAGATTTTGCTGTCGTTGGGTTTATTTACGATGTTCAATTTATACACATTGTTCTTATTAATTAATTAGTTAACTATTTGATTAATTCTGCTCCTTTACCATATATCTGGTCTTTGAAAACAAATTAAAATAACATAAATTTTGAGGAACTGATTAAACCTGCTTAATTAGTAAAAATTGGGGTATAATGTAGTTCGTATGTAGTGTTTTGTGAGCAGTGAAATAATAATAATAATAATAATAATAATAATAATAATAATAATAATAATAATAATAATAATAATAATAATAATAATAATAATAATAATAATAATAATAATAATAATAATAATAATAATAATAATAATAATAATAATAATAATAATAATAATAATAATAATAATAATAATAATAATAATAATAATAATAATAATAATAATAATAATAATAATAATAATAATAATAATAATAATAATAATAATAATAATAATAATAATAATAATAATAATAATAATAATAATAATAATAATAATAATAATAATAATAATAATAATAATAATAATAATAATAATAATAATAATAATAATAATAATAATAATAATAATAATAATAATAATAATAATAATAATAAATGCAAAACGATTTTAATTTTTTTCTGAAAAACTAGAGACTGCAATTAAAAAATATACCACATAGACGACAAAAATTCCTAAAGGATGAATGAAGAAAATGGGTAAATAATTGAAATAGATAGTACGAGGTACTATAAAATAAAAAAATAAATAAAAATGAACAGCAAATGAGGATAAATTCTTAATTAATGTGATAGTTATAACAGAAATACATTCTAAGAATGAAACAAATGTGCCAAAAGAAGATAAAATGTAAAAACTTTTGTTTCTGCACATGCTATCGGACTTGGCAGCTTTGGATGAAGTTAATCTACCGTTGTTGTCCTTGTAAGGAGCGACAGTATTTTTGTACAATAAGGTTTGCATGTCCACTTTCAAAAAACATAAATTAGCACAGGTTAATAGACTTATAGCATTAGAAGTCGCCTTATTGGCACAATATCTCGAAATACTTGGATAGTTCTGGCAGTTTCACCGGAAATGTGTGGTGTTTAACGCCCGCTTTTACTACATACGGCACCGCAGGCGATGATACTGATGGTACATGATATGAAGATGGAGTACCGGTGGAATGATATGGTGGGGAAACCGGAGATCCCGGAGAAAACCCGCCCCAGCGCCGCGTTGTCCACCACAAATCTCACTTTGCGGTCGCCTGGGATCGAACCCAGGCCGCCTTGGTGAGAGCCAAGCAGTCTAACCACTGAGCCACGGCAAGGCCTGTAACCTAAAGGCTGTATAGCTTTGATAGCTTAGAGACAAAATATTGACACGGAAAAGCTCTAGCACTGTATTTCTCAAATCTTTGCTGTTTTTAAATTTGTAGTTCTACACTATTATAGTTATTTTATCTATTTATTAAGCTAAAAAAAAAGCTTATTATTACTCATCAATGTAAATCCCACATGTAAATGCTCCATTGATTGTAACAATCAAGGATGAAGTAAAACGTGTGATGAAAACCCACTCTACAAGAACAAATGGTGCAAAAGAAAAACAGATGGGAATGGAAGAACATGTTAAAGAGGGAAGACAAATTTAAGATTTTAAAACGCTGATTTGAAGTTAGTGAAGGGGATAGAAAGTACAGTTGTCTTGAAGCGTCCCTAGTCGAAGAAGCAGAGATAAACATCAGGAGAAAGGTGCAATTGGCTGTTAGTTGCATAGACAGAAGCAGTAACCATGTAACCACTGCAGAGATTACGCCGTTGCCTGTCTATTGGCAATAAGAACTTTAGTATACATGCTTTACAACAACATTTTAGGCCTCAGATGTAGTCTAATTATTTCTTACCTGGTATTTGCTTAAGACGTAATTAACAATTTATAGCTAATCATCTTAGAACTTTTAATTCCTTTTCTTTACTTACTTTTTGAAACTGTAGTGACATTTTCATCTCAGAAAAACTCTGAGTCGGCATGCCTAGTTCTTCAGTGAATACCAAGTATGGCACTGCTGCAACACCTTTGTCTCGAAATAGCAATAACACTTGCTTAGCGGTAGCTCACGTTGGACTTATTGCTCTTATAGATTCTATAGATTTTAATGCATAAAGTAATAGTAGTTATTTTAATGCAAACATTTGTCTTCATCGATTACATATCGTTATCTGAATTGAACACCTTTTTAATGTGTAATTACATCCCTTGGTCGTCGTGGTGTAGGAAGTCTACATTTGTTGCTATTTAGGAGTTAAGTTATACACTGCCAATACGTGGACAGACAAGGGTTGCACAGAATATTTTCGATAATTTTATAACAAATTTGATTGTAACCCTCCTCATAATTTCACTATATTAAGTGTGTTAATAATATTCATAAAATCCAAGGCACTTTATTGCAGTTAAAATTAATGGAGTTGGGGAAACTGTTTTTGCTGCAAGTTCTTGCTTCAGAATCATCTGCATTATAATTTGGATCCCTAAAGCCTATTCCTAATTTCTTCTTTGTACGACACAACTTAGTTCTTACCTGGTTTATGTTTTAAATCACTCATTGTCATTATTATTATTTCTTAACATATTTAATGTTTAACATATTTTTTAGTAATTATGAAGATATTTAGTTTTTCATATTTCTTGTTTACTTCATTCTTTGGAATGTCAAGAGATAAAACTTGAAGCTGTATATAATCAGTAAAGACAGTAGTTCTATTTTAATTTTAGGTAACATTATATTTAAAGTTGATATTGTGCCAGTAATTACATGTATTTTTTCGTACTCATAGGTTACTTCAGCGTAATCAAAATTAAACAATTTATGCTGTTAATTTTGTTAGTTTGCTCATATGAAGGGTGCAACTTCTACGTTTTGAAATGAAGATGCCCCAGTTAATTCCGTAGAACTTTTTTTGCTAGTGGTAGATGCTGCCAACCCACTCCCGCCATTCTTTACTCTTTTTCAGTTTTCTCTTTCTCTTTGTGGATCGTTTATCTTAATTTTGTGTTACCTGGTATCATTGTATGTTTGAAGTCCTACTTTCATTTGTTACTCCTTTTTGAGTATCTCTTGGAAACATTTAGTATCCTTCCCTCTTTGAGACCAATTTCAGTATTGTTCTTCCCTCTCCCATTTTTTAAAACAGCGCTTTTCTTTCCACACATCTATTATTTCAGGACTTACAGTGGAGCTACTTATTTGGTCCTTATGTACAAAGTTCTATACTTTAGCGTTACAGTGCACATAAATAAACACAGAGGCTCCTAATACCTCTATTATTTCGTTTTGAAAGAGACTAATGAAGATGTTCATTTTTCGTTTAGGGCTTTATTTTGGGTTGCCTATATCTGCTTGACTTCTTGACATCTTATGCTATTATTAAGTAATAATTTGTAACCTTAATAGTGATTAGGCAAAAGAGGTTTTTAATACTCAATAATACCGCCAGTAATTTTATTATAAATTTGTAAATTATGTTCCAACCATTATGCTACATGAATATTTTACAAGCTACAAATTTCAAGCAATATTACTTAATAATATTAGTTTATAGTTTATTATGGACAGGTCCCAGGTTTGCAGAAGTGGAGGAATGTTAACCTGCTCAAATCCCGCACCTGTCCTTGGTGCTGTGTTGGCCCCTGCGACTGGGAATTCAAACGTTTTCATTGTGCAGACCTTGGCGAACAACATTTCAAGCGTTTTCAGGGATTGCGAAGACCAAAAGAAATAACAAAAGTCATATATTGGGGAACGTGATAGGACGGCCGCTGTTTATAGTCGATGAAAATGGAGGAAAGGGCAACTTGTATCGGGGAGTCTCATTTGAATATCGTAGCCGCATGGTGAACAAGTACCGCTTGTCTTTCCTGACATTCCTTTATGTTCGCTACTGGAGACTTTCCTCTGGAGAGGAAGAGGGAGGGAGAAGCAGAAAAAAAGAATGAAAGAAAAAAATACCGTGCGATTTTATACTACACACATCATCTCTTCATAACTAACTACTTATTCATGCATCTATAGACCCCTAAATTATACTGCTTAACATGTGTCCAATACAGGCTTAACCCTTTTCCAAAACGAAACGAATGCAGTGACGGAGGCAGATTAAATTAATCAATTCCTTCTTTTCTACATGTCTCATTCTCCTTTTCTTTTGCTCTTTTTATTGGAGAGAGCTTTTGCATCGACGTGGCTTTGGTCTTGTCCGGTGCAGAGCATGGATATCTTTTCTAAACCACAGATTTATTGTCATAATACACTCGGCAACGTGGGGTTATGGCGGCCAGCATGATGAAATCCAACATGCTTTAATACACTGTTTAATGGCTGCTGCTTTAAAACCTTCTCGACCTCACTGGAACATCTTTTCATTTGTTCCAAAGTCAAAGGATTCACCGAAGTCTTTTGTCATGGGACGACTTCATGATGTGTTATTTATAAATAACGTATACTTGCATTTCGGAGTAGGATCACAAAACAGCGGCCTATGCCTTCACTAGATAGGTCTGAACTGTCAAAACATCGCCATTGTATTTCTGGAAACAAAAATATTGCATCCTCCTTGAGTCTTCAATTTGTTCAGTGGTGCATTTTGTATCTCATTACCTTACACGTGTTTTCTTTTGATTTCAGGTAAGGATTTATTCCATCTTTGCTGAATACCTAAATCTTGGAACTGTAAGTACATATATTTAAGCTTTTAAAATAGTGTTTGTCATGCACAAAGGTGGACAGGAACATAAACTTCAGGACTGGATCATTAATGCAACTACTAGGTTTCATGAACTTTTGATTACAACCTGTAGCTACACTTAGCTAGGAATGGGATTTCAAAGATCTAACAGGGTGTCAAAATATATATTTTCATTACTTAGTGTGTAATAAAATAAAAAATTTCCTATTTTATATTACCTACAGAACTCAGGACCAGAGACTGCATCCGATGCACTTTTGACGTGTACATATGAAGTACAGATGTAATATACACAAATCATTCTGGAACTCGTTTGTGTCAATGAGCTTATCAATGCAACGGATTAGCTGATTAGTTAGTTCGGATAAACGGATAAAATTTAAATGTGATGAGTGGTGTAAGAGAAAACCTTTGGCCCCTCTTTACCACATATTACTGTTTAATCTTGTATCATAAAGTCGTTTGTGAGCGGCTGCAATCTTAAAGATAACTGATTTGCATCTTTATCATCCTCCAGGTTGGCAACTTGTAATATAGCGTTTCCTTGCTGAGGAGTGGCAGAAATTGTTTAAATTTTCTCTGTACATACACGCTTATATTTATTTGCAATTAAATATTACTGCAAATTATAGGAAGAATGTTAGTAAAGGGATGCTAATCAGCGTATTACTAAAGCGTGTGGCAAAATGAACGTGTCCCGCAAGGTACTTATATTACCTGGCGGTAGACAGTATCTGAGTGACAGGGAAATATAAAAAAGTCAAGCTAACGAAATAGTTAATAACACCTCTTTCACTGAGAGCAAAACTGTTCCCTTTGGAAGATAGGTAAATGTTTATATAATTTTAAAGATTTTATATTTTTCAAATTTAATAGAAAATTGAAAAAAATAAGTTTATAGAATAGGATATGCTTAGAACTGAAGCTGAATTTAAAATAATGTATGTCAAAATATTGGAAATTTGATCTAATAAGGGTAACATTAGAGTGCCTCCTCAAAACCTTACATTTTAGAATAACTCCATTAAAATATACACAAGGATACACTTCTACAAGTACTGTTATTATATTTTTGTCAGAAACGAACGCCCTTACTAAGCATACACTTAGGACACTTTAATTTACGAAGAGCGTGGTGTACTCCAAAAGTGGATTACTTAAGGCATTAGTAAAATCAAGAGGGTTACTAGCATATATTACAAATATGGAACATATCTCTGTTGTTTTATGTAGAAAGAAATAATGATAATGCATTGTATACTCAGCGGCAGATGTTTGGTTTGTCGGGATATAGACACACAAGGACACTGGACAACAGAAGTTTTTGGAGTTGGGAGACAAGCAGAGGAAACAGGAGAGTAAAGGGTTTGGAAACCGGCTGCCTTGTGTTGTGAGAGGGTTTCTTGAATGTGGAATAAGGACGGGCTAGCGGCAGACTTCGTGCATACTTTATTTACACACTCTTTCTCTCTTTTTCTGTAACAACCGTGTTTTCCTCCTCTAGTCCGCAGACAGACCCGTTTCCCTTTCCTCTCTCGCTCTCTGGGTGGACCCGAGAGCTGCACGCAATGCAAAAATCTGTTTTTATTTTAGAAGGAACACTCCCTGCCCCGTCCCCCTCACACGCAGATACACGCACAGGCTTAATATTTTGGAGGGGGTTTTCTACCTCAGTTTAATAGGTTGCAGCATAAAAGTAGCGTGGTATAGTTCAGTGAGGTCGGCTGCAAACAAGGTTAGGAGGGTATCAGAAACTCCAATCATCTCAAAATATTTTGCTCCTCAATTCTTTACCTCACATTTGAACCAATTACCCCCATTTTTACTTAAAATATTATAATCATTTTAATTTTCTTTTTATTGTTTTTTTTAAAGAGTAAGATTAGCATTCTACCCAAAAAATGACTGTTTCACTTCATATACACAAATAAAAAGACATTCGACAATTGAGAGTGTCTATAAACGTCATAACTTAAAAATGAGATTAGGTAAGTTCCAAACTTGGGAGTTTAACATCTCGATCTTATAAGGTTTCAATATGAAGGTTTTCAAGAAAATCCCTCACCCCAAACTGCCCTTTAGAAAATAATAGGAATACAATCCTTTATCAGATTTATTTTTCTAATGAGCTCTTTTTTTTTCTTTTTTGTAATCTACGTCCTCCAACATCAAATCATATCGGACGATGAGTGGAAGGGGTAAAATAATGCCAAATGAGCCCAGGGTCCATAGAGCTTATTCGTCTTTCAGGATAAGGGAAAATCCTGGAAAAACCTCATCCAGATAACTCACCCTGGCCGAGATTCGAACTCGGGACCTCTTGACCGAGAGGCAGACACGCTACCATCTACGCTACCGAGAGGGGCAAGCTTTTTCTTACTAGGCAGGTCTTTTCCTATCTTTCCCAGTCTTTTAAACAGGCAGCTTAAAAATACGAGGGTGAAAAGGCGTAACAAACAGAAACTTAAAAGTTTTTGCAACAAAAGAATCAAATCAAGAAGTTAAGGAAGGTTGTATTGAATTAGAATCTGCTAATAAAATAAAAATTATAAAGAACTCGTGTGCATACATACATAATATGTTGCTTAGTTTCAAATCAGAACTAATTTTATATGTGGTAACGCTTTTGACTATTAAATTATTCGTAATAAAATAGAATACCACTTGTTGCAGCGAACATTTATTATGTAACTTACGACTGAGATAAGAATGTGTGTTAAAAAGTACAACAATTTCAGGAAATCTGAGAAGCAATTAAACGTAAATTTAAGAATAAGGTAATACAAGAAATAAAACTGCTATCCTCCACAGGAGAGATAGTCTCCGAGGCCTGAGACGCAGGAGGGTTGGTGAAGGTTCCCACACCCTCCCTGGACAGGTTTGACACCCCATGTTCAGTACAGTTACAGACCATTCAAAGACATTCTGACGGCTTGTACTTTTGTGAATGAATCTTCTCGGTTTTAGTGTATAGAGTGAATAGGGCGAATGTTTTTAACGGTCTGCTCCTTGTGCAGCAGGCGTTCTCTGCCGCACACATTCGCTGTCCTTGTCCCACTGTGTAAGGCAGCACATATCTTTCAGGGACCTTCTTTGCGTTGCTGAACAGTAAGGCTTTATACACTTTAGGTCAACACCAGCAGTATACTATGGAAAAAGGTAGCTAAAATAAGACTTCTCCGTTCAATCTAGGGTTGCACCATAGAACAACATATAAAAAACGAGGTAGAAAACAACTGAAGGTAAAAGCATTTTCGTAATTGATAAGGCTAAACATTTAAATCGATTTATAGAGGAACAATCCCTCTATGATATACAAGAGGAAGTATGTACATAATTTGACGGGGGGCGGGAGCAAAAAGAGAAAAAGAAGAAACCGTAAAGGCAGATGCCTAAGTGGGAATGATGAAATAAAGAAGAGAAAGCTAAGTTAACTTTTCCCTCTATTTTGGTTGTAAGAAATGTCAGAGGCCTTCGTAAACATTTTAAAGACCCTTAGAGAATCACTTCATGACTCCAACCAGAGTACTCGCATCTTTAGGGCACGAACAGTGACGGATAATAGGGGGTATTCATAAGCCGTTAGTCTTTCATTTGAAACTTGCCGGACCCGGGTTCATTTGTCAGCAGGGATGCACTTTAGCCTGCTAAGCTTATCTTTGGCTGCTGAAATGGCAAATGAACGTAAGGTAATTTAAGCACGTCGAACTCTTGAGCTCATTTGCAACAACATTAATTCACACACATGACCCAAGCAGGAAGCGGCTAGGCGATTATTATCATCAGGTGTGAAAGACTATGTGAATATTAATTTCATTCATTGTTTAGAACAACTGACTCTTCGATTTATTGCAGGTAATGAAACAGCAAATAAAGTAAGCGGTGTAAAGTTTTAGGGCTCATACTTAATGCTACCTAGCAATAAATGGCATTCTTGATTATGTGTTTACTTTCCTTTTGTTCAAGAGGCTAAAAATCCCAATCAGACACTCTTGCGTTCCCTGACTTGATCAACTACGATTGTATTTCCTAAGTCATTAAGGAAATAACAGCTATTTAATTATAAATGTAATGCATTTTAGACAATAAAACATCAGCACCACAGTGCAAACCAATAAAGTTTATTTTTTATCTCCTCTACAAGTTATTATTACGTAAGCTTATTAATTTCTGTCCTATGTATAGTAAGCAGGGGAATTATTGTATTCCAGCTAAAAATTCGATACCGAGATCTCATATGAATTACATACTTTAAGATTTGGTGAGCACAAATAAAGGTCTGTGTGCTCTGAATAGCTTAACTTAATAACGAAAAGTCAGCATCTTCCAACATATTTAGAAAACTTTAACTTTCTGAAAATGGCTCTATGATTTTGATTTAAATTTCACGAGGAAAGCTACAGTCGACAGAAAAGTCACGGATCTTCCTATCACCGTCCGGCTGCTCTTAACCATTGAGCTACCTTGGCCAACATGTCAACATCACATTAAATTCTCCAACTGACTCGTGCCCCCCCACCCCCAGCAAACCTCTAGGAGTTCTCATAAACACATGAGACAAGTACCTTAACGGTGACTTACAACGTGTAAGTACTTTAAGGGCCGGGCTTTATAGTTCAGAGGACTCTTAGGTCAATTAATGGAAATTCCACATTTTCCACAAAACTTCACTTTAAATATTTTCATAAGATATAAAAATGCAAATTTTCAATTTGCTAGGAACATTCTTAGGACCCTCTTCATTTTGGTGACTTTTACATAACTTGTAAACCTTGAGAGAAGATAAAAACTTATTACATATGCAAAAACTGTTAATTAGTTAAAATACACAATTTATATAAATATTTTATGTACAACTTTAGAGGACGTTTAATGTAAATGCAAACTTTGGGTTTATTAGTTATTTAGTTTTCAGTTTAGTTGTTCACACTCATCACCACACCCCACACATAGCACGGGCATTTGGGTTCAAGGGACCTCAAATCGTGCATTTTGATATTGAATTTCTGTTTAATACTTCCTACACTTATTAAGCACGCAGCGTAGAAAATAAAGCAACAATGAGCACATTCTTCATACAGGGCTTTAAGATAGTTTGCTGCCCCATAGGTGGCATTACCAAAACATTAATATCAACATTGTTTCCTTGTATGAGGCTTGGTAGATCCCGTTCCTGCTCAGCAAACTGAGAGTGCCAAGTATCGACAAGCCAAGTAGGTCATGATAAGTATCTGAGTATTAATCCTAAGCAACATATCAAAAGAGGATAAAAAGTTTAAGCTTGGAAAGCTAAGAGACACAGGTAGCAGATGTATTTCAGCCTTAAAATAATTGCTCCTTGGAAGGGATTTTGCTTCCTTTGGTATCAGTAACTCATTTGAATTTTGTAGCATTGTGTATTCATGCGGACCTAAATTTCGGAGACAGTACAGCGGTTGGACAGGAGGGTAATTTTTATGCGCGTATGTGCGTGCATGCGCATGTGTGTGGTTTATTTGCGGGGAAGGAATGTCAAACGTTTACGCCCACTTCTGGGCAAGGGAGGGGGCCAGTTCTGAAGTAACACATACATAATTTAAATTGGTTAAGATTGATGGTGGAGAATCACCGCGGTTGTTTCTTCAAGTGCCAGCATTAATTTCTTTTCTTCGTGTCCCCCCTACTTAAATATCTGCGATAAAAAGAAATGCAACGCTTAGTTATCGTCAAGGCCTTAACAGAACTTCCACAGTGAAAATCATCACCTTAACTGATACAACATTTGTTGCATTTTGTTGTACACCTTGGCAATCTACGTCTGCGCGATCAATTAGAGGCTTCCAGAGATGCCATATGCGTTCTTTGGAGCAAGTGGGTCCTCGTTATCATAGTCTGCTGCTTCTTGGGCACTTAGAGTCAACTCTCCAATTAGCGGACGAGGATTCGGTTGCCCCCTGGGAGAAGTTGCCTAATCGAGAGGTTCTCCTGTATTGATCCTTGGGGTAAAACGAATTGCAAATAATATTGTCAACCTGATGTCAGAAGCACTTTGAGTAAAGTTAAGATGAGCCTAATGAGACTCCTCTCCTATGTTCTCTTGGTTAGAGAATTAGTATAAATAATGACATTATAAAATTGACATAATAAAATTGTCTTTATTAATGATAAGGAATGTAAGAGAACCTTAAAATGTGATAACTGGGGCTAAGAATTTCAGGAAAACTCTTTTTCCCTGGTATCTGAAGACGAGGTCCATCATTATAAATGTTAATTATGGGTCACTTTAGGCCAGCAATTGGGGGATTTTATTAATCCCTTTTGTGATTTTAGCTCATTTTTATTTAGAATTTGTATTTGTCCTTTTTGCCTGTTTAGTTACTTTTGATTTAAAGATCCTTTTTATAACATTTTTATTTAATTTAACTTTCTTTCCAACTTTAACCACTCTCCTGTTCAACAGTCTGGCGAAAATTCTAATTTCTTTTAATTAATACTCACTCTGAGGTTCAGTACAGCAGGTAACAGGTGACAGCACCTTTCTATTGTATTCAAGTCATTACACCAGCAGAGAACTTAGTAAACCCTCACGAAATATCCGGTTAATTTCTTTTCCTCACTGGTTTCAAATATGCACCAATGACATCCGTTGATGTGAAGAGAAGTTTTTCAATGCTTTTTCAATGTGCTCTCTGAAAACGAACGATCCGTTACACCTACGAATTTAGAAATGATGTGATATACTCCAAAGCCAGTTGAGGTAAGCTTTCTAAACTTGAATTTCTATAACCCGGGGGTGGTTAAGCAAAGTATGATTTAATTATCATCATTTCTAGCACTACAGCCCAGAGTGGGCCTTGGCTTCCCTCAGGATCTTCCTCCAGACATCCCTTCTTCTGGCTACCATCCACCAAATTTTTATTTCCAGCCTTTTCACATCCTCCAATACTCCATCCATCCATCTCAAGTTTGGTCGCTCTACTCTCCTTGCACCATACAGTTTACACTCCAATACTCTCCTAATTGTCCTCTCCATCCAGTCTTTGGACATGCCCTGCCCATCTTAACCTTGCTATTTTAATTGATTTTACAATATTGGGGTCTTTATATATTTTATATAATTCATCGTTATATCTGATTCGCCATTCCCCTTTCTCCTTAATTGGGCCATAAATTCTTCTCAGTATCTTTCTTTCAAAAATATTCAGTCTTTACATATCCTCTTTTGTAGTGACCCATGTTTCACAGCCATACATCAGCACCGGTTTTATTAATGTTTTATAAATTCTAATATTTGTTTTATATGTTAAGAGTTTTTATTTAAAGTGTTATTAGATTAAAATATGCCTCATTGACATTTCGTATTCTTTGGTTAATGTCCTCTTTTATGTCATTACTTTCATTCACAAGAGACCCTAGGTATGTGAATCTATTCACTCTTTCAAATTTATAGTTAAGAACATGGATATATTTTTCAGGCTCTTTAATTTTCTTCTTGACATTAGTCACCATATACGAGTACTTTATGATTTATTTATATCTATTTCAATTTTTTTTCCCAGAATGTCCGTTCCTGGTCGTTCAATCAAAAGAAGCATTTCGCACATGTAGTTTTCCTTACTCTATGTGTTGCATATCACTGGAATGTTGTACTTTCACACTTATTCATTGAATATATAATTGAAAATTAATTCATTAATTTGAGGTATCACTTCTTTTGGATAGCTTTAGGTCTTTTTAAGAGCTCTTTTGGGCAATTTATAGGTCCTCAAATTCGTAGCTCTGGTAATGACTCGATTTGCCTGTGAAAATGAAATTAATATCAATATTAAAACTGTTATGTTCATACGTTCATAGAAACTGTAGATGATTCACAAACTATACAGATTCTTTCGGTGATATCAAATTTAGAAGATGAAGTGTATTTTTTGCCTCCCTGTTTTCCTCCAATGTATTCGAAAACTGCCACATTGACATCTGGTTTTTGACTTTTGATTTTTGCAGAGAATCAGTTCCGCTCCGATCATTACCTCAAGAAACAAGGAATTCTTGAAGATTTGAACAGTGAAGTTTGCAGTAATTCAACGCTTCCACTTCTGTAGATGACAAAGCGTTTGCATCCGAGTACGTGTTGTTCCAAACGTGGTCATGATATTGATCGAATTCAACCTCCGGCGTGGGTGTATTTAATTTGTGTTCACAGGTAGAGCAGATCTGGACCTTCTGACCATCGGTCACTCACCCAGGAAGCTACATTTTATTGTCCATCACTTACCTCTCGCTCACATGGTCATAATTTCAACCTTCGAAATGATTGGCGGAAGTGAGTCAAATCAGCATTTGTTTCAATTTGGAAAAGAGATTAGGTTTATGTTCACCAAAAACAGCATGGCTTTAACTTATTTCATTTATTTTAAGAAATAAAACTGTAAATATGGATCTCTTACTTTAATTGCTTTTGTACAGACAGATTATTAGACTGAACTGTCCGCCTCGGTAGCGTAGAGGGTAGCGTGCCTGTCTCCGTTCAAGAGGTCCCGAGGTCGAAACTGGGGGTTTTACCTTATCCTGATAGACGAATGTTGGATAACTCTAAGCTCCATGGACCCCGGGCTCATTTGAGCATCTTTTCACCCGTTATGACTTAAAGTTGGAGGACGGAAATAAAAAAAAAAGGACAAGTACACTGGATGGTAAACCTGATAGTAAAATTTGAGTATGAAATTAGTTTACAATAACTAAAATAAGACTAACAATTATGTGAGTGCTGGTGACATACTTTTCATCGCAAATATGGTTTCTCACATGTATATGAAAACCATCAATATGGCAAATGTATAGTTGATGCTCTTTACTGAAGCACGTTTTTTGCTCTATCAAGACACCTATCATAGGACGAATATCTTAATTTGCAGACAGGGCTTTGAATTTTCAAAGCCAGGGGAAAAAATGAATTGAAAATGGTATAATCTAAGATCCATTTTTGGCAAACTTGAAAACATTTTTTTTCTAAATTTCATAGAAGAAAAGAAATCTCTATCTAGTTCCAGCATAGGATATAACCTTGATTATGTAGATTTATTCCAGTTTTCCATACAGGCAGTCACCTAATTCTAAATGATAGGCAATTATATAACAGTTTAATACACTAAAGCTTCAATATAAAATTGGGACATTAACTTGTTTTGGCTCTCCTGGTAGCATTCCTTACAAAGAAACTATCGAAGGATGAAGATTCTATTGAATGTAGTACTGTTGGTTATTTCACAGCGCTAAAGGTAATTATGAAGTAACTATGGCATTATATTAAATTTATCGCATAACCCTGCTTTTTCAACAAAATGTTCAAAAATACTTAGATACACCGTTTGTGGAACTCCCACTGTAAGCATAAACTTGTTCGAATATCAATTCATGACTGAAAATAAATACCTCGTTTCAAGATTGTGCTCCTAATTTTATATTTTAGGATTTATTTCCCAAAAAGTTTCTGTAATGATCTAAAGCGTTAATTTTTTTCTCTCTTGTAACTTGTATTTGTATAAAGCACCACTTTTTTATGCTTGGTTGGCCGATTGGAATAGATTCGACCTACTGTTCTAAATGGAATGGGTTGAAATCCGGTTTAGGCCGCTGCTTTTTAAGTGTGCTTATCATCAACAATACATTTACTACCAAGCGGGATGGCTGAAGCGATTTCATCTGTCGCCCGCATTCGGGAGGCTCGGGTTCGATGCTGTGACTGACCTACCCGACCTATAGATTTTTAAGAGGATTTTTCGGGGACGCCAGCGAATGCTGGGTAGGTTTATTATATCCCCCGAATTTTGTGTCCTACCATTTCATCTCCATTATCATTTCACATCATCTCTCATCTGGTGGTGTCTCTCAGGGTAGAAGTGTTATCGGAGGTGTCGCGCTGCTTGGTAGGATGATATGTTCTTGGTGAAACTTCCTCCGGTCTCCGAGCCCGGTCCTGTAGGACCGTTTCTGGACTGCAGTCGGGTGAGCTGCTGGCAGTGCTGGTCTGCCGGGGAGTTTCCAACTTGTATGATGTAGGGACCTGCCCTCTACACTGTCATAGCTTCTTGGTACGACCTCCCTGTGTCCTCTTGTCTCACCCTTCCTCCCCCACTTGGGCATAGGTATACAACAGAACAAGACTGGTCGCAGTGGTGAATTCCCTCCGTAGTAATCCAATCCAATTCAGTAAATTTAATGGCATGTAAAAGAACTACGCAACAAAGTTCGGCGTAAAAGGCATCTTTCTTTCTTTTTATATGTTATTAACTTTGGTCACATAAATATAAAAATAAAAACTCACTGGGTTAGAAAGTAACACTATCGGAGATTAATAAAATAGTTACATTTTTATAACGTAACGTCCCTATTGTCACCACTTGGAGCGCATCGCTTTTTGATTTTTGGTGTTTTTAACATTTTGGAAGATTATAATCAACGCCTAAAAATACCGGTGGTACCTATATAAGTGCTTGCAGCTTCCTTAGTCCTTTAAAAGAAAAATTTTAAACCCAAATAAAAAAATAAAAACTTTGATGATAAAGGTAAAAATCTCTTCCATGCCACTGTCCTCTTTCTTTCTTACTGATCGACAGATATTTAGGATCAAGAATTTTCCACATTTTACTTTTTGTGCGGTTTTTTTTTAAGCACCAATGTTTACGTTTAGGGCCAGCATCTTCCAAGGCTGTTTTTCGTTATATTTTGATTTTTTAAATTACATAGTGTATTTCCTTCAAAATGCCATATTTTCGAGATGTTTAAAGCTAAATTTTCTAGAGTACCTTTAGTTGACTTACTTAGTGGAACTAAAACATGTCCCCTCAAAAAAAAAAAAAAAAAAAAAAAAAAAAAAAAATCGAATTTCAACGTGGTTCCATGAATAATTGAAAGCTGCTGAGTTTGTGCGTTTTTTTGAAAGCACCAATGTTTACGTTTGGGGTCAGCATCTTCCAAGAATAAGTTTTTCATTATATTTTAATTTTTTAAATTACAGAGTGGATTTCCTTCAGAGTACCATATTTTCGAGATGTTTAAAGCTTACTTTGTAGAGCACCTTGCAAAGCTGTCTTCGTTTGGAAGAAATTTGTATAAAGTTGTGTTACTGGTAAACTGTAAGAGATATCTAGACAAAACAGGCACTCAGACAGACAGAGAGAGAGAGAGAGAGAGAGAGAGAGGAGGGAAGAGAAGGGAGAGAGTTAAAGTGAATGAGAGAGAGGGGTTAGGATTACTACGGAGGGGATTCAGCACTACGACTAGTCTTGATGACTAGGAAGGGTGAGGCGAGATGAGACAGAGGGCGGCCTCCCCAAGGAGCCACGACAGTACAGAGGGCAGGGTCTCCAGATTTTACGGATATGGAAACCTTCCCCGGTAGGTCAGGACAACGAAGATCCCCCCTACTACTGCCATCCACCGCCGATACAGACACCCACACTTATACCCTGAGAGATAAAGTGAAATGTGTAGTGTTTAGCGCCCGGTTTTACTACATACGGCACCGTAGGCGGTGACACTTGATGGTATATGAGATGAAGATGGAGCACCAGAGGAATTAGATGCCGAGGAAAACCGAAGATACCGGACATAGCACCTTGTTGTCCATCGGAAATCTCACTTTGCGGTCCCTTCTAACCTGAGAGATAATGGAGATGAAATGGGGAGAGAAAGTAACAAAATAGCAGAAGTAGCGTTTTTCTAGCAGAAAAGTAACAAAGTATAACTGGTGGCGTAGGTAATATATTTTCTATTCCCTTTCTTGTGTATTGGAACAGAAAGGTTGAAGATGACCACATTACATGTGACTCGCCATCTGGACAATACGCTAATGCCGGTACTACATGCTAAAATCCCACCGTGAATGTAATCCGTAAACCCGTGATTATGAAGCACTCGCTTTATTCGCTCATGTATTCTGGAAGGGCACTCGTGTCATTTCTTTTCAGCACAGTGCTCGTCTACTTTTATTTGTCACGGAGTAGCATTCTCGGGAACGAGTTAGTGGGTTGATAATGAAATATGTTTCCCACCAATAATCCGATTTATGTTTTCAACAAATAAATCTACGTAACGCTTTGGTTTTCAAAGGCGTTCTTCGCTGTTCATTTGGTGATGTGTGGGAGGGGAGGGAGGGTTCGCATGGTGGTGGGGATAGCGGTAATGTCATCATGCTCCTAATCTCTAATCTCGCGCTACTTGTCTTCCAGTGCCTGAGGTCCCGTGTATTTGGCTTCAGCGGCCAGTCCCCGCATTCCTCCTCTGACACTCTATCTTCCATTTTAAGCTGCATTCTAACGAGCGCGACTTGTTTCTTTTTTTGTGTACGCGTCCGATATTACCCGAGAACACTGGGGGGATTGTTAAAGTGACCGGGGCGTCGTTATTATTTATTTAAATGGAACCCATCACCATTACACACTATTCAAGTAATTATCATAATTCACTTTACATATTTTAAATAATTACAAAACCAGACGTAACTTGTAACTACATGTTCATTTAGTCTTCCAACGTTGGAAGCTGCAAATTAACGAGTGCCGAATCACCCATATTCACATATTCGATTAATAGGACGAACATTTCGAGTACTTAAAAAAACTGAGCATATATCACTGAACACCTCATCCACATTTTGGTAAATACAGGGTGCTTAAGAAAAATATACCAATACACACTTTGAACATAGAAACTGTACTTCCAGTGCTACAGTGTTCAATTTCTGGGAGAAAGTAATATCTTTCTTTAGTAGTTGGCAGCAAAACTGTCACAGGTAACTCAACGCAGTTAGTGGCAAGGAAGTTACTGCGAGATGGCAGATGTACGTTTGAGCTCTCCATACCTTACGCCGATAGATGTCTTCTTATGGGACACACAGTAAAAGATAAGATGTACAAACGTGAACCACGTAACCTAGACAAACTTTGGAATGCGATTCAAGTGGTGTGCACAGAAATTCCATTGGATGATGTACGGAAACAGTGGTGATACGTATTCAGCAATGTATTGATGTCGAAGGCCACATTTGCATCAGAAAGTGCATTTATGTTTCAAATGGACTTTAAAGCTTTCCATTTCCAGCAATTGAACCTTGTAGAACGGATCATAAATTTTGTATGACAGTTCAAACTGTGTATAGGTACATTTTTTTGACGCAACCTGTATATGCACATATGCCGTTCCCCTCGTAGAGTAGATGTCGTCTTTGAAGAGAATCCATTTTGTTTCCTGTCGGAAGTGAATAATTTTCTGGCGAAATTTGGTAAACCAATATGTGAACATTTTGAATTTCCCGTTGTTTGCATTCTCATAATAGTTCTTTCATGCCTACTTACTTAATATAAACAGTTTTAAAACAACAAATGGCTATTTAATTGCCCCTGTATCATATAGGAAAAAGTACGTTTTTGAGCTTTATGTTTAGCTCAGTACCTTTTTCATTTTCCAAAATACGCTTGCTACCATAGTCAATAGCTTATGAAGTTCAAATTTTTAAGAGAGTTTAAAATTAATTTAAAATGGTTGTGCATTAGTGAAGAAGTTTGAAGTAATTCAGAGGAATTATTTCTTTTTCATTACTTAAATTGAAAATGTTGATACACGTAATATATTGTGATCAAATATTCTTTTTTTTTTTAAAGTCTGAGAGTAATTAAAGCTATAAAATTCTCGCAGAAAAATGTGACATATTGAAAGTAGTGAGCTACGTGAAAAAGTGCGTAATTCTTAATAAAACAATATCTTAATAGCCGTAGGACATCCTCAAAAGTTTGTGTGCAGTATATTTTATGTACGTGAAAGCAAGAATAAAAAAATCGACGTTGGCATTTTTAGATACGCATTATCTTGAGCATTCCCTGAGATTGAAAATGTGTACACATTTCAAACAATTTCAATTTTATTTTTAATTTCTATTAACATTTCTAAATCTTAAAATATATTATCATGTTGCTAAGTTGCTAAGCTCTCTAAAATGGCACGTGATATTTGTACACTCCTACACAAGCCATCTAAACGTCTCATTTGAGTATTTAAATTGCCAGAGGAATAACCATAATTATTGCCAAAAGATGCTGCAATGTTTGATGATACTTAAATATACGTTTTAACGAATACCATTGAAGAAAAAGATGGTTTGGAGTAAGGGAATTAATTTGAACATCTTATCACATTTTGTAAGATAGAGAATATAATTCCGAAGTTTGGTATTTAGCTACTTTTCGTTTTCGAATTACGCTGTGCATACACACACCTCAACACACACACACACACACACACACACACACACACACACACACACACACACACACACACACACACACACACACACACACACCATTTAAATATGCATTCCTCGGATCCAGGGGACCTCAAAAAGTGTATTTTCCTGAAACTTTATACCGAATGTTGGACTGAATGCAATATCTTCTCTACCTACTGTGTAACTTGGTGAGAAAAGTAATATACGGGTGGGGAAAATACTATGAATCTATTCATTATACATTTGATATGAACTTTTAAATCGTGGATGTATTTGTTGCATACAACTAATCCAAAACTTTTATACTATGCCAGTGGCGTCCTTAATTTATAGGTAGAGCTAAACAAAGCGATAAAATGTATTACTCCACTGGGGACAGTGATTGGAGGGAATATTCGCGATATTTTACGGCCGCGTGGCAAACATGTGCGCTGACATCGAATGCGGGTGCACTGTTACGTTAAGATTAAATGCAAAGATGTGTATGTACTGCGCAAAATAATTTTCTCCTTTTGTACGCTTAAAAGTGACTGAGTGCTTACAACAATTGCTCAAATATTTGATTTCTTCACATAACACCACCTCATTTATAAATTACAAATTAAGGCGCGGGTCTTTCTGCGGAATAACAGTGCTAAATAACTGCGTGAAGCCTCTTTGGCAATGACTTAAATGTTCTACTGCCATGCAATTAAACTATTTTATTACGTACCTAAATGAAATCTGACAACGACGAATTTTTTTGAACGACTTCCGCTTCAGAAATTTCCTTTGATAATTCCTTTGATAATAATCTTCACGCTCAACAATTATATTTCAACAGTTTCTGTCCACAGATTCAAAATCTACGTCGCAAAGAATTGTGTGGAAGATCGTTTTTCATAACTCGGCTAATCGGGTGGTGGCTCGTTTCTTTCAAAGAATCTATGAAGCTTGCGACGAATAGCACTTTTAACGAATTCAGCTTCCACAACTGGCTTCTGTCTGTTTTGCTGTTTTTGGATCGGAGAGCCATGTTTTTACAACCTCACTTTGAGGGGCATTAATACTTGGCACTGAAACTTAAATATAATATATACACTTAAATATAATTTGTTTTTCGCCACTTTTTAACGGTTTCCATTTGTAATGTTTACATATTGCACGGAAGCAGCCATATTGTATAACTGATCTCCCATTACCTTCTGCTTTTAAACTGCGCAAGTGCTGGTTGCACCTCGATTAATACATACAAATTACGCTTACTTATACCACATAAAATACTAATTATTGTTTTGTTTTAATAATTATTGTTATATTATTGACTTTTGCATTGTTAATAATGTGAAGTTGTTTATATATTTTGCATTAGATTTAGTCTTTGAAAATGATATGTGAACTACATTTTTCATCTGCAGAGAGATTAAGACTAAACAGCCAATGATGTCGCACCCGTACACGTGCTTTTGTTTACAGCGTCATAGTTCTCTTACGTGTATAAGAAAAATAGTATCGCTCATAAGTAGCTATTTTGCACTTCAATTCTGTTTGTGGTTAAGAAAAAATGTAATCCGCCACTGTAATCTTGTCGAAAGGTTCACATGAGAAGGAAACAGATGAGTGATTGATAAACAAAAGACGAGTAGCATAGACACGGAAGAATGTGGCTACTGCAGCGACAGTCTCTTCTTCTTAAAACCTGAATATTTATACCATTTCAGGTGTTCGACATCTTTATATTCGGAGGAATGTTTCCGTCTTGTCAAACTTGGGGAAGAAAACAGGTATCCACTTATCTCATGGAGGTAACGGCCTTGAACTTGAACTGTGCCTTAAGGTTCTGGATTTCACTGAACGGATTCCTATGTCATTTGCTCAGAAAACAAATGTAAAGCTATTTGTGATGAAAATAAATAGGTCATCATTAAGCCAAATGTTTCTAATGCGGTTTCTGTTTGAAGTTGCAGAGCCAGGACCGGATGAAATATGTAATATTAGCAAACTATGTAAATGGAATTAGTTAACATAAACAGTCCGATAGCTCTAATGCTCGATATCAGTTAACATAAAAATAAAGAAGGGGGGAAAAAGAAGTAAAAAGGAAGGAGAAATGTTACATCACAATCGCCGAAGTTACGTTCTCTATAAGAAAATGAGTTACGATACAACTTAAACAGACTTTGCTTTAACGTTACAGTTGCCTAATGCAAGATGAAGTATGTTTATTCTATTGCATTATTAATTATTTTTTATTTCATAAACCATTTGCATGCCTCTGATTGAAAGAAGAAGTGCAAACCTTATTCTGTTAAAAGTTCAATTGCGAGAGTTTTGAATTCAGAAATGCCGTTTAGAAATGTTCATATATGTGAAAACGGAAAGTTTGATGATCATAATTTGCTTCTAAACCTAGCAACTACCAAAGTTCTTTAAAAAATTAGCTCTAAATACTTTTAAACTAACACTTTTTATACATTAATATGTGGGATAAAAGACATGTTCGTTCTCATGCAAAGTTATTTGATTTTGCACCACTAGAGAACTATAAAGTAAAAAGAAAACATGAATAATAGAGATTTTGCTAAAGTAAACAATATATATATATATAAACAGTATACGATATGTAATTTGGCCTTCATACTTTACTCTGCACGAATATGCTTTATATTATGTGAATGTTTATCTGACTCATAAGATGGAAATTGATTAAAATATTTTTGGCAAAAGTTATGAATTTATACCTACGTGCCTCCTATAGCACTTTGAAATCGTTTTCGGGAAAAGCTGTGTTAATGGATATAAAATGACTTGCAATTACTTCTACGATATGTACGGTTCTTATGTAAATTTTAATGAATAAATAAAGCTCTTCTTCTTTAACTGCCCTCATACCACTACGTGGTATCAGAGTATTCTTGTGGCTCTTAATCCTTATGCACGTTGAGCAATGGAATCTCGAATCAGTGAGAGAGAGAATCCAGGATGGGTGATCAGCCCAATGTGTGGCATGAGATTGAGGGAAGGGAATGAGTATGAGGGCAAGAAGAAATTATAGGAAAGATGATGATGATGGAGTATTTGGTAGAATGCTAGCGGGGAAAACTGAAATACCCGGAGGAAACCTGCCCCAACGTCGTCTTGTCCACCACAAATCTCAATTTGCGGTCGCCTGGGATCGAATCTGCTCGGCCTTGGTAAGAGCCAAGTGGTGTAACCACTCGACCATGGTGCGGCCATAGATAAATGAAATGAAATGAAATGTGTAGTGTTAACGCCCGCTTTTACTACATACGGCACCGCAGGCGATGGCACTGATGATACATGAGATGAAGATGGAATACCGATGGAATGAGATGGCGGGGGAAACCGGAGATCCCGGAGAAAACCCGCCCCAGCGCCGTGTTGTCCACCACAAATCTCACTTTGCGGTCGCCTGGGATCGAACCCGGGCCGCCACAGATAAAGTTCTACGAGTGTAGAAAAGTAATTCCTGGTGCAACAGCCCTAAAAAGGACAAGGCCTGCCAACCTGACTGCCGGCCTCACGCCCACTTGCGCAAGGCAGAGGTGGACGATCATCCAACCGATACGGGGAGGAGATGTGGTCAGCATCTCGGCATCCCCCAGTCGGAATGTTGGTTTCTGTGACCAGGGCTGCTTACCTAGTGTAAGCTCCTCACTTTCCTCGCAAGCTGAGTAGGCACCGGTCCTATACCCGGGACTTAAAAGCCGCACCCCATGGGTGGGATCGAACCCGGGCCGCTTTCCGTGGCAGGGAACAAAGCATGCTGCCTTAGCCCCGCTTCGCCACGGCGCAGGACGTTTTACGAGTGTATCAGAGACAATTTTCTGAGAAACATCGTATACCTCCACAGGTTTTTAACGAAAACTACCCAAATATTCAAATAATTTAAAGCATATCTGTCTACACAAAGCACATCTAGCTTATAAAAAAGAACTGCTAATATAAGTTTAGGCAGAGCTTTTTAGGGTTGGGAATAAAGGAACACTTACGTAAAAGTTAAATGAAGCCGGACTTAAATAGGAAATTTGTTAGTTATCCTATTGATATTTCACATTATAAGTCTCTTTTTGGATTTATGTGCACGTATAATCATCTATACCCATTTTAATATTATTCTGAGATCGCGAACAGACTGTTCACTAGCTGAAATAGAGTTAGTTGTTCCTGCTTTCACCCAGTAAGAATTGATGCATTCTATCCTTAGCCAACTAGAGACATCAGAATACCTTCCTCACGTATAGCAAATGGCGTGATAGGAATTGGTTTTACTTTACTGCTGTGAACATCTTAACTGCGATGTCAGTATAATTATGGACTGGAATACTTTTACGGAGAAACTGCGACACTTTTATCATGTGTCAAGCAGAAAGCAAATAGACAGCCATTTGTAATTGTTAAGATGGAACATCGAAGTTTAGTCGGTCATAACTAAATTATTTTTTAGTTGTAGAGGCGGTATGTTTGAGTACGTTATGAATATGTTGCACACTCAGCCTAAGACAAGGCTTGAAGGACACCAGAAACAATAAACACATACCAACATAACTCTGTGAACGTCTTGGTGGAGAATACGCAACATGCATGCGAAATGATATATTACCGACAAAAGGTGTCTTGAAATCCTCGTCCTGTTCAGATTACTTGTAATTATTTTGTCACTAAAGGTCAAGAAAAAACCAGTGAAAATTCTTAATGTGGTAGAATAACAAGATAGTTCATGAATCTAGTTCGAATGCATACAGAAAGTTTTGAACTCCAAATGCGATCCATTTCTGGTGGAAATTATGCTTTAACGTTTATTTTATTATTATCATTGTTTCGGAAAAGACCTCTAGAAAAGGTAAAAGATATCTTCTATACTTCTAGAGGAACCGAGCGGGATGGCTGAGTCGGTTTGCTCTGTGGCCATGGTTTTTTTGGGGTTTTCCCTGGTCAGCAGGTGAATGTTGCGTAGGTTAATTGCATGTCCCTCCATTTCATTTCCATTACCATTTCGCGTTATCTCTCACTGTAGAAGTGTCGGCGGGAGTCTCGGTGGTGCATGTCAGGACGATGTGCTCTAAATGAACCACTTCCAGCTCCGGTGGGTTGCTTGCCGGTCTCCGAACCGGATGCTGGGGCCGCTTCCAAACCACAATCCATGTCCGTTGTTCTGGCATACCTGGAGAGGTTACCATCTAAGTAAAAAAAGCAGGGACCCTGCCCTCTGCACCACCGTGATTCATTCGGATCACCGCCCTCTGTCTCCTCTCGCTTCATCCTTCCTCATAGGGATGCCCGACTTTGGTGCATAGGTAATATAGATCAAAACTGGTCTCAGTGCCCAATCCCCTCCATAGTAATCCTAACCCAAATCCTATCTAGCGGGGGTCCAAATGAAATGTTCCTACAAATTTGCGTCAAGATTTTAATTGTAAAATTTTAACACGATTCACTCCTTTCCTATTAAAAAAAAAAAAAAAAAAAAAAAAAAACCGTGGTTTCAAAAGTTTACAAATAAATATATATTGTGGCTCCGCATCCCCTTATGGCCTCTGCCTGCCGACCTCACATTCACATATACACAGCTTAGAGATCGTGCCAGTCTGTGTCCCTCAGTTGGTTAGGCGTTGACCTACTGACGTCACTGTCGCGGGTTCAAATCCGATCCATATCGATAGCTTTTAAGCGTACTTAAAAGCGACAACTGCATGTCAATACATTTACTACCATGTAAAAGAACTCCTCCAGGAAGAAATTCGGGCTCACCGGCGATACTTACACGATCCTGGCAATTCCGGTTTTACGACGAAACACACTCATATATAGTTTTGCAGGCTCTACTTCCACAGGGTAAGCAAGGATTCTAGTTCAAGAAATTCCTCTGCCGTGAACTAAACACAGGCCCTCTGGGTTGAGAAGTCGGAACCATTTCCACCTGGCCGCAGAGACAGATGTCTCTTAATTGATGCCTCAATAACGGATTATTTACTTTACCTCAACCATTAAAATGAAATCGTGAAAACATATTAGTTATTTGGACCTCTCTTAATTTCATAATTATGTATCTTGTTTGGAATATTTTCCACATACAAGCATTGACTTGATGAAATGATATCTCAAGAATGATATGATATCACAAGAATATCACAAGCTTAAGTGTTTTATCATTTCTAGGATAAAATTTTTTTATCTAACGTCTTACAGTTATTACTCAGGCATGGAATTGAATTTGCTAAAACAGTTTTATTTTAGTAGGAAGACCGCAATCTTCTAGGAGAACTCCATAACTAACATCTAATATGTCAGCAAAACCAAATTGAATATTACAAAATTTACAATCAGCTATTTATGATGCCTAACAAATTGGACTTAAAACCATTACGGTTTTCATATATGTCAAGTCTTAGCACACAAGAGGATATCTAAAACAAAAGAGGGCAACGAGACCGCAGCTTCATCACCATCATCCTTATGTGAATTCCTGTCTGGGTGTGGCAGTAATTAATTTTAAAGGAATTTCCAAGAAAGCCTTAATATTCCAACGGAGCCAGGTTTAGTGTCATGGTGGACCTCGCTATCTTCAGTATGCTTCATAACTACAACCCAATCTACATATCACGTAATTCTGAAACTAAGGTTGTGGAAGATATTGAATTTAAGCGAAACCTTTATTTGTTAGCATTGATTATATTTTTCTTATATTTTTCATCGTGTTTCGTATTTTTGGAGACTTATTTTCAATGATTGATCATAGATCGATAGATCTATTATAGTTCCCCAACAAGTTTATTCCACTTGGCAAGTGTTTGATTATTTAGGGATCTCAAAACTTTATTTTGGAGAAGCAGTTAAACTATGAGTAAACAAATACATAGTCAGGGCGCCGGGGTAGCGCGGTGGTTTCGTTCGCGGCTCCCGTTCTAAGGGTCCCGAGTTCGATTCCCGGCTCTGGGGTTGGCGATTTTAAGTCGGCCCTATCCACGCCTTCACCTCTGTCTAGCACACGTGAAGTATCCCCTATGCCCAACGTGGTTCGGAGTCCACGGTAAAAACTGTAGGTCCTCTCACCTCACCGCCATCTTCACTATCACCCTATCATCGGAGGTAATGGACACCGCCCTCTGGGTGCCTCCACCTGAGAAATGGGTCCGGTCATCACTTGGTGGGGTGAGGTTACCCCGAAGGCCAAGGTTGCCATGTGGGGAGTGTTAGTAACTAACAAATACATAGTCATATCTATGAGCAATATAACTCAAGAAGAATTTAGAAGAATTTAAGTTTAATATCTTTCAAAGACCAGACTTTTCAAGAAAATCTCCTCGTGTCATTTTTTATTTTGTCAAAACAAGCTCCTATTATGAAGTATTTTGGGCTCATGCTTTCATTTTATAACTTCTTGCGCTTTCTCACGTAAATGGTTTAATCTGCAGCTAGAGGTCCCGAGTTTGAATCTCGGTGAGGGTGAGTTACCTGGATAAGGCTTTTTCAGGGTTTTTCCCTTATCCTGAAAGACACTGGGTAACTCTAATCTCTACGAACTCCAGGTTCATTTGAGCAACAGTTCACCCATTCCATTCATCATCCGATATGGCTTAACGTTGGAGCACGTAAATTATCATTGCATTACTAAGGAGATTCCTCTCCAACGCCCCCTCTCTCTCTCTCTTTCTTCAGCAGTAATGATATGTTAATAAATATTAATGCTTATTAGGACAGAAGTAGGTAAAACAAATGACGTACTTTATTATACAAGGGAAATTAATTGTCATTGCAACGAAATCTGTACATAACAAAACTGGTCAAAAATATAACTGCTTTTACAGCCCTTGATATTGAACAAAAGATTTAAGTATTTTTAAATAATTTTCCATTGCTCGGCAATAAGCATATTAACTGCACAGGTACCATTGTCTTAGAAAAAGACGCCAAAATTTTCATAACGATCAAAAAGTTTACTTTTAATGTATATATTGTCTTTGAATGTGTCAAATTTCATCTCCAGGTTCTTCAGTAAACATCTATTATACTTAAATATCTTGTTTATAAAATTGATATTCATGAATACTTTCCTCTCGGAGCTGATTTTTTTTCCCTAGTATTTAAAACCATTCTTACAGTACAAAATTTGATTCGATTATATAATAATTGTTTCAAAATAGGAAGTATCGTATGTTAAAAAATAATTAGTGCATGGCTGCTGTATGCTGTACTTCAGAATATAGGTAAGGTGTGCAGTGCATGAATGCAGTGATGCACCTGAGATGTGGTCAGCATGCCGCTTCCCTCTGGCGCTTGTATGCGATTCGTCAGACTGAAAATTACTGTCTTCTAATAGTTGATTCCCAAGGACATCAAAAGCTTAAATGCACCTCGTAGTAGGATTCACAAATCCAATGCTTTTCCGAGTCATGTTGTCCACATATAAAACACTTGAAGGAATCATTAAAACAAAATAACATGTTTAATTTATTTAATTATAGAATTAAAACTGCCTGATCAGAAATTTCTCCGTAACCTTTTGGCACTACATTCAAAATTTGTTTTGCATATTTAGATAGGCTGAACTTTGTCTCTAAAACTACCTAATTAGTAGTGCTGAAGTTTTGTATGATCTTAGTTCTGCATCGTTTCCTTACTTACTTAAAATAAATGAAATTACATGAAAATTGTATAAATTAGAAGACATAACAGTGTTCCTCGTTTAAACCCCCTGTGGCGATATAGCAGATACTTCTTCCAGATACACGGTCTCAGAACCGGCTACGCTTAAGCTAGCAAAGGTCGTCAGGGTTATATTGGAGAAGCCGCTCTTTGGAGCCGTGATAATTAATTTTCTATAAATGAGCTCTAAAGGGTAAGAAAGCCAAGGAGTGCAATGTGTATTGGAACATACTTTAGCAACCCACGTAAGTTTTGTGTGCGGTAGGATCCCAAACATATGCATCTTGCGTACAGGTATGTGCTTGTTTGTTTCTCTTTCTCTCCGGCACGGTGGCAGAATTTTGAGTAGTCCCTGTCTTTTCTTTTGCCTACGAAGAGAACGCAAGTTTTACAAAGCATTAAGTATAATGGCTTCACCGACACTCATATATTTGCTATCATCACATCCTGTTTTTGTTCGCATAATAAATTATTGCGTTTCTTGGTATCTGGAAACAAAGAATTTGGGTGGAACCAATTCTGATTCAGGTACTGCACGAAGTCATACAAAGAAGCTACCTGATTTGCCTTCCTCCGACTCAAAACACTCCATCAATTTCCTTCAAGCATTTGCAGCATTAAGCTCTTATAGGACTGAGTTCGTGTACTGTTTCAATAATTGGGAATTAAAAAGCCACTTCTATTTGTTCGTATTAAATCTAAGTTTGAAAGCAATTTTGAATACATACTATTAGCATAATAAACATCATGGGTGTAGCTATTTTAAGATACATACTGCAAATTCTGAACATTATAATAAGTTTGGTCACCATTTTAAATTAATAATAACTTATAAAAGTAAAAACTTCGTTGCGATAACATTAGGTTGTCAGAAATCTTTATGTTTCTGGTGTTAGATTTAAAAACTCTGAATACATCTTTCTCAAGAAATAACTACAATAAATTCCTGTATATTTTGCCTGCACAATTGAGAGCTTTAGTCATAAAAGGCATACACTTATTTGAATTCATGTGCAAGAGAAAGTGTCTTAAAATGTCAAATGGTTATGGCAGAAAATGAAAATGAAGTTTTGAGAAAAGGAAGTACCTAATTAAACTGATTTTCCAGTCTCCATACTTCTTCAATCCATTAAATTGATAGGTTTCTTCTTATCAATCTGTATTAATTTAGGTAATTAGTTTTGCATAATCTTGTCCAAATCGTTATTTATGCAAGAGATACATTTCTATTAAATGAAGTAATTGAAGGAATACTTTATATGCAAAGTTTTTGTCCAAAGAGACATTTCCAAGATTTCACAATTTTAGAATCAATATGTGTAGCATAATAATTTGTATGGGATATTTATTTTGTTCCAAAAGATTGCCAGTAAGGCAGTATAGGTAATTACTATTTTTTATTGCAGAAATTTTTTCGTTGCTCTTGAGAGACATTTTTAGAAGTTACTAAATATCCCCTTCCCTTGATTTGATGACGCACTCTTTCGGGTCTTAGTACCCTTCTTCATGTTCTTCACTCTCTATCACCTTGTGATTTTTTATTTTTTTCCTATTAATGAATTTTGCAGTCCATTGGACCGTTGCATGACATTTGACCCCACACCTTCGTTGTTAATGAAGGGCGCAGTCGTGATTTTTCTATCACTCCCCTCTTGGTTCACGTCTGCCACCCCTCCCTCGTGACCTGTTATTTAAATTGCGTTGAGATCCGTGGTTGACCTTAAAAAGCCTTAATTAGGTGCACAACAGTGATTGATTACAGAAAAGAGACAGGAAATCTATTGCCGTCTTCCTTTGTGTACCTCTTTGAACACAGTTGGTGCCGGTTCAGGCATATTAGAGGCTTTTTCCTACTATCTGCTGTGTACAGAATGACTTGAAGTAGCCAGGAAATAATGCCCTTATCAACATCTCCAATCTCTCTGCTTCAAGGTGTAAAAAATGGGGTCTCTAATGCAAAGGACGAATGGAAAAGATGCTCCCATAGCATTTCCTCCAGTTCCCTGCCAGTTAATTCAAGTCTTTGACATAAAATGTAACCATCATTTGCCTGAGTAAACAACATTAACTTTCTAGTTTGATTAATACAGGGTGTTAAATTAAAGCTATACAATTTATCTGAACTTTGAATTTTACCGTTTTGTACCTTTTATATAAAGACTAAAGGTGCGCAGTTTAAATTTTACTTATCTATCTTGGAACTAAATAGTTTCTAAATAGCTAATTCTTAATTGATTCAGTCACAATTTCATTAAATTGTCTCTCATATTCTATATATTTTATAATTAGACCGTCAATAAGTTTTAACTATCGAACAGGAAAGAAACTTTATCTAACGACTTTTGTTTCTGCGAATGAGTCTGTGCAAAAGTTCGGAGGTGGGGACGTAGCTCCTCGATCCATGGAGTTCTTCGTGCCTTTGCCTCGGTTAGGGCACCGCCCTGAGGGAGGAATGAGATGAGAGTGTACTCAAAGTGACCTGAAGAGAAAAGACGTAACAGTCCAAAATTTACACTATGGTTTGCCCTTTATGCTAAAAAGTGCTTCACATAAATTTCACTTTTCAACAAACTATACTTAACAAGAGCTTATTATTCTATAAACTTCTTCTTAATTCAGGTGAAATTCAATACATATGAATACATTTCATTTTATTCAGGAAATACAGCTAATATCGTATTTTTAAATAGCGTGTCGCTATGAGATGTACTTGAGATTCAATGCTCTTAGAGTCGGTCTGGGCGCTCAAGTGGTTAGGTGCTGGCCCAACTGGGCTAATGTTTTTAAGTGCGCTTAAAGTGACCATCCCATGTCAGTAGACTTGCTGGTATATATAGATCTACCATGATGAACTGGAGGCGCTAGTATGATCCTGGCAATTGCCAGCATTATTAACAAATTATTTATTTCGATGCTCTTAATAAAGTAAAAAAATAAAAATAAAACGAGTAGACAAAATAAAAAGTAAAAATAAAAGAGTAAAACTTAAAAGTAAAAGAGTAGAATAACGACGTCCTAGTAGAGAACAGTTGAAATATTTTATAATCCAAACTAATAAAAGGAATATATCAGAAAAACTGTATACTTTAACGGTTCAAAAGTAATACATAGTTTGGATTCCTATGAACTTTAGTATTTACTTTTAGGGAAATATATGATAATTAAAATTATAAAAAATTATAGCACTTTCCTGTTTTTGCTAAGCAATTAAACAAAAATCATCCAATATGAAGAAAGATTTAGAGGCTATTCCTAAAATATCCAAGATATACATTTAATTTTCAATAATTGAAACCTATGGTGTATTAATCGTAATTGTTAGACTCGGTTTTAATCTAGGAAAAATTTTGATAGGGTTAATTTGATAAGAAAATGTTGAAAATCTTCATGTAGTTGGTTTAAAGATGCTAAACTTAAATACCCAGCTTGGTTTCTAACTGACTGTACATGTGAGCGCGTAACATTTTCAAGTTTCAGCTGAAATCTCTACTTTATTTTTTCTTTTGGTGGAATACACAATTTCCTATATAGAATGTAGGCAGGCAATGAAGAAATTAATTATGCTGTTTACTGTAAAACTGCTTTAACAAACATTCTTTTGTTTTTATTTTGCAAAGCTAAAGTGATACGTGTTTATTTGTAAGAAATAAAAACATTCCAAACATTTACAATACATTTTATATTCTAAACAACTACATGATATTATATTTATGCTGCCTCGCATCTTTTCGTTATGGGTTATTATTTCAATTATGTTTTGTTCCAAACATACTGCAAAATGCAAATTTGTGAAACAAAGACGGTATGTTTCGCCCCCTGTCAGATTTCCTACCTTTATGTCCTAGTATACACTTTCAAAAGACACCATTGCGACCTTGTCAATGAATTTTCAATAATTTCACGCTTATGTCTAAGCAAAAGATGTAAGATTCGATCGCATCTTGCACTGGTGGAGTTCGTCGCTAAACTGTTCTATCCATAGAAATCTATCTATAGGATTCGGTTCGTTCTAACTTTAACCATTCAGACCTGAAAGAGTGCGTCTATCAGACGCAATCTATCAGAATATTCCCCCATGAAGTAAATCACTCCTTTGTGTGTGAATAACTTAACAATTGCTTGAGTAACAATGTCAGTCTAATTGTAAAATGGACTAAACTTAAAATATATGTAGCACTTTCAAAATATCGAAGTTCGCGTGGGGGAAGAATTTAAGGAAAGCGACCGTTTCGCCGTTGTTTTGCGTATCTTTACGTGAATATCAAAAGGACTTTTTCATTGGCAAGGTTGTCAGTGATAAACGGGGCTATACAAAGTTACAGTTATAAGAGCTAAATGTGGAATTCACCATCAAAAGCTTAATGATCTCTGTAGGTGCAATAATTTCAAAAAGAATGACAGGGTATGATTTTAAAAGCCCCTACGTGATCAGCTATTTAGTGACATATAAAAAGGAAGTGGTACCAGGTATTTTTATTAAATCTCTAATAAGTTCAACATTTCACTTCACTGATAGGGAAAATTGCTTTTTAAATTTGTTAATTGCACCTGACTCTCTCCTAAGATAAAAGGCATTTAATATATAAGGTTGGCAGTACTTGGATTAGGATTTTGAGGTACAATAGTCAAGTGGTGCGGCGGTAAGTTATCGATTATGTCTGTAATTTTTCTGTTTTTTATAAAAATATACCAAACTGCTGGATTTGTGCCAGATGAACTAAAATAGATCAATATTCAGTTAGGCACCAAATACTCGTATGAGTTTGTTTCCTGAAGTCCTTGAATAGTATGGAGCCAAAAATGCAGATACTCAAGTTCAATGGAGGGAAACAAATGTCTTGAATGAAGCACTAAACTACCGGAAACAACAGGAACTGCGCCAAATTACACGGCAGGTACCATTTTACACACCAAAATATAAAACGTATTAGGACTTGTACACGATTGAAATTGCAGACGTATTCTTGATACGGATCATTAAGCTCGATTTGAAAGATGAATATTTATTCCTGAACGTTGGTTGGCTCTTACGATATACCTTGCCAAGAGTTTCCAGACGCTTTGAGGAACGACAAGTAGCAGGATTCTATTTCATTTAACTTTATCTGTATGTTGTCAAGAAGTGTCGCTATTCAGGGAAATAAATCCAATTGAGATGATATGGCAGATAGGAAGGATATTACCATGTGAGAAGGCTCATATGTAATAAACATTTGATACTGTTAATGAGTATCACATTTAACAGACAAGTAAGTGCTATAAGTCTACTTGTTTTCCAGAAATATTCTGACATAACAACCACCAGCTGCCAACTTGTATGACTGAAACATATCTTACTGACTATGTACTGGTTTCTACCTACTTATCCTGCGGTATTGAATGAATCATAGGAATAATTTAAACTTGAATTCGGTTTGGTGATTACGCTTTCATTTCACCAAAGGAAATGATTTAGATAAACAACATAAACTGTCAGTTCTTCAACACTTTATGACAACTTTTGTGCTTGCAACAGATTGCAATGTTTTTTTTTCAGCTTTAAACACTTCTAATGCTTCCGACAATTACAAGAACATTCAATTTTCTTGATTAATTATCATGCATATTTATTTGGAATACAATTTTATACTGTTTTCTAATTCCCTTTTTAATCATTGAAGAAAAAGGGACGATTTTAATTTAGTACCAATATTTAAATTAAGTGAGGAAAGATGAATAATAGTTCATGGAATACTAGGTTTATTGAGTTTTGCTGTTTTTGGTGGAAGTATATTAAATTGAGTAATTTTTAACTCCTTATATTATTTTTTTACCTTTTTTTTATAAAAATAATACCAATTTTTGTTAGGATAAGCAGTCACACTCACTTTTATATATTAGAGCTTCTTATGGGCCACTAAGCAGTACAGTTGCTCTGTATGTCTAACCCTAAAAATATTAGGCAATGCATCAACCTTTTACAGCACACGTTTTATAATATTCTCAAAGTTAAAGGTGAAGGTAGTCATATCGGGGTTCCCGAAACTAGGGTAGAGCACCGGACGTACACCTATATGTCGTTTGTGTTTCAAACGCTGCACCTGGTATCGAGGAATGAGCGGAGTTTGAAGGGTGACTAAATCCCAGAGGCGAGGTGCGAAAGCATGGAAGGGGTTCGTAACATTTCCTGATAGAATGCATACACAGTTGCAAAACCCAGCCATAAGCCCCGAACTCCTAACGGGAGCCTATAAAGGGCTTTGCTTTCGTTAAGTACCCCTTCATGCCCTGCCACAATATGCGGAACACCGTCTCGTGAACCTTCATAATTCTGAAGCAGATTGTGATAAATTGTGATTGTGATTATGGGCAGGAATACGAATTACCACAGCATTCACCTAACCATTCACCTAGATTTAAATAATAAAACCTTGATTACGTAACACCATGCTGAAGTAATCTTCAAAAACAACCATTGAAACATTTGAAAGCATTTTTTGATTGTACCTATATGATAATGTTCAGATATTGATAAAAATAGTTTTGAAAATAAATAGCTCAGTAAATAAGAAAGGAGTTGTGGAAGTTTAAAACATCTACTCAGGAATTTTTATTTTGTGACTCTTTGTGCACATCACACAGGCACATACAGATAGCAGGAGTTACACAATATAATGAAGAACTCATTGTTAATTCTGCTTGAAGTTATGAATAATAGTAAAAAGTATTATCCCTTTACTTTGAGTTTGCAATGTTTACATTCTCCACATAAGGAACAGTGATGAAGCAAGACCTATCTCTGTTTGCTGAAATCGAGTTGCTTGCCAAAGACATAGAAACTGTAGTAACAGTTTAAATTCACGCCATTATTCCCACACCCATTCCGATAAGTGAAGGTTACATCATAACTATCACTACTTCGCATTCCTTTCTCCTTTATGACTGTCTTTGTTTCAGTTTATTGCCACGAAACGTCAACACTCCGTGATTTGCATTGGAGAGTGTGTGTGTGGTTTACCAGCCATTGTTATTGTTCAGTGTATAAGATGATTGATACGAGTATTAATTATGCAGGGAGCACAAAAGGTATTCTTTTATGAAAGCAGCTACTTGGTATATAAGCAATTCAGAAGCGCGATCGGTTTGGCAGATGACTAAACTTATCATCGTCAGCCTCGTGTCCAAATGCGTCTAAGTCGATGCTGTTTTAGCACCTGACTTGTAAATAATTGCCCTCGTCCGTGTTCTTCGTCCACAGTTGTAGCAATTTAATGAAAATGCGAACACCACTTAGGTCCTGAGAAACTGCAAATGCACCTTGGGTTTAAAATTTGTTTTATTTATCTTTTGCTCTTCTCGTACGTAGGACTTGCACCCTTCGCCCCATACTAATAACTGGGCGCCTGGAGCAGACTTTCGAGGAGCAGACAAACTCTGGATCAGAGTTGTCTACTCTATACACGAATTCTGGTATAAGAGATTTTATGAAACGAGGGCAAAATGGCTGAGAAGAAGGGTGATAAAGCAGCAGTTGTGGAAAGAATGACAGAAAAATCCGAGAGCCGAGAGAAACGCAATCAGACCCTGCTTTGCTCATTACAAATCCTATATACAGTCAGTCACCTGCGAACTAGTGGCACTCTGATATGATAAAATGTACACGGACATACATCTGACTATATTTAAAATGTACGTTTGGACCTAAGGTAGGGGCATCACTTGCATTAAGGATTGGCTGACCCTTTCCCTTGATCTGCCCTTCAAATGAAAGAAGTTCGGTGGTGCAGTAGTGTCATTCCCTTATGATTTGGGGACGTCGACTTCCTCAGTTATTCTGTAAATGTTCAGCAGAATTCAGATAAGACATCTGTTTAATTTAGTGCATTATTGATACATTATTGTCATCAAAGTAGTCATAGAATGTTATGTTGGCATTCATAATCACTTTCGAAGCTTACTCGAGGATAAGTACCTAGAGTCCATAAAGTCGTTTCAAAAAGATTCGACTATGATAACTTGAACAAGTTCATAAACTAATTTTTACATTCCAACACACAGCTGATTTGTTGAGGAACGGTTCAAGAATTGACAAACGATATCTAAGTCACGGGATTAGAGATCTTCTTCAGTAACCATAAACTGTTGTTCAGAATAAGTACATTATAACCAACTGTCATTACATTTTATGTATACCAACAAGAGGCTCAGACCACTGAACAAGAAGTAGTAATACAGCGAAACGCACTGTTTGCCTACTTCGACAATAAGCAGATGTTTTCAAACAAAGATGCATTATTGCATTGTTTCTGAGATATTCCAGTAGCGCCTCCCCATGCATCATGTGCATTTTCGATTTGGTGTTTGGCAGCAGAATAGGTATTTCGTCTCCTCGTATCGAGACTTAATGGTATTGGAGCACTTGATTTTCTCTGAACGATTCAATGTAACTCTTGAAGGCCCCAAGAGTTAAGGTCAGTTTTTATTTGATCATTCAGTTTCGTGCAGGAGGTAATGCTAAAATGCTCATCTCAGAAGCTTTATAGATGTTTTTGATCATATAACGTAGGTTAACTCTCATGATGCAATGTTTTTGGTCACAACTGCAGGTCTCAGAGAGAGAACAGGGGGGAAACCTAACACCTAGCTGCAGCAGTCAACTGCAGAAAACTAAGGACTGTTGGAGATGTGTTTATTCTTCCTGTTTGCGAACATTCAACTTGCAGAGATATACGATCCTGTTGTTAAGCCTGTAGGAAAGGAAGGGGCGTTTTGCTGTAGAGAAAGAGAAGGAAACGTAATTTGATTTCAAATTAAAATGAATTAATCGTGTAACTTAGAGCCTTAACTTAAGTCTTAGAGCCTGTTATGGGAATACCTTTATTCCTCCCATTTGACCTTTCCTAAGGATGCTGTATTACACTGAAATGTTTTTTGTAGTTTTTGAATGGAGAACTAACGCTTCTCATATGTTAGAATGCTTTATGTTGTTGTCATCTGTATCCGTTATCCTTTTGAGGCCTCTTTACTGTCTATTAACAGAACCCATGACTTTGCGTGCCTTATCCGCTTTTCTACCTTTCTCTCCGTAACGGCCCACGTAAATTTCAAAAGCAAAAAAGTCATGTTTCCATGGTGATAGTATAAATCAAAACATACATTACTAGTTTTTATCTTGTTTAATACTCATTACCGGGGAGTAACAAAGAAAGAAAGACTAAAACAATCATGTTGAAATACAGAGAATATTTTGATGCTCACTGTGAAGGAAAGCATTGAACGTTTTTGTGAGTAGCAATACAATCTCCCTTGAAGTTGAAAATAATTACATTATTTATTTATAAACTTATTTTATCAAAATTATGACAAACATACCCAATGTTTTAGTCTATATCACGAAAAGCATTTCATTTCCCAGGAAGTCGTACGTATATTTCTGAAACAGGTACATCAAACTTTAATGCATCTTTTAGCATCCAAATATATATTGATGTTAGATTGATAAATTATAGAATAGCATTAACATTTATATTACGCAATTTTAAACCAAACAATGTCAGGTTGCTGAAATTCGATATAAGACCGTTTTCTTCATATTTATAAGAGAGCCGGCATAAATAGTATAAACCCGTAGATAATAGTTGAAAATATCTGTCACAATTCTTACAAATTCAACTGATTAATTAATCTCAGTCAACAAAGGTTTACCGGTCCAAAAAAGTCAAACTCAATCAAATCTTATTTAAACTCAATTTAAACTATATTTAAAAGCGTCCGTTTACTTATAGTATCTTTATGATTTTTTAGATTAGATTTGTATTGTGCATATTCCAAAATTTTACAATTTACAACTTTTGGCTACACTTATTTGTCTTTACCTTGTTGCTACCTTGGCTTACATGACACCCTGGTCTTCTGTTCTGCCAGGTAGCTCTTAACCTCCATGCCTTCTTGTTGCCTTCTTCCCCCTCATCTTCGTTTTTTATATTCTTTACATTTCTGGCCCACCTTTCTTTCACTTTCTGCAAGAGCTCACCAATGCTTCATACCTTCTTTTCCTCCCTGCCCGTTAACATTTTATAGCTACTATCCTCTTCTCTACTTTCTCCCATTTTTCCTCCAAAACCTTTTTTCTCCACATTGCAGCCTCCTCGCATTCTGTTACATATGCTTTCTTTCCCCCCACACAATTCACAAATTCCCTTTTCCCTACCTCTTATCCCTCTTAGAAATATTACTCCTGTTCCCATCCAAGCTATCCCTTCACTCTCTTGCCTATTGCAGTAATCTACATATGCTTCTCGTCCCCGAATTTCGTTTTATTTGTTTATAAAATTGTAATGATTTTATCTTTTCTAAACTTCCCCATATTTCCTGTCTTTCTATATTTTCTATTCTACAGTTTACCAATTTACCCACATCGCTTGTATTCCTTTCCTCTAATCTCCATATATCTTCCATTCCTATTTTTTCCATAATTCCTCTTATCTTCGCCCACCAACTATTTGAGTTCACCAATCATTTTTGCTGTCTCATGCATAATTTCATAATTTCACCTTCCTCTTTGGCCAAACACCTATACCAACATTTTATTATTCTTTCCATTATTATTCCATTTCTTCTTGTCTTCCCTTGGTGCTGATCTTGGTAAGCCTAGTAACCGTCTGTAGTTTTGGTCCACCGTTTTGTTTACCTCTGTGCAGTGAAAGGCAGTGGTAAATGCAAATGAAGTAGTAGATAACTTTCAGTCAAGTGAAAATAATCAAAGTGAAGACAATAGTGTGAATGAATTGGATAGTGTTGCTGGGCCGAGTTAAGTTACTGGAGAAGCCTCAAAAAACAAAGTTATAACGGGAACTCTTTCTAAGAAAATTCAAGCGCTTGTTTTGAACACATATAAATACGTGCTGAAAAATAATCTTGGTAAGGGGTCATGTAACGAACCTGATAAATTCTGGGTATTCCCAGAAATACAGTAAGAAAAATTGTGGCGAAAGGAGTAACAAAGACGCTGATCAAGTGTGAGAACAAAAGGAAACGTTTCTGTAACGTTTCGATAATTTCACATGCGATTTGATTCGCCGAGAAATGTATACCTGTAAAAGGGAGAGCACCCACTTTAGATGAATTGGTTGCACATTTGCAAGAAATTTGTGATTATCCTTATGGGCACTACACTTTGCGCAGCCTCCTAAAGGAGCAGGGTTTCAAATACCGCACTTTGAATAAGATAAGGGTTATTATGGAATCCAGTAGAATTGTGTCAAAACTAAGGAATGAACATAAGAATTTATTCAGGCGAAACCTCTTACGATACCCATGACGTATCGAAAAAGGTGGCAACCTTGCAGAAAGGGCTGGCAGAAGGAGGGTCTGTCTTGTAAAACGATTATAAGGGTTCGTCAAAGGAGGCGGTCGACCTACACTCGCGTTCACTAGACAGACTTTACAGCCTATAAACCTCACGGTTATACAACTAATATTTTTAGCCTCAAGGTGGCTCTAAGTGCGCTTTAATCAATTGTTCAACCAAAATAAGTTTAAATGTGTTTGTAAATGATAATCACAATTCTAACTAAACATGTAAATTTATTAATCATGTTCGTTTATTTAACACCCTTTTCTATGACATCTGAAGTACACTTTTCTGTGCCAATGTAAGTGCATATTCGGCAAGTGAAGCCAAGTCGAAACATGGGTGCGGTTTGTTCAGGAAGGCCTTCTCGCACTGTACCGGGAATAATAACTATCTTTCCTCCTCAGCCAGTGACATATGTAACTTATAGACACCTGGACTAAGCACACAGTTACTTCAGCAAGGGTTACCTATCATTATAATATTCCCTAAGAGCTTCTGGCAGGGTCATTACTCCTGTTCCTAGCGATACAGGATGCTGATAAACTTGCAATCCATGTTTGTCTTCTTCTGTCATTTAGGCATTGCTCTATGTTGTTTTTTTCAAGGATGCCCATCCATTGTTTAGGTCCGCTATTGTACGTTCTTCCCCTTGGCTTAGAAATATTTTTGGAAACCTGCTGTAAATATATCTTTCTTTCTTTGGATATATGTACAACAAAGTGCAAGTTGTTTAGAGGATAAAAGGTCATAGGATGGAAAGTTCAGATCGTCCTCTTCATTCTCCAAAGCATTAAAACTTGTACACTGACTCTAGAAAATGTTTATCCCCGTATTGAAAAATATTCTAAGGCCAAATTAGCAAAGAAGACAAAATTTTAATATAGAAATAAATAAATTATATTACAATTTATATTGTCTTATATTACTTGCCTTATTATTGTGTTGGTAAAATCGTTTTACATTTTAGTAGAAAAAATAGTTCAGTATAATGTCTGAAATTGCAGTGAAAGTACCTTAGACTTTGGGATCTGTAGTTTTTCCTGGCCGATTAGCGAATTCTATCTATCACAATTTCTTTTCCCTAATTTCATCCTATTTGCGTCCTATCTTTCGGATCTGCTTTAGGTTTCGTAGCGCTTATTGGTGCTGGACAGATGGCTTCCTCGAAGGAAAGAATACTGGGTGACGTAAATTACATTCTCTTTGTATGTCCAAGAGACTGAACAACAGTTGATCATTTGAAGAAAGATAGATTCGGAGATTCTTAGCTCCACACACACACACACACACACACACACACACACACACACACACACACACACACACACACACACACACACACACACACACACACACACACATACACACACACACACAAAGATTTAGTGAGTTATTATTAGACTTTGAGCATTCCCATTGGACATTAGAAGGCAGGTTGGTCTAAGGATCTTTCATCATCTTCTCTAGTAAACTCCAGCAGGGGACTGATCATCCAGCATAGAACTGTTTCGGATTCTCGCGAGTCTCTGTGACCTGTAGCTTTCTCTAGCCTTCATTCTTTCTTCCAACCCTTAGGTGAGCTCCATAAGGGGGTTGTTGTTGTTGATGATGATGATGATGATGATGATGATGGTGGTGGTGGTGGTGGTGGTGGTGGTGGTGGTGGTGGTGGTGGTGGTTTCGATGGTGATGATGATACGAATGTAAGTGTGCTCAGCTGCGCGGTCATCAGCGCCATATTCCTTCTTCCCGCGAGGAGTAACCGTAATAGATATATGCAGGTGGCAGTGCAGTCTGTGTTCTAGATATAATCTATACATTTATAGGAATTATCAACCTCTTTATTGGATTTCTTTATTTCTGGTTTGTTTTCATATTTTCACCAATTCATTTCTCTTGAGCCACTAGCGAGTTTGGGCTTGCATTACAGAGATCACGCATTTATATTTCGTGAGGTTTACAAACCCCCTGATCGAATACTCATATGTTCAAAAACACGAAACGAAATCTTAATAAAGCAACTGAAGTTGACACCACAGACAACTACACAACTAAGGTAATCTGTACGGCACAATGTTGAATTACTGTGTGAACCCTGCCCTCTGACACAGACACAGAAAGACAATAATTGCCAAATACACTTCGTATGGTATCTAGTAAAAGCTTCAAATTTTCTAAAGAAATTATGGAATTTATTGTTGATTCCAACACCGCTTGCGTTAATTCGAGAGAGCGGTGATATAACTTTGTGAGCGATAGTGTGAATACATTTAAGTGAATTTAGAATTTGTAAATAAATAATGCTTCTAATAGTTACTCACAAGTGAGAAATAAATAACGATGAATACATATGCGCTATTAAAAGCTAACATTGCAATCGAAAGAACTTGATAAACAATTTCGTGCTAATGTAGAGAATGTCATAAATGAATATCCAAAGTCGACACACGTTTCTTGTAGCGTTTACCGCCGCCGAAGGACTCTGGGTTACTGGAGCCCCACATTCCACTCACCGTATCGAAGTTGAAGGGACACTAAAACTTACAAAATCTACTACAGACAGTGTCTTGTAAAGGAAGCGGTGAATATCAATTATTAAATTAGATATAACATGGTATTATAATAACAAAGCGAGTGCCATTGCAATGCATTATGATTCGTGATCAAGAGTTTAGGAAGCAGGTTGTATTTCAACCCCCTTTTCTCCTCGGGCCACTCCTTTCTGCGATTCTCTTCCTTGAACCGGAATAATATTGTCAAAGGTCTACTTTTCGACGACGAAGACCCAGTCGGGCTAGATATCTTAAGCCTGGAGCCTTGATCTTTGAGAACGTTGACCTGGGTGGTTTGTGGGGGGAGGGGAGGCGTCTCTTGATTTACAGGCTGCGCAAAGCGAACTTCTGATTGTTTCGCAGGTGAAAAAGGTTCAGTCTCCGAGCCGAAAGAGAAGAAAGAAGAGGGTGGTTGGACAGACTTGCGGAGGTCATTGGAAAGGTTATATTAAATGCATAGCAAGCGGAATTAATTTAAGCATCTGAAGCTTTATCAGATTATGATGTGTTCTTAAAAATATATATTTACCGATTAGGTTATTATCCCATTTGATGAGCAGGGGGATGAACCCTAATGTCTTCATTTGTTTGCTATTTTGGAGTGCTGTCTCTAAATAATCTTATATAATGACATTTTTGGAGGCAGTTCCTCTTCAAATTACTGTTTCACTTGCATAAATGTGAAGTAGCTGAAGAAAAATGAACATCGCTACCTCATGGCCTGGTGATTCCCATGTCAGCCTCAAAATTAAGAAGATTCGTGTTCAGTTCCCGGATGAAGCTTGGGAATTTCTCTCCACTCCGGGGTATTTCCCATTTTTCACACATTTGTAATTATGCATGACGTAAAGCTATGTATGATTTAATGTTCAACGGAAAATCAAAAGTAATTCAGAATTCCAAAGTTTATCGATACTCTAACGACATGTTGAATGTCAAAGGGCAATAATTTCAAGTAAAACCGTCAGAATGGCCTTAATGGCGCTTATACATATTACTACATTTTTGCATCCAGCGAGATAACTTCGCATTAAAGTGTGAGATTCACTTTCGGAGGTCTCTCATTCGGTTCCTGTCGACCACCTGCTTTGATTTTGTCTTTTTTTCATGGGTTTTCTCTCTTCGGTATACGAATGCCGGGGTGATTTCTAAACTATCACAACCTTCTTTCGGTAATTTCCCTTTCATTATGTTTACTATTGGCCTTTCAGCTGTGCTTCTAGGTTTTCTGGCATATGGTGGTTACGGCTAGATGGGGTGGATGCTTGCTTCGGATGTAATACTCTCCGAGAATACTAGAGGGATGCTTGAGCGATTGGTCCTTTAGGAGGCCTCTTTAGGTGGCTGCAGTAGTTGGATTTTAAAATTGCTCTGCATAATAATATCCCGCAGTTCTTGACTTTATTCTTCGCTTCTGGGGGTGTCAGTCACAGTATGCTGCTATGCTGCATTTGCATTTGGTTTACCTTTCTTTATTAACTCCTGTTTTAACAGAAAGGCAAGTTTAGATGTTGCATGTTTTCTAACCTCCATTACATCTCTGATTAATTTCACTATCTTAACTTTCCAAGTAACAGACAACTGTAGGGCACACTGCTTGTTTGCTTTTTACAGCATATGTATGTAAATTTAACAAAGTTCCCTACTCTTCCTGAGTGACAGCATGAATTCTGGATCATCCTCAAGTTTTTAATTCGTATTTATTTGCTAGGTTTAGTGGAGGAAACTATGCTGGACTATTCATTGCAGGCATTGATGCACTCGAACCCCACGTTGTTCAATTGTTAATACAAGTAGCGACGAAAGAAATGTATATGGGACAATAATCTACAACTTTCCGAAGAGATATTTAACGGCGGAATCAAAAAGTAATTCTGCATTGAGTGTGACAATAATACAACAAATGACAATGAATTGTAGGATTGAAATGTATCTTATATATCTTTGGGATATTTATTTGATTTTTCTCTAATTTTATATTTCCAGATATGAAAGTTATTTATGTCTTTAAATTCCTCTTTGCTAACCGCATTTTGCTTTTCTGTCAAACCTCCATAGTCTAAGTGTAGTTTAATGCTGCGACAGTATTTTTTTTATCATTTATTTGTCTGTTTTTATTTAAGGTTTTTGTTACTAAGGTCAAACCAAATAAATTTCATAACAATCAAAAAATAATTTTTAACTCAATTACTGAACATATAAATCACTTTAGGGTCTTCTCTCCCTTGGTAATATTTAATTATTTTACTTAAAATCTAAATTAAATGGTTCTAATGGTTATAATTCAAACATCCTAACCAAAAATTGAACCCTTTAGCTGTTCCGAGTCATCAAGTAGTACTTAATGTACACTGGGAGACAATATTATACTATTTGACTTGCTTTCATAGCCAAACAATACCAAAATGATACAACAATGTTTATTATTTGACTTTTGGAACTGCAAAATTGCAGCCAGATAAAACTCTGTGTTCTTACTAAAATATCTTCCAATGCAATGGGAATGTCACAGTCACACATAAACGCATTTTGTCTCACTGTCATGTTCCTTCATCCATGCGTTATTGTGGCGCCTGTAGATGCGTCTGACGTCAGGAATCACCGTGTTCAATGCCGATACCTTTGGAATTTTCTGCAACCATTGCCAAGAATTCCTTCGATTCTGTCTATGCATGACGTGCAACTCATTGAATGCTCATCAAATAAAAGCTAAATAATGACCGCGTGTTGCAAATTTAAAGTAGTATTAGTACATTAGCAGTTTTGAGATACTGCAAGGTTTGTTAAACTTTAGGTTTATTTTATTTTTCAGGATATTTTCCTGAATATATACTGCAATTTGACATCTGAGGCTCCTATTTACAGGTATCAACACTTCAACTATGAACAGGTTTGGGCATATCAATAAAGAATATTACATGGGAGATCTTAAAAGAGCTTTTATGCATTTTAATTATCATGACAGAGATTCAAATTTATAAAATTTTATGCATATTTTGAGAACTTAAAAAGGTACCCTTTAAAATATCCACCAAACTAAATTTTTTATAGTCATTTATAATTCTTTTTGGAATTATGCCTTGCAATTCTATACACTGAAATGCATTCTCTTTCTCTCTCGCCCTCTCTCGCTCTCTCTCTCTCTCTCTCTCTCTCTCTCTCTCTCTCTCTCTCTCTCTCTCTCTCTCTCTCTCTCTCTCTCTCTCTCTCTCTCATAAACACACATACAAGGATTTTCCCTAAACTTTTTCCATAATTCAGAGCACCTCAAGACATCTACCAAAAGTAAGCAGGAAAAAATACGTCGTTTTAGACTACTACTAGATATATGTTGCCGTGTTGATAAATAACAGCAGGATTTATTATATAGTGACGCTGCTCCCACTCTATAGTCAATGATGTAGGTATTCAAACCTATTGAACATTCTGTAAAGTACAATCGTTTAGTAGCAACCAGTAGTGTTATAGTAGTGCATGTAATTTATTTTAATTTTATTTTGGACATTAAGGAAATGTGAGTCAGTAAGATTTTGTTATAAGTTTAGTCGCATTAAAATATCCAATTGTAATTTCAGCAGCTTCTTTGTGCAATAGCACAAGTGCTAAATCTTTCCTTGCCCTTCAAAGAAACAACGTTTCGTGCACTTGCAGTTATGTTTTGGATTATATACAGCAACAATGAACCTGAGCAAGAACAAAGGATCCGCGTGTGTGGCAGAACACCTTACAGAGTGGAAATTGCAAACTCAGGACCTTGTAGTTTAGGCTTCAGCGCATGGTGTACCCAACAAAGCCGACTTTACATTTACTTGCTGCTCAGGTAGCAAATTGCTATTTGTTCCTGCCCTTTGTTTTCCTTCAGCGCAACGAGACCTGAGATTTTAACATAGGCTCTGAGCACGTGCACGACAGAACATTCTACCAGAATTTAACATCCGGGTCGTTGGTGTCCGAAAATCTTTGATGTCCATTTGAATTTACTTGAATTCATGGAGGAGGGATTTTGGTAACTGAAATTTGCTCGCAAGAAATTCTGATGCAATCGTTCTGAACATGTTAAACTTATCAGAAAGAAGGCTCTGCTTCAAAGAATCAATTGTACTCTGGACGCAGAGCTCTGATTCCTTAGATTACGGGAAATCAAATAATATGATAAGACATGGAGGTTTAGCTACTTCTATAATATCATGAGAAACTTAAAGGTTCCCCTTGGTAGCCATTTCATTTTAGGTTGAAGTGGGAATGCATTTGTGGTTATGTTTCTTTCAGAATAACACTGAGAATTTTAGCTTCAAGTGGAATGACGCTATTACAACTTAAGTTGATCACCAGCATCTGACACATCAAATGGGTTTTAGATTGCCGGTTCCTAACACCAACAAATTCTCAAATTGAGGCTTGAGCACCAGTCTAAGTAAACCACAATCGCCTTTTATTAAAGTCAACCTGCAGTTCCGTTGGAATTTTATTTATAATTGGAGTGCAGGTGTTTGAAAATTATTGCAGGCTATATTTTTACGTAGAGTAAGGAACCTCTGTTTAATCTGTTTTCCCCTTATACTAAATGGCATTTCGTAAACAAACTTTAGTTATTTTTGCTACTGGCACACGTTTAAGAATCTGCGGAGAAAATTCACTTCGTTTTTCTATGAAAATGTCAATGTGTTACAGAGCTTCATATCTTAGAACTTGTCTTAAGTGTCTTTAATGGATGCTATGTAGACTTCTTATAGACATTTTTAGAAAATAAGAACCAAATAAAGCGTTGGGTTAAGATGTTTGTGGTGAAGATTGTTGTAAGTCATTTATGTGCTTGAAGTATTCAGAATAAAAGCCAGTTAATGATATATTATGGGATGCAGAAAATTTTAAAGAATTTTTATATATACCTATGTAACTATAAATTTTACCACTAACTGGCATTAAGTGTATTCACTACTAACGTTTTCACAACATATAAAAGAAACACTGTTTAACAGCATTTGTAAAATTGCCCCCATATATCGCAGATTAAGGATAGACATTCCGTTTTACGCTGCCAGTTTTTGAAATTCGCAAAACACAATATTTAAATGAACAAGCGTGATAACGTTTAAGCAACGCATGGCCTTTCAAAATTATTTTCCATAATTATTGTTTTCTTCATTGAATTTCATAAAAATATTATAACATTTATAAAATATATTTCATTCAAATGTGACAAAGAAATATAAAGAATATTTTCGTATTGTGTTTATGGATTAAAGGTTTCAATATATAGTTTTTATCTGTATTGACTATGGTCTTAATTTTTTAGAAATTTAACTCAAACATAAAATGTAATGTTTGATTGCAAACAACCATATTGAAGAAATTATAGAGCAGTTTTTTGGAAAGCTAAGCACATAGGGCCAGGAAATTAATGTTCAGTTATAATACCTTTAAAAGTTCTATGTTCAACTAAATTGGTAAGATTTGAAGTGTTTTTATTATCCTAATTATGCTGTTGTTGATACTCTAAAGTAAGTAAAGGATGCTTACAGAGTGATAAATGCATGGCGAAAGAATTGAAATCTAATTTGGTATATAGATTGCTATCAGCTCCAAGATTAAATCCGATGTGCTCTCATAGCACAGTGCCTAGTGTACATGAACTGGCTGGAACATTTTTCTATTACTGTTGTTGTCTTGTCGCTATACCTGAGGAACATGATTGTGGCGTTCAAAGGACAAACGAGAAGATGGGCAGCCACGCTGACCTTTGTCAGCAGGGAGCTAGCGAGAGCAGATCTCACTAACAGATGGCCCATGGACTTTTTTCCTTCCTCTCCCACACTCTGCTGTTTAAATGTAATTCTTATGCTGCGTAAGTCTCGTATGTTTTCACTGTAACTACATTGAAGAAAAGCTGCAGACACAATTGTTGTTACTATTCCACTTCCAAACTCTCTCTTACTGGGTTATGTGAGAATTTCATGCAACTTTGCATATATGAACATCAAGTTCATGGCTTCAATATCGAAGAGGTGAAGTGAAATTTCCAAAGATTGCAGGTATATGTATTTGTCTTTACAAAGAACGCTGGATAAGGCACCTAACTTTACGATAAGAGTAAACTAACACTAAAAAGCTTACAAAGAAGTAAAGTAACGAACAAATGAAAGCGGAAACGAGGGTTTTAAGTTGTTACTGACATGTATACTTACACTTTCTCCAACCAATCCTCAGATATTCGTCACTCGATCTGAAATTTGCTTGTTTAATATTATAAGTTGGGTGGAGCGTAAAAACTATAAACGACCTACGTTACTGATCGTCGATTACTGTTGAATTGATAATAACTGTTATAATTGTTGGTGATGTATTAAGAACACTATGGCCAATATAGCTAGATTAATACTCTCATCATCATCATTGTTGCTGTAGTTCCCGAAATCCACAAAAACTTTAAAATAATATTCTCTTAGACACAATAATTTAATAATTGAGTATTTATAGACTTCGGTTTCCATGTTTTGAGAAACAAATTTTGATTATGCATTAGAGTATTCTACACTTTAATACTTCAAATAACTTATTTCTATTCTTTCTTCTACAGGATTGAATTGTTCATAAAGTTAGTTGTCTGGATTCATCAACAGAGGTTATTTTCGGCCACTTCTACATTTTCATAATTCTTTTTTGTTCCGTTTATACCTTGCCTTTAACTGCAATGGTCATATCGGCGACTGTTCTCCTTTTGAAACCTATCGATAGTATTAACTCGTAAACGTTGGGATGCAAGTACTTTAGATTTTAATCATTAGATCACGCACACATTCATACTTCCAAACTTTGGAGATGGGGAATCATCTTGTTTGGAGAAAAATCCCCACCTCCAGCCGGGAATTGAGCCCGGGACTCTTCGCACGGCAGGCCGATGCTCTACCGACTGAGCATCCTTTCTGAGTTCCTTTCTATAATTGTAATATCGCTCACTGATTTATGAGCCCGCCTCGGTAGCGTAGGTAGGTAGCGTAAGTTCTCCCTTATCCTCAAAGACGGATGTCGGGTAACTAAGCTCTATGGACCCTGGGCACATTTGAGCATCATTTTACCCATTTCTTTCACCGTCTGATAGGACTTGACGTTAAAATGGTCAACCCGTGGCGCGACAGCCCTACGCAGAGCCTTGGCCTACCAACCCAACTGCCGGCCTCACGCCCACATACGCAGGGCAGAGATGGGCGATCATCCAACCGATAAGGGGAGGAGATGTGGTCAGCATCTCGGCATCCCCCAGCCGGAATGTTGGTTTTCATGACCAGGGTCGCTTACCTAGCGTAAACTCCTCACTTTCCTCACGATGCTGAGTGGGCAACCCGGGACCGAAAATTCTCACTACATGGGTGGGATCGAACCAGGGCCGCTTTCCGTGGCTAGGGACCAAGGCATGCTGCCTTAGCCCGCTACACCACGGTGCTGGACATGACTTGACGTTGGAGGACGTAAATTCCCCCACCTCCCAAAAAAAACTGATTTATGTGTCTATTGAGATGCTTCAAGCCAGTCATACAGTGATAGGTTCTGGCTGCAAAATAGTATAGATTATATAAAAATGGAAAGCTTATGGAAGAATAATAGTGTTATCTGGGGAAATAGAACCACCCTTTCTGCTCCTAAATATAGACTTTTAGGATATAAATAAGGTAGTGCTAGTGCACTAATTTTAACATTTAACATTATATTATACCTATTTAGGGTATACGTAGTATGTTTCATAACTAACGCACAATACCAGCAAACTAAAATTATCTCATAATATCAAATTTAATAATTTTAAAGATACAGTTTTTTTTTAATGTAGATGAAAAGTAAATAGTTAAGCATTGTTTACTTCAAGATGCATTGTTTCGCAACCTTCATTTCGCATAAAAAGTTCAGAGACAATTTATATTCTATTTGTATAAAATAGAATCAGAATTAAAAAATGAGATTAAAAATTACCCTCGCAAAGTCTTTTAATGTAAACATGTAGTGGGAGGATCATAAAAGCTTGCTGAAACAAAATTTCGGAAGATCAAAGAGAGGAGACCAAAAAAGTATCCGAAATGTTGATTTCCGAAAAACGTGGCAGAGAAACATGTTCGTAGTTTCCTCAAATGTTACTGTCACGTTTCATATGCGCTTTAAAACGTTTTTTTTTTTTTAATACAGGGTGCATCTATGCTATACTCTGTAACACGATAGATTGATTAAGGTTGACCTCTTTAGCTTTTGCTAGAAGATGCAGCAGGTAACGAGATTTTCAAGTCACAATCTTTCGTGAGTTCCGAGGTCAGTCAAGGCCTGGTCAACTTTAATGACTTCAACCCTTTTCCATGAGTCAGAAAGCTGTCCGCTATCTTTTCTCTTGATGTGGTGGAAAATGAGCGTAGCTAATACCAATAATATTTAAGATTGCAGCTGGATTCCAGATGTTTCTTCTAGCCTTCTTTCCGGAGGGTGGCCATGCCTGGTTAGGATGTTGGCTTTCTGTACTTAAATGCCGCATTTTGTTGTGGTTGGCTGAATAGTTCTTCTTTGTGAGATCCAGCACTATTTCTGTATGTTAATCCATTAGATATTATGGGCCAAACTTCTCTGATTCTTATTATGATAGCACGAGTTTAGAATACGCTTTATTTAAATTAATAACTATTTTCTTCTGTTGTATGCACTAGATTGGTCAGTTTTGCATAGTTTTCAGTAGCATCCCTGCTTTATTTTCGCTATACTTTTCGAGAATCACCTGTTTATCCAAAGGAGAAATATAGAGGTACTTTTTATACTCTAACTCTATGGTACAAAATGTAATCAATTTTTCTTTAAAGTTGTCAGTTTTGCATAGTTTTCAGTAGCATCCCTACTCTACTTTCCATATTACTTTTCGAGAATTACCTGCTTATCCAAAGGAGAAAAATAGAAATATTGTTATCTTCTAAAGCTATAGTACAAAATATAATCATGTTTTCTTTAAAGTTGCCAGTTTTGCATAGTTTTCAGTAGCATCCCTGCTATATTTTCGCTATACTTTTCGAGAATCACCTGTTTATCCAAAGGAGAAATATAGAAATATTTTTTATCTTTTAAAGTTATGGTACAAAATATAATAAACTTTTCTTTAAAGTTGTCTAATTAATATTTCATATTGGTTTGCATAGAAATCTAATTTTACTTCTCAATAAACGTTGGTTAAGAAAATGATTACTAATTAAGATTTGTTTGGAATGAGGTTCCTGGTTTAAAAATATTGAGCTGTGTAAAACTCGGTCTTTAAGCTTATGCTACAAAAGCTATAAAGTCCATTAGAAAAGCAGAAGTAATGACATTTCGATGAAAAGGAACTATAAGAACGAATATATAAACGAAATGGTTAGCCATTTCACAGGACCTAGAATTAAAGAAAAGTATTAAAAAAAAAGGAAGAAAAAAGAAGATATAATGTAGAGCATAACTAACGCAGGTCTCAAATACCCATGGAATAAATGATAGAAATTTTGGAAAAACCAGGTAGTGGCAATTGTGATATCAAGGTAAATTATGCATATTATTTAAAAAACAAAAATAATAGTCAGAAATAAAACTGTTGGAGGCATTAAAATGGATAAAATAGATCACACAAAAATGAAGATACTACAGAGGAGATATAAATATTATAGGCGAACTTCTTAAAAAACACATTAATTCATAAAGTTGTACAATAAATAAAATTGAACAAACTTGAGCGTCAATTTGAAGAACACACAGAATGCTTACATACAAGTAACTCATTGTTCATCCCTGTAAGAATTAAGAAGTTATACTTCAATCTGATTTCCTCCGCAATGTAAGAGGCACTGTCACAAAGTCAACTACTTGGTGATTATATTCCGGTTATTGTATTGAAATATTTCAAAGCTTAACTTAATAATGGAAGAACGCCTTTGGCTGGCATTCAGTGTATCCCAACTTGGATTCCCTGTGATGATTATATTATTTTCCATGGTGACACTTAATGTCCAAGGCCACTCCTGGTACAGCGCTCCGATATTCATCTTCGCTTCATCTCAATAGAACTGATGTAACTGCGACTTACAAGCAGTTAGCTGCAATTCCGCCACGCCAAGGAAGAGCCTAAGTATATCATAAACTATTTTATGGCATTAAGTAGATTAAAGAAGAAAACGCCTGTGCAGATAAATTACAACTCAAATAAATTATACTCTCTGGCAGTCAAGCAGTCCTGAAAGCCCTGGAACACCTCTAGGACCAGTCGAAGCTTGGTTTCAATTGCCATGACTCTGCAATGATGCTGACAAGAAGGTTCAATTGAAGTGGGTACCAGAGCATGTTGGGATCCTATGTAACAATGAAATTACAAAAAAATGAACTGAGATCTCATTTGCAGATTGCAACTACGTTTGAGATTATTTATCTTCTATTCTATCAGAGGTTCCACAGAGTCAGTGGCTTTCTTCAAAGAGCTATAGGCATGCTAAAGATTTAATAAGAGAATTGGTAAAGGCACTCCAATAAAGGTTGGTTCACAACAACGTCGAGAACGACAACTTGAAATTCCCGTGTTTTAATGAAAGCGTTCACAAAATAACGGGCAACTTTACCGGGTTCCGGGTACTAGAAAAAGGATTTGGCCAATATTTAACTTTCTTGTTACTGGGCACAACGTATTAAATCTAAACGTGCGTATTAGATTCTTCACTGTAGGTATTATTCCACAACCGTAGGGCTATCTCTAGCTGTACAGTGGAAATATAAAGGTAAAGAAAGACATTTCAGTATATGAGCATCTTGATATTAGAATTTCGTTTAGCGTTAGTTCGTTTAGTGGCAGGGCAGGGCATATCCGTAGTTTGTTTATATGCAACTCCAACTTGCATGTAAATTTAATGACGTCATCAATATGGGAAGGAATAGACTCACTAGAAAAATCAAAATACTGTATTTTATCGCGTAATTCCCCCCTTTTTTCTAGGAATCTAGAAAGGAAGGAAAACGTTTGAAGAAATGACATTGTTACACATATCCTTTGAGGTACAATGAAACTAGAGGAATAAACATCATTTTATAAGAGACAGCACAATAATCATTCCGAAGTTCATTGACAACCAATTACACCATTATCAGTTCCAGGATATTTTTCTGTTTTAGGCCCACGGAAAGATTTGGAGCTTGTCTTTGCAGACTTGAGTTTATCTTTTTGTCTCCGTCAGTAAGGTATTGAATTACGATCAAAGGAGAAAAGTATTCCTGCAGCTTTCACCCCGTTTGCATTGGCGTAAGATAATACATACATTTAAATTTTGCGTGTAGTTGCCGTATGACGACTTATAACAAACTGACTTAGAAACACATCTGCAACTTCACATTTCAATTGTATGATATGTTGTGACAATGGCAATACGAGTATTTTTGTGGCTAGCACTGTGTCGATTGTTGTCCGTGACAAGAACCGCCGCGTCGATTGTTGTCCTTTATCCAGTCATTTGAAGGCCGCTCCATTAAGGATGAACCAGGAGAGGGAATTATGGGATGCTTTATAGGTAAATAATTTTTAGTGATGAAAAATCATAGAGGAGGAAAATATGTAAGGGGGGGGGGGCTTATGCGGAAAAAAAAACGGTAATAATGGATTTGCATTTAAATAATGTTTGCTTTATGGAAATTTGACCCTGGTTGATCCACACTATGAAGAGGTGCTTCTGCTCATCAAAGGATTCTCACTTTCAAAAAGCAATTTTCTATATCATCAGGTCATAATAAACTTTAATTTAGCTTGTGTGGTTCCTTATGAGTATACTGATAAGACACGTAGCAAAAGTCTACATAAATCCTTATGCCGTATTAAACGCCCTAAGCACTCAAATTCTCATTAAGTTTGCAGCCTTCTTCTTAGAGGAACATAAACGTATGCATTTTATTCAGCGCTTGTAGTTTGGTCAAAACTATATATTATTTTAAGAAAGCAAACTAGAGTTAGCTTTTCAAATTTGCAAGGAGGGAAATTTTGTTAAAATCTTGGCATCGAATGATAAGAAGGCATCCTCTTCATTTCGACTGTAGCACTTCATGAAGGTTAGAAATACTTAAACTTATGTCTCGGGGACTTTTGGTTGTATGAATGGGTTAATGCCATTTTATGGACACATGACTATAAAGAATACTTGCAGAATTATCATGGCTGGTAGGAATATACTAATAATTACCCAAGAAGCCCTACTGCTGATCATATGATAGGGGCAGTAAGGCATTTCCTCTTAACTGTTGTTCCTCTTCTGGATATATGTACAGTTCTTTTATTTTGACAGTGACGAATGAGGTACAAATCCTGCAATGAAATGAATCATAATTAACGAAAAACGAGCAGAGATTTAAATTGCCTGAAGTAGATGACGAAAACCCTATGCGTTATCCGATTGAACTGAACAGCTACTCCTGGCGAAGGAGGAAAAGGAGTTGATTATGAGATACTTTCAAAACTTTTACAAAAGTTAATCTATTTTAATTCCTTAATTACAACATTTAGCATTAAATTAATAGTAAGATACATTTTAAATAGGAAAATGATGCATAATAAACTTTAAAAAGCCACATACAGCAGAGTGGGGGCATATAATCCGTTCACATAATGAACACATCATTTGGAAACATACTTAACATTCGTCGATTTTAAAATATTTTTGATAAAATAAGTTATAAAAATCTAATTTTATATTCACGAATTTCTCTACCTCTTAAAGTTTACTTTTATATAACATGGTAAACTATTTTTTAAAGGTTTATTTTTCTATATGTTAATCGAATTTTTGAAAATTAAGCATGTTTAAATGTGACTATGTGTTCGCCTTAATACTATTTCCGTGACTGACATCACGAGAAATAATTGAATAGTGGCATTTTAAAAACTTGTTTTTATTAAAACAGTTGCCTGAGAACACAGGGTCTATAAAGATCCAGAATATATAAAATACATAAAAACAACAGCTAAGGTAACAAAAAATGGAACTTAAACGTCAATGGATATGACATAAATGTCTAAAATACACCAAGTTTTTTTTTTTTATTTTAAATGTACTCTGTTTTAAAGAGATATGCTTTTCTGTGGAGCTCATCTTCCCTATCTCTTAAAACATTCAAGAATAAGAAAGCTTCCGAATTTTAAGTGCTATTCACAAACTATTAACGGAAAAATCAATATACACATTTTATTTAAAATGTAAATGACTTAAAATATGGAGTTTTATTCAAAATACTCGGCTAAATATATGAGAAGGTTGAAACTTATGAGAAATATGAAAATATAAACAGTTAATGACAGAGGTCCTACTCCCATTAGTCCTGGACCCGTAGGATCAAGGACCCGGGCCTCCTTCGACCAGGGAGTTACCGAGCTGTCACGAAAGGGCGCCCGGCGCCTCCGTAGGGCTTTCCATAAGGCAAGACCTAGAGACTAACAGCCCCCCCCCCCCATCTGGTCCTGTGGACTCAACACGGGATGGAAGTGGATACGCCACTTACGCGCGCCAACTCCAAAATGGGAAGACTACCGATATGACCTCGGTGGGGCCGCCTGGTGATCTAGCACACCTTCTACTAGCTATGCTGGCTAGTACGCGGGAATATTAATGGCTTCCCTCAACCCCGTCCGGAGACGTACCCGATCTCTCACGGATATCGGGAACCACTGCCCCTCGAGTCCAACCCAATCCGAACAACTCCCTATCAGGGAGGGACTCCAATGTTCGGTCCCAGGTTCCTCTAGTAATGTCAGAGGTACCACGAGTGCCCGCACCATGGCAGCTGAAGGGGACGAATCCCCTCCCCTACAGAGTGACAATATAAACACCAAGTTTGGAGTGTATTAAAATTTGCGTTAAGTTACACTCTTCACACACATGTATCAGTTTAAGAACTTTTTTCCTTTTCGCGAAATATTTACTTCCAGTAAATAGTACAGAAATTGAAACCCAAAATTGGGAAATTATTTGAAAAAATAGTATTTAAAGGGTTATTTAAGCTAATTAACATATGTATTATTTTTAAAATAAGATAGGTGTTATTAAATAAGTATGATTATTTTTGTTCAGATTGTTTAATGTTTATTGGAAAGCACCCTACTGCAAGATGCAGTCTTCTTGTCCTATTTTTCTTCAACAGACCTGTCCTCTTCTTAGGTCTTACACCCCCAAGGACTAGCAGGCCAACGCCTTGGGGTACAAGATCTGCACAGAGGTGGATAATCTGTTGAAGATGATGAAGAAGGAAAATAAAATACTCTTTTGCAAGTGCTTCCATGTGTGACACCCTTGAGTGGAATAGATACGCTCTACATGCTTGTTGCTGGGCAACCTGCAGATTTACATTTATTTGCTATCAATTCAAGCAGGACATTTACTGAAACATTTTTTTCCAGGCGTTGTCAAGGGCGTAGGTGTTTTCTTTCCGAAATGTCGACCATGTTAATAAAGTGGAAGAACATGATACTTGCAAATGTTTCCATTGATGCTCATGTCTGGTTACATGAATGTGGTAGATCACTGATTTCTATTACATTTTAACATGGATGTAACACATGGTAGTGCTTCGTTTAAAAATATTGGTACGGCACGCTTCAGAAGTTCTAAATTATATAGTCTTAAATGTTCTATCCATATCAGTATCACAATTTCATCTTCTTATACTTTTGTTCCTAAATTTGACATCCTTTAACAGAGAAGTCAGTATTACATGATGAAGAAATTCAACAAAATAATGAAATTAATGAGTCTGGTCACATATATCTATTCAGAAAAGGGGAAACCCCAGAAATCTTATCTCAGGAATTCTCTCCAATCTAAACAACATTTAAATTTGCTCTCAGGAGTGAGAAGTGCACTCTCTAGCTTGACACCCCAGAAATATGAAAAATGAGCATTTAATGCCTCCTCCATAGAAGGAAGGGAATACTTCTATGATCGAGTGGGTAGCCTGCCTGCAGGTCCTACGTTCAGCTGAGGAATGGAAATTGTTCTCTTCTCCAAAGTATAAGGACATGATATTTTAATAAAAATCGTCAGAGCCATTTTTGAAAAAAAAAAAAAAATAGAGAAGTAACGAATATTTTTCATTTAACGATAAAATTGCGTTCAATGGGATTTCTTTCAACTTAACCTGTCAAATCCTTGGAAAAGGCATATAATAAGTTGGTATTTAACCGATTATTTATCTAGATATATGGTAGACATAACAAGATGTGCATAATCGACTGTAATTTATCATTAATGATGTGCACTGCGGAGAAATTTATGCTCACAAATACATATATCTGGAGACAAATGTGCACACGAGGTTTAGAGCAAGTTGTGCATTTCAGGTAAATTATATTGAGGGCCATATTTTAAAATATGAGTTAAAATCAAAAGAGTATAATTCCATTTTCAAGGATTACATAATGTATTCAGGTATAGATAAAACTATACTTTTTCAGATTTGAAATAGCAAGAGTTTGTAATGATAAATAATTTGATATTGAATCTTGAAGCAATGAAGGTCCATTCAAATATCTTTACTTGTGCTTGCGGGCTTAGAACGACCAGCCCTCTTCTATGGAATATTTTTGAAATAGTAATTATTAGAAACCTTCTTGAGATGTTGTTCAAGAGCATTTTTAACTAAGAAGGTAAACTTCTCATTCGTTTGTTCGAATAAATAGAAAGATGTGGGCACTTGCCTGAGAAGATACAGACGCAAATCTAGAGACCGAGAGTTAAACAGACCGCTTATTGACGATCGCTAATGGTACACTAGGATGCAAATGTCTTTGTCACTACGTCGTAATCCTGTAAAAATGTCAAGAAGCCACTCGTGTCAGCTGCCACGACCACTGCAAGCAACATTATCTTCTACCATCTCCTAAGATAAATAACTCAGCGAGCCAAGGAAAAAGATAGCGTGCAAAATGGCCTCCCATTGCATTCTTAAAACTTGCATGCAGGAAGGAAGACATATAAAGCAACGGGCAAATTATATATGCAGCAGTTGAAATACAAGCATGCTGGTGCCTGTCGTCGTTAATTTGCATTATCTAACCCACGTATTTGTTTTAAAAAACCGATGTCTAGAAAAATAAAGTTATATTTACGAATCGGACAATGCAAAGAGATTTTATGAAACAGTTTTTTTTTTTCATTACTTTAAATGCATATTCATTACATTAACTTGCAAGTCAGTTGAGTAGAAGAAGCTAACAAACGATGAGTTGAAGCATGCGGCGTTGCCTCCCTATTCAAAGGGTGATACATTAATTGGAAAGTAGGAAAGACATAAGTAGACAGAGTTCGGAGGGTGGCGGGAACCACTCAGGAGGGAGGGATGAAGTGCACCAGACCTGAAGAGAGATGGCAGCAGAGAGCAAGGGGTCTGAAACAGCTACTGATGGAAAAACCCTGGTGGCCCCGACTAGAACCCTGCGGGCTTACATCCCTACAAGGGAGCGTAGTACATTTAGACCTCCCCGTAATGGCAGATTAAGGTTTACAGAGAGCAAATCCTCTGCCATGGACGCAGAAACTCCCTTCGGCCTAGAACCCTGAAACCGCCAAATTGAACGAAAGGTGAATCGAAATGGAGAGACGGGGGATATAATTCTTCCTCTCAGCATTCATCCGAAGAAAACCCTGAATTCTGACCACATATGTTACTATCTGAGCGATCCACTCAGTAAAACATGATTTAATATTTCCTTCAATAGTTCATATTTTACTTTCTGGGTTTTTAATTTCTTTGTGCTCAACCTTTGTAAATTTTGTCGTAATAAACCCTTTAAACAAACCTGTCCTTGAGGTTTACCTTGAAGTTATCCTTGGAATACATGGTGCACCTCAAATTAACACCGAAGAAAGCAAGTTGCAATTTCTCCTAAAATATTATCACTTTTCCTACTCGAACAGCGTATTATATTACAGCTTAATATTTTGGGAATCCCTTAAATCTTCTTCATTTGGAAGGAATTTTGTATAGATTATTTCGTAAAAATGATATATCGCAAAGTGTTAAAAAAACCTAACTATATTTAATACGGTGGAACATAATTTATTTAAAGTAAACCCTTTTATGGCATCATTTGCCGGCTGTCATTTATTGATTTCGTTGTTTAATATTTGGACCTTTTTACTTTATACTTTTACCCTTTTACTGTCTGTTCCACCTACCCAGTAGGTAGAACGGTTTTGTGTTTCATACTAAATTTGATTTCGCTATTTCACCGAAAATGCACATTATGAGACCACTTGATTCCAAATAGGCATATTTAGAAGAAGAAAAAAGTAGGACAATTAGTCCGGATTTAATTATACTGCTTATGGCGAGCTATTCTTACTTCTATTAGAATTTCACTTTTAAGGACTGTTATTCTTGTAGTATGTTCTGATGTTGTTTGTATAGTATAACCACTGGGATCCTTCGTTGCTTTTTAATTACTTTGCAGATGATACATTTAGATTTGCAAAGACATATAATGGTCTAACATTATGACGATAAAACAAGTAGAGAAGTCCTTTTCGGATACGGAATCCTTTTCATCTGTGACAGCTATCATGTAGTAGCGTTATGGACCGTCATTATTTTAGTAAAGAGAGTCAAGAAACTAAGAAAATATTTAGGCTGTAAAATATGGGCAGATTATAAAATGAAGGAGAAAACGTGACGAGTAAATGGTAGCATGGAGGGAAATACTTCCAGCTGAGGCAGGATAAAAGGTGAGAACATGGTGAGGAATTGTCGATGATGGAACCGGATGGCCTGAAATGAATTGAGAGGGGTGGTGCAGATGAATGGACGGACACATAGAGAGGCGAGATCCTGATTTATATTATGAAGGAGTTGACTAATTAATCTTAGTTTACCAGAACCCTTCGCCTCTGTTTTTCCAGGTTCTAGGTGTGTCCTGTATGGTGGCCCAGTAATGCAGCTGTAACAGGTTCTTTATATCTTCTCACGCCTTTGTGATAACTATGCTTTTTGTACCGTGGTTATTACAGTACTTCGTTTAGCCCTTATGTGTCAAGAAATTTCTAGGGATAATGGTATTCAACAGAATATTATTTTGAAAAATACACTCCCTTATTATATGACAAAAATATCCATCTGGCTTGTTTCAGAAGCAAAATGGATGAAATCATAAACAAGTTAGGGTTTTTGGTATGATCATACAAAGTAAGATCTAGTACAAACAAAAACTCTCAGCTGATTGTTCACTAAATGAAACATTTACGCTTTACTTTAATTCTTACCTTCCAGTTGATAGATGTTTTGTTAATCTGAAGGGAAAATATATTTCAAAGTCATTCAGTAATGCAGTTTCTCGAATGTAATATAATAATAACAAAGATAATATCTGTTTCCACTATATGTAATGAAACTGTTACCAACATGTAAAATAGCTTTTGGGAAATTTAAAATTGCATATTAACATTTTATTTGTTTGCGTCTGTGTTTTCCTAGAACATGATCAAACCAAGTATTGTGCAATTTGGTATATAACATACATTCCACTCATCAGTTAGGCTATATTTCATCTTAATTATTATAGTATGGTGCAATATAAAATATTTAAAATATTTTGCTGGCTATTTATTTATGAAAAAAGTTAAATAAAGTACGAGTAAGTTTAAGTTTAAAGGCACAATATTTCTAAAAGGTTTTATACCTCTAGAATTTCATAGGATGACTGATAAGTTACATAAGTTAGTTGCCTTACGTAAATTCTGCGATAGTAATGTATCGCAGAATTTGCAGCAAGTAAGCACATTTCAGGTATGATATAAGAAAGTACAACAAATCTTCATGTTGGTGATTAGTGATACTGATTGAAGCATGTTAGCGAAATGGTACTCTTCTTCATCTTATCAAGACCAATTCATTCAGAAAAGTTTATCCTCTCACTGAAATATCTCGACTGGAAAGCTTAATATATAGAAAACGGTTTGCTAGAGCATGTTTGAGTGTCGAGTTGAAATATTAACTCCTGCCGAAGTAAGTTCTGTCTACCATATCCTTCGCCAAGAAGGTCTGAATACGAGATCAGCTCTGTAGCTGTTAGACTTTATTTTAAGAAGATACTTCAGTTTTTCGTGGTTTCAACAACAGATGATGGCATGGAATAAATTATACAGTGTCGTGATACGAACATCAAGTTACTGTACTCAGGTACCGGAATATCGCTTTATCACCTAATTCTGAATTCGGAGAAGGTTCCTAGGAGCGGTTATACGGAGATTTTTCTCACTCAGGTTAGAGGAATGCCATTAAATTCTAGTATAGATTGTGTGGAGATGAATTTGCTATTGGAAAACGACATTTACACAGTTGTTTAAGTTCGATCATTTTAAATCGTCTCCCGATTCTTCTATTTTCTTCCTCTTTTTCTTCTCTGTTTCTTCCTCACTCTAAGAATTGAAAATGCACATACTGGATTCCCTGCTCTTTCTGCTGTCAGCCTATTGGAGTTTGCCTTGACGGTTTATAAAAACATATAACCCATTACATACCTTTCTGCTCATCCCTATGATGGCTTATTTCAATTTCTGGCTGTAGTTTCCTTCAGATATAACACATTTGATTCTCCTTGGATTCTCTCATTTTCATAGATCTATCTTGAATAAACTTAAACTTTTCTTAAATATCTTATTTCAACACTGCATTTTTCTTTTTGTTTTTAAGTCCCTAATACTCAACAATTGATGTGTATAATTATGTTGTGTTTATGTATCTTCCTGTACAATATTGTCATTGGGAACTTGAAAAATTCGATACTAAGGACGGGACTCAAGTGGACGGGCCTTATTTCTGCATGAGCCGTGGCGAGATACTTACCTATGCATTTCATTAAATTTCAACAACAATTCACTCACTGCACTCAATCCGAAAATTCGATACTGAGATGCTACCGGAAGTACACACTTTGAGGTCCTATGAATAGAAACCAGTATGTGTCAATGTCAGCATAATTTAAATAGGAAAAATAAATTGTGTACCAAACTACTCTTTTTGGAAAACTTTAGAATGTTTTTAATTTTTCGTAAATGATTAGTTTGATTAAAATACCATGTATTTAGAATATGTTCATGAAAAATAAAATAGATATTCCTAATTTTCTGGAAATACTCCGTAAATAATAGTAACCCATGGCGCGACAGCCCTTAGAGAGCCAAGGCCTACCAATCCGACTGCCGGCCTCACACCCACTTACGCACGGCAGAAGTGGACGATCATCCAACCGATACGGGGAGGAGATGTGGTCAGCATTTTGGCATCCCCCAGCCGGAATGTTGGTTTCCGTGACCTAGCGTAAGCTCCTCACTTTCCTCACGATGCTGAGTGGGCACCGGTCCTATACCCGGGACCGAAAATCTCCACTACATGTGTGGGATCGAACCCGGGCCGCTTTCCGTGGCCAGGGACCAAGGCATGCTGCCTTAGCCCGCTATGCCACGGCGCAGGACGGAAATACTCCGTAGTACTCTAAATTCTCGATAACTTTTGAAAAATAGGTAAACGTAACGACTAAACATTTGAAGACAAAGAATACATCTCGTGAAAACGCACAACTTATTTCAAACACATTTTTTTTGTTTTTGAGTTAAACATTTACTAGACTTTTTTTAATGGTTTCAATATTAATATGCTTATAAATTTCCCAAAAGGAGGTAATTGCTTTACTTTCCCCTTGAAGGGTTTGACTAACGCTAAAGTCTACTGTATTTGCCTATTTACATTGTGTATACAAGGCGATATTACGTAATAATAGTATTTTTACGAGTGTTTAGCGTGAAATAGATACAACAATGTTTCTTGAAGAGTAGTTAACTTTGAGAAGTAGCATGTGGTAGCATTTCGAATTATTTGTATTAATGGTGTATGTTAGGTAGGAACATTAGTTATTTTTAAAGCTGAAAAACAAATGTGGTCGAATAAATTCATACCTTTCAAGATGCTTTAAAAGGAAGTTGTGCACTAACCAATCTAGACATTTTTAATCTTGATTATGAATCTTAGGATGTACAAAAATAGTGCACATGGGTTTTCTACGACCTGCAATGGCTAATGCAAGACAACATTAGGTTCTGACAGACATTTATTTCATCTATCGTCCGTTGGCAACCGACAAGAGACATTAGAAGTACAAGCAAACATACTGTGTAGGTCTGTACCCAGGGTACGTCGGAAACATTTCAACTCTCTCCTTCTCTGAGTGCACGAATGTGTTTAATTTTATGCTTGACAATCAAAACAAGTTTTTGTGAATCATATGAAAAACCTTTATGTCTCTCTCACTAAAACAAGCAATAGGCGGGCTCATTGTTAATCATGCAACACTTTTTTGGGTAGCTTGAATGGCAATTTCTCAGAGATTTTTAGGCGCATGATTAGAAACACTCGAAGTTTAGAAAGATTGTAAATTTACTTTGAGAGGAGAGGAGAGAGAGAGAGAGAGAGAGAGAGAGAGAGAGAGAGAGAGAGAGAGAGAGAGAGAGAGAGAGAGAGAGAGAGAGAGAGAGAGAGAGAGAGAGAGAGAGACCTAGAGTAAATAATTTATCAAAACTTTATTTTTATAATGTTTATTTAATGTCGCCTTAGCTTACATACAGTAATATCGCGGGGAAAAAAACTTTATTGTGTGATCTATATGATAATATGGATGTGATCCATATCCCTAAGTTTGGTCATCTGTATCCAAATGTTATAATATTTTTACTTCATTTACTACCTTTCTGTATTAGAACAAACATGAACATTTTAAACTGCCTAAAGTATGTAATTAACAGGGCTAGGAAGTTGAGGACCTATGAATTGTATAAGAAGGATCTTTAAAAAATCTAAAATATCTCATAAAGGATCTCAAGTTTGGAAAAAAAAAAAACGACGTAAAGAAGTGACACCTACAAATAAATAAATTAATTTTCAATTAGATATTTACAACATTCAAGTGATAGGCATAACGTAAAGCGAGAAAAACTACATGAAATGCTTCATCTGATTCAGCAACGAGCGGTGGATATTCTAAGGAAATAAATTGAAATAGATATAATTAAATCATACTTGGCTTAACAACCCTCGGGTTACTTCAAAAGCTTACCTCATTAGACGTTACAGCATATCACAAGAATCACCTCTAAATTCTTAAGTGTTAAGAATGTGACAGCACATTGCGAAAACATTGAAAACCTTCTCTCCACACCAACGGATGTCATTGGTGCATACTTGAATGAAACCTTGTGTAGAAAAATAACAGAATATTTAGAGGATTTACTAGTTTCTCTAGTGGTACTAATGTCTTGAATACAATACAAGGGGTCCTCTCACCTGTTACTCTGTAGACAGTCTTAGGAGAGGTATGAGTTAAAAGAAATTAGAATTTACGCCAGACTCTGTTGAGCAGAAGAAAGACAGTCAAAAGAAGTTTAAGTTGAAAAGAAAAGTTAAACGAAGAAAAATGCTAAAAAAGGACCCTTTAATAAAAATAACTAAAAAGACAAACAGGACAAATAAAAATTCTAAAAAAGGAACCTTTAAATAAAAAATTAGTTTAAAAGGAGATCACAATTTATTTGGTTCTTATTTACTCCAATTAATTATGGTAAATAAGGGCATATTAAATAAAAGGTTTTGCCTCAACTTCCTAGCCCTAGTAATAAACATTTAAAACGAAGATATCAGAGCTGTGACCATCTCCTAACAGCCCGTCTCGGTAGCTTAGACGGTAGCGTGTCTGCCACACGTTCAAAAGGTCCCGAGTTCGAATCTCTGTCAGGACTAGTTACCTGGATAAGGATTTTCCTGAGCTTTCCTTTATCCTGAAAGACGTATGTTGGACAACTCTAAGCTCTATGGACCCCGGGCTCATTGAGCATCATTTTACCCATTCCATTCATCGTCCGATATGACTTAACGTTGGAGGACGTAAATTACAACATTTAACACAGTAGATGTGCCCAAATAGCATTTAGTGATGTCCAACGTAAAATCTATTTATTTAAAGCAAAACAGTTAAACAATGACGAATATCATTAAAGTAAAAATTAATTTAGGAAAGTTCGAAGACCTATAAGCATTGTGTGAAGCATACGCTATTTCTGCAACCAAAACGTTATTTGCGAATGCAGGGATGGAAAGGCTAGCAGTAAAAGAAAATGAAAACCCATGTAAGACTTCGTAGTTACCAATATATAATATTGGAATGAAACTGATAAAGCACTAAGTAAAGTATTAAATTGCTTTTATTTAAACATGCTATTGCTAATAATTGTAAATCATTTAATTAATAATAAAGCGTTGACAATTAATTCAGACTTACACTGTATGCATTGAGCTTGAAAATAAATCAAGTGAATTTTAAAGCCCATTTGCAGGATGCTTCTATTGATTTCTGTATGCTGAGTTTAACTTCTGTTTTCACTAGCCTTACTTTTTAATTCTGTTGTAAGATTTACATTCAATACAAGAAATCGTAGCAACACCAAAGATTAGTTTTACACAGCTTAGTTTGTATATATTATATTGGTACTTTTCCCCAACAATTAAACCAAACTCTTTAGAACAGGAAATTTCATACTGACAAAAATTATACAAAGTAGCAGCTATCATTTAAATGTCTATACACTGTAAATATTTGGTTAGGATTATAAATGTCTAAATATATATTTAAGTCTGTCTTATATATCCTTGTAGTGACCCCACTAATGATGTTATGTTTACAATTACTTAAAGGAAATCATTCTACATGTAGCCAATAATTTAGACCCACGTCTCATACCGCTATATAAACCAAGTTACCCAAATTGCTTGAATATTGTATCAATAACGTAGCTCTTATTTTCTGGTATTTACCACACATATATCGTCAAAGAAATATGACTGTCGGACAGTGTCAAATTTTAGGTAGCTGGAGGAAAATGAAGGTTTAGCAGAAATGTTTGTACAGCAGTGTACAGCGAAAGCAACTTTTCCAGGTGCAGTTCTTACTCGTAGTCTGATTACAATATCCGTATATTTGATGACTAATTTAAATAACTATAGACATCACATGCCACCTGAAGCATTCATTCTCTCTGCAAAATGACATACTGTTTTGGCATGCGTCCCGACAAGAAAATGACTGCTGTTTGTGGCTACAAGAGTTACACCTGTTAGTAAGTGTAACACACTGCAGCTCCTGGAACTCATCATATCAACAGTTCTCATCGGATACCTATTGTGATTTATCTGCTTCTCAAAGCTAATGGCGTTTTCACGTTCACAAGATTTCACCTGTGCACCCATTTGCGCTTATCGTTTACCTTCTTGAAATATGTTATTGCGTTTCAAAGGCGATGTTACAGCCATCATGATTGCTAATGGCAGACTTTACATGGACATATTCGTTTCTCTTTGAAAGCACCTTGGAATATACGATATTATTCATGGAAACCTATTGACATGACACATGTTCCATGCCGTTTTGAATGATCACGCGTATCAGCTAAGGCAGATTATGTACTTTTCAGATGCTTCTGATCGCGATACTGACTTGTGCATTAATATTTGTACTACAATGCGTCGGCACTTGTTCAATACATATATGCAGCTTTTCATGAAGGGCATCTTAATAAAATGAGTCGGATAAGTGTACGTTTACCTGATGTGAGTTACGTTACACTCAAACATAATTTGTTGTAAAGATTTGACCGTATAAGCACGTCCTGAAAATCTAATTACTACGTTCACATGACTTTCGATAACCATTCTTCACCAGATTATTACGGTCTCATAAAGCTTATTCTTCTGTATGAATGAATGCAAAAAGCCTATATTGTCCCTATAATGCAAAAGCCTTCTGTAAAAGGGGGAGCTCTCTTCAAACCACGTGCGGCAAAGAGTTTCTTTATGCTAATTGCGTAAAATGAATAGAAATGTTGCATTGCATGTTTCTTTGTAGATACAATGGGAATTGGATAATGCAGTAAACTTAAACTTAGGAACTGATTGCTATGTGACTACTTTGATATTCTTTGATATTCTGCTCACTCTCAAGGCTAAAAACAATAACAAGAAAACTGTAACTTCAAAAAAACGATTTCAATTGGGGCTTTTAAATGTATATACTTATTGTAAAGTAACATTCTGTCTATCTCTTAGAGTTTACCGCTTATAAAAGCCATTCAGAATGAAGGGAACGTTAGTTCAGGACATACATTTCATTTTCATGAAAATAGCTCTACTATTAGCTGTAAGTAGAAAATAGAATATATAAAAGAATTTACAATTAAAGGGTAGTTGCACTGAAAATGTGGAAACATAGAGCCAGACTGAAAAATTCAATGTCATAGCCGGGATTTGAACGACGGATCTTCTGGTCACCCTCCAGTCGCTCTAACCATTGAGCTACTATGGCCAACGTGCCGATATGACATTAAATTCTCCAACTGGCTCATGTTTTTCCCGGTAAACCACTTAGGAATTCTCATAAACACATGAGACATCTATCTTAATGTGACTTACAACGTGTAAGTACTTTAAGGTAGTTGTCTCATGTGTTTATGAGAATTCCTAAGTGGTTTACCGGGAAAAACATCAGCCATTTGGAGAATTTAATGTCATATCGGCACGTTGGCCATAGTAGCTCAATGGTTAGAGCGACTGGACGGAGACCAGAAGATCCGTCGTTCACATCCCGGCTATGGCATTGAATTTTTCAGTCTGGCTTTACATTTCCACAATTTAGCCAACACACGACCAGTGTGAAAGAACAATTAATTTCCATACATTGAAAATCTTCGTAACGTATAATTCGAATATCTGGACTATTAGCCAACTTTCCTTATTAGAGTTATACTGCCCAAAGATACTCACGTGAACATTTTTTTTCTGAAAAGAAAATACAGTAATTTTGGATGAAATATACGAGGTGCGTTCAAATTATAACACCCATTTTTTCAGGACTGGGACCACATAGAAACTTCTGTTCCATTTTTAATACACGTGGACTCTTTGTGAATGCGTGACAGAGATGGCAACACTGTAAAAAGCAAAGAACTCCAGTGGCAGCGACGAGAGTTAGTACTGTTTCTGATACTTGAAATGGCGACGTTTTCATTACAAGAACAGCGTGTGTCACCTATTGAAATTCATCGCCAGTTGAGTGAGGCATATAGTGATGGTACCATGGATGTGTCTAATGTGCGTTCCTAGGTGCGACAGTTCAATGAAGGCAGAACATCGTGTGACAACAAACCAAGACAATCACAGCATCGCACCAGCCGATCTGACGACATGAACCAGCGATTGGAGAATATTGTTTTGGAGGAATTCTCAAAAATTGGAATTTCGGTGGGATCTGTGCACACAATTCTGCATGGTGATCAGAAAATTGGAAAAGTGTCTGTTTTCCATGTGGGTGCCACGAATGCTGACGGCTGTACGCGAGACAAATTGTCAGGCTTTGTTGACGCGTGATGACGGCATGAATGGAGCATCGATTACACGCTGCTCTTGCAATGAAAACGTCGCCATTTTAAGTGTCAAAAAAGTCCTAATTTTCGTCACTGCCACTAGAGTTTACTGTATTAAAAAAATTACCTATCTAGTCCCAGTCCTGAAAAAATAGGTGTTATAACTTTATCGCATCTCCTATATGTACATTTCTTTTAATTACTAAGTAATAGTAGAAAAGGTAAAAAGACCTTTATATGGGATCCAAGGTACGTTTTATAATATATCCCATAGGCGTGCATTAAAAATATTTCAGATTACCGAGATGCTTTTGAGTAAATATATATGTTTTAGTTAAGGTTTTTGTCAGTTTTGGTCCATATGATCAATCCTAATTCTTTTAAAGCTATTTACATAATTTAATAGGGAATTTAAACAATTCTCCAAATTCACATGAAAGTGCCGATGCGATTGTGGTGATGGCGAAGACGATAAACGAAGGCAACAGCTGATTTAAGGTGGTCGAGTTTAAAGATGATACCCAGCTGGTGAATGCAGAATGTTGGATGCGCCACATAACACAAAGGCAGGTTTGGAAAGAAAGGGGAAGGTAGACAAAGCTCTCTTGCTCGGCCTGCCTGTCTGCATAATTGTGAAGGAAAGAGTTGAACTGGCCAGTCGGGTAGCCGCCCGAGGGGCTCATATTATTTTACGGCAACTGGTAGCTACCATTATAGAGACATGATACCCCGTGCTATATGCGTGCTGTAAACACAAATCATACAACTAACAATATAGCCGAAACCGTAATGATGCCCGCCCCAAATTTTCTTTTTCAACGGCCGTGACTCAGCCTGGCAAGCCTGAATGGACCAAAGATGCATCCCTGTCTAACGGCAATCACTGTATGTAGGCAAAAAGAGAAGGAGGGAGAGATACAGAGAGAAAGAGTTGCATATCTGTATCAAAATATTTAATTAGCAGAGAATTGGCCCATGCCACTAAACCTTTTGGTGAGTATACATTTTGAACGCTGTCCCCAAAGTTAATTATACGGCTCTGAATTTTATACATATTTCAAAGTATTCGTTTTCAATCACCACAACCATATTTTTCTTATGAAGAATTTTCCAGCAAAAGTTTATAAAAATTACGTAAATACGTATTACCTCAGTGCCAACGTAAGCCTCACACATTAAAAGTAAATACTCTTGTAGGTATAATGTACTTGTAGAAGATTGCATACAATACGATTGTAAAACAAAATATCTCTTTTTGGGAGGGGTTAACGACCTTTAAACCGGTTAGATCACGTTCGGCAATGAATGAAATAGGTAAAATTATATTCAAATTATCTCGGGATCCGTACACCTCCTAACCGAGATTTGATCATCGGAGCTCAACGGTGGATAGAAAGGCTTTTACTTAAATTCTTAATGCGAAGATACTTGTAAACGTCTCCTCTGAAACATTCTTTAACATAAAAATGTTTTTTTTTTTTTTTTTAAATCTCAAAGCTGTTTAAAATATATTAAAAATATGTATGAATTTCATTTAACAAACACGCTAAGTTTTTCCTACACATTTCTAAGCAAACTTTGTGTGTAATTCTCAAAATCAAGCTTTATTGAGTAAAAATCTCAATTTGGAGATTGAAGTCATCAAATATTCAATTCATGGGCTTTGGTCAGTTCTATAATTTATGTACTAAACTAGTTTATAAAGTGGGTTAGCCCATAAGTCCTGGCATTTTTCCTTTAAATCAAGGTTTGAGTGTAAAATGAAATGTTTTGGCAATGCGTTTTATGTTAAGTAATTGAGAAGTATGTGATGTGCTCTACAAAATATGTGTTTAGCTTTTGTATACGTATATACTGTTTGCTCTTTATATGTCAATAATATGGAGTGTTCAGTCCTCTGCAACAAGCAATTTTGAAACGTAGCTTATGGTTTAATCGAGGTACCTAAGCTACAGAAGCTACTCGAAACATTTTCTATACTCTAGCATTCCTAAATAAAAAGCACAAGACTTATTAACCAACCATTAATTAGGTTCATTTTGGATTTTGGAAAATAAAGTTTTCGTCTACTACAATGCTAAATTATTTTAACTTGTGTACTATAAAATAAAATATAGAGGTCACAAATATATACGAAGTATGTCAAAATATTATTTCATAAAATTAACATTCAAAGATTTTCCAAGTTGCAATTGGTTTTTTCAGGTCTGAAGGTTACTGTAGGTATATTGAGTAGCTAGTTTATTGTTCTATATTAGAACCAATATTATGTATAAGAAACAGTTTTCTTATGCTAATACCTACATCAATTTTCAAAGGATGTCTCGCTTAAAGTCCAAATGGGTTTTTTTCCTTCATTTCTACTATTTATTCTTAATTTTAAAATTGTTTTTTGGTTAAATATGTATTAGAAAAAGGTTCTGAGTGTAAAGCACTTTTCATTACTTTATAAACATGGATTTGTTCGTTTCAACCTCTTTCTCCCTCAATCTTTTCTAGTAATATCTTCCTACTCTATAGAAGGTGAAAATAAACTATTTAGGGCTCGAAATCGTATCTTTGACCTGGACCACAGGAAGAGTAGGTTGGTCACCTATATCATTACATCGCTGAGGCCACCATTTGGCCTATTGTTGCTATGTGACCCTAGGGAGAGGGAAATGAGATGAAAATGCCAGTAAACACAAGGCAATCTCTAAGTCTGCAGATGGTCATCCTGGTATACGTCCCAGTATCCTCATTGACAACCTCGACTGAAAGTCCCAAGTCAACAGTTCTTCCTGTATGTCGCACATCATTGTCTACTGCATGCTCCTGTAACACTGAAAGATAAAGAGGGAAGTGGAAGAATTGTCACATGAGAGTTCATTTCGACATTTGTCTAGCGAATACAGGGAAACAAAAGTAAGCCTCGGTTAATATCTTTTAAGTCTAGAATCTCCCAAGGGCCTGTCTCAGACACTCGTTCACCAGATTCTGGAAGTATTGATTACCTACTTTTAAACGGCTTTTACGAATAATTATATCGCGATTAGGACAAAATAAGTAGGGAAAAATATGTTCAAAAAGCTTAGCTCTTGCTTATCTTAAGTTTACGGTTATCAAGCAGCTGAGGCCTTTGTCACTTAAGCACACCTCGCCTGTTGTCCTTCTGGGAGTCTCCAGGAAGAAAAGGTAAAGCGAAGGGCACAGAGGTGACTAGATCCGGGATTCCTAACGTATAAGCAGCTCTCCAAACGCAGAAGTCTCTTTGAGATTGCATTCACATCGAATGCCAAGGCAGACATTTCCACAAAGCAAACACAAAACCCAAAACCTCACCCGTGATCTCTTGCATGATTCTTGAATCCTGAAGCATGATAAGGAAATTGTGTGACAGGAAAAATCGTTATTATGTAATCCGTTCCACCTACCAACTAGGCGAACAGCCTGATCAAAGTGACCGGCCAAACGGGAATCGAAACTGAGAACCTGCAAATGCGACACTCGCACCTCACCAGAAATGTACGCAGTAAGAACGTTCTTAGGTCTTCATCCTTTCCCCATATTCATGTTATTATCTGAAGACTGATATGGAAGGACGGTTTGTTTCGAAGCTCTCTCATTCATCATGTTTGAACTCTATTGTTCAGATGTTCAGATTGTTCAAACGAGCATGAGCATGACGGTATGCACGAAAACAGATTCCGTCAATTAAGTACGAAGTGCGATAAGCAAGTACTTTCTTTCCACGAAGAGACAATGCATATACATGAGGATGATCCCAGCGCGACCTGCTCTTGTGTTGCCGAGGCTCATTATCACAGACTGTATGTGTGTGGGTGACCAGTGACACATATCTTGGTGGTGGTGGAGAGCGTCCTTCCAGTCCACCCCTCATTACTTACTGTTGCTGGACCATCACTTAGATGGGGATGCTGTATCGTGTAGCCTGTTGTCGCCTTCACTTCTGCATGCACTAGCGACTCAAGTCTCCTTCCTTGCGCTCTCTTTGCTGAGATTTATCGTAGGCACAACACTGGAGTACTACGGGCTCCATACTGGTAATGCAATGGTTTGTATATTAATTACTGGAACTCTTTAAGGAAAACCTTAATTTACAGAGTACATTTACGCCCACGAATATAATTTTAAAAATTTTTAAATTAAAAAAATAAAAAGCTACTCCTTAATCCTCAGAGTCCTTTAAAAATGCAATACATTGCCATTTAAGTGCTCAAGAGCACAGACCCAAGTGGCTAATTCTAATGCATTTTACCCGACTTGGACTGTATTATATCTCTACGCATTGAACATTTTCAACAAAAAGTGAGAGAGACAACGTAAAACAATTTGGCAAATGGCTTTTGTTGCACTTTTAAAGTACTGTCAATTATTTTAGCCACTTCTAAATAAAACGCTTAAAACTGCTTTGAAACAACAGAAGAGCGAAAAAATTATCCCTTTTTCAACATTACATTTCGACTTCGTGCGCAACATCTGATTAACTATCATAATAACAATAACACAAAACTAATTTTCTAAAAAATGATAAGATATATCTACGTGGGATTTAAACCACGCCTACAATACTTCTGAAATAATAGCACGTATTAACACTTTAGATAAAAGAGTAAAGTATCTGTATACACTGTCATTAATTAATTTTCTACTAAAAATATGGTTATAAATGCCACTCAAAAATACACCTAAAATACCCCTTCGGTTTACAATGCCTTAGTATGAGAAATAAGTACTCTTTAAAATCTGCTCTACAATAACCTCTAATTCGAAAGTTAATGCCATTATTAATATATACTCGTATTTTATTTAAAATGGACATTATAATTTTTTTCTCTCCCTTTCTCGTCAATGCTGACGTTAGAAGGCACTTGGGTTTCCTCAGAGCGAGAGAGCCGAAGCATCTGGCCTGAAATGAAATCAGGGTTGAGCGGTCGGCCCAACGCCTGAGGTGAATGGATGATGGATCAATTGGTGGAATGATGCCGGGGGAAACCGGAGGAGCCGGAGGTAACCCACCCCAGCACCATGTTTTCCACCACAAATTGCACTCTGCGGTCGCCTAGGATCGAACCCAGGCCGCCTGGGCGAGAGCCAAGCGGTCTAACCACTCAGCCATGGCGCGGCCTCACATTATAACAGATTTATACTTTTATTTAGAGAGTAATGGGTAATGGAAGTTCAACGGTAATTAGACTAGCATAAACTTATAAGGCAAATCTATATTTGGAATACTGAACACTTTATCTAAGATTGTTAAGAGGGTTTTTGAGACCGGGAAAATATAGCCCACAAAAATCTCCTTAAAAGAGTTTGTTTTGTGTAGAAGTTTCTCTAAGTATTTGGCCTGTGTCTATAAAATTTGTCAAATTTAAAATACAATTACATGTACACGCACACGTGAATACACCATGTTTCTAATAAGAATGTATAATTGTTTATTTATCTAGTTTTACATTATAGATCTTAAAAATTTATTTCATATAGAATTTTGATGTCTATTTTTGAATGAAGTGCAATAGTTTCTCTTTCTTAGGTATAGAATAGGAAAAATAAGAGCGGATTTGCAGTGGAAAGCTGAATTATACTTTAAGCATCAATGTAACGTTGTGGATTCACGAATTCTAGGCCTTCCATCCTAATACCTATAAAAGAAGAAAGTATACAGCATAGAACATGGTGAGATGACGTATGCCGCATTTTCTTATTTATTCTAGAAGAAAGACAAGGAAAATACAGTAAAACTCATATGAACTAATGTTTAAACTCAGTTCACGTGTAAGGAAGGTATCGTGTTAAACAGTAGCTACACATTTAGTCTAACAAAAGACAAATTTCTCAAAGATAGGTGGTATTGATTTAGTTGCGACTTAAACCGCTCTTATCGCAAAGGCTATGTGTAAAACAATACATACTCCATACATACCTGCATAAGTTTAGATCGCCTCAGTACCTCTGATTGCACTAACACTCTCACATACACACACTACAACTAATGCGGGTACAACTCCTTGCTTGTGACATTCACCATAAAGGCTACGTTTACTTTACACGCAGCATGCTTTTCTTATTTTGTCTCTCTCTCTCTCTTTGTTTGTTTTCTCTTCATCCCTTACAAAGCGAGCACAAGCCGTTGCCAGTAATATTACGCAGTGATGTTGATCATTAGGAGCTAAATGGTGATTTTTATGATCCTTTCGGCTGGCGGCGCGATTTATCCCACCTTTATGTGTGGTCTCCTTAGTTTTACAAGAAATTTGCGTCAAGGTTAAAAGTAAATTGATCAGGTAACAGTTTAAGTGTTTAGACTTCTGTGACCAATGGAACTGTATTCGGAACTGTTACGAATTAGATTACATTGAAGCTAAACTACATACTGTCTGTCCACCACAAGAAGGCAAGCGGGGAATCAAAAGGAGAGGAGCTTGATTTTATCTACTCTGTTAGTGGATCTGTTTACTACGAAATAAGCGTATGAGGGTTCATATGTACATTCAGTAACTGCACTGATCAGTATGGGTGATTTATGTGACAGCACTGAGTATTTCATATGAACCCCACAGTCCATATTATATCCGGAAGGCGAGGATAAGCACAGCAAAAGTAATTACGTTATACAACGTTACGCCTTGCCTTCTTACGATTGGCAGGCAGTACTGTTTCTCGGCAGTCTCTCATTGCCGGCAACGGCCTTTGTGTGTGTGTGTGTGTGTGTGTGTGTGTGTGTGTGTGTGTGTGTGTGTGTGTGTGTGTGTGTGTGTGTGTGTGTGTGTGTGTGTGTGTGTGTGTGTGTGTGTGTCCCAGGCAGTGACACTAATAATATAGGAGATGAAGATGGAGGACCGGTGAAATGAGGTGGCCTAGGATACCGGAGATCTAGGAGAAAACCCACGCCAGCGCCATGTTGTCCACCACAAATCTCACTTTGCGGTCGCGTGGGATCTAACCCGAGCCGCCTTGGTGAGAGCGAAGCGGTCTAACCACTCAGCCACGGCACAGCCAGGCAACGGCCTTAGAATAGTGTTCTGTCCCATAGGTATTTTTTTTTCTTTCCCTTTTTAAACGTTTACCCATCTACATTGTTTTTCGCTTTCTCTCGTATAGTAAGCGGGTGAGGTATTGTATTCCACTCAAAAATTCGATGAGTTTTCACAGGAATTACGTTTTGAGTCTCCACCCACAAAAAAAAAAAACATTTTTAGAAAAACGTCTTTGTGTTAATTGATGGAAATTAATAATTTCTTCTCACTAGCCGTATATAGGCTAAGGTTTTAGATAAATATTCAACTTGAAAAATTTAATCACGGATCTCCTGGTTTCCGTCCAGTCACTCTTACCCATTGAGCTACCCTGACCAACGCGCCGTCCTGACATTAAATGCTCCAATTGTCTCATGGCACCCGGCCATGGAATTAAATTTTTCAAGTTGGCTGTTTATCTAAAACCTTAGCCTATATACAGTTAGTGAGAAGAAATTATTAATTTCCATCAATTAACTCAAATAAAAAAGAGTTTAATGATAAAGCCTGGTATTTAAGTACTTAGAATAGTAAGTCGCCACAAACGGTTTATCTCGTATACGAGGACCCCTAGTGGTTTACTGGGGAAATATATGTCCAAGTTATTAAGGTTGACATATGCTGATGAATACCACGAACAAACCCCTAGTCAGATTGGTGGGAGCAAATAGTTTTGACCCGCGAGCTTCCAAGTACTTGCTTAATTTTCTGGTTTTAGTAAGTTTATGTTGTATATAGTCTAGATCTTTGGGATGGTTTCGCAATTTCTTAAGTCAGATTACTATTGCTCACGTTTAAGCTTTTTATATTATTATTATTATTATTATTATTATTATTATTATTATTATTATTATTATTATTATTATTATTATTATTATTATTATTATTATTATTATTATTATTATTATTATTATTATTATTATTATTATTATTATTATTATTATTATTATTATTATTATTATTATTATTATTATTATTATTATTATTATTATTATTATTATTATTATTATTATTATTATTATTATTATTATTATTATTATTATTATTATTATTATTATTATTATTATTATTATTATTAATAGCTACACTTAATCATTTTAAAGCATTTTAGATCGAACGGGAATGACGGAAAGATGTACGATTTTCTGTTTTTGGATAAAAGCACATTTGGTGATGATTCATGCAGTTCACGAAATTATAAATAATAACTGGATCCTAAGGATTGCTGGACAAATTTGGCATCACATACTCTTTTAATTTCTTATGCACTTTTGCTTATTCACGTATTCATTTTGTTTTAATCTTTTATTTTAGCCTGGACTAAAGACAATATAAAATGGAAGAATACTCAGAATGAAACCTTATTTTCGGATTATTTTGGTATTTAAAGGCATATGTAAATATGACTACAAATTAGGTAGTAAGTTTTTAAATATGTAAAAAATTAAAATGCTTATACGAGAGCCATAGAAGATTAAGCTCATAAGCACCCACGAACTGTTAAGAAACACAAAATACTCCATCATTTACATTTGGGAAAAAATAAATATATAAAATGGAATATTTGCAAACGAGAAAAAAGAAGAAAATGACAGAAACGACATGTTTTAATCAGCTCTGAGTTTTCTGAGATAAAACAGAAATATATAATTATCTTTAACAGTACGTCAAACATACAAAACCTTAAAACAAAATGTTTTTCTTGTAAAGAGTAGTTTGTAGCACCCAGGGATATTTTGTGAACTTCGTTTTGCATGGTTGAAAGATGCTGGATTTATATACGAACTTCAGCAAATACCAGTTTTCGTGTTTGAGTTGTGCCATTCTAGTGATCACACACTTGCTACTCTTTATAAAACTGATTTAAAGCACATTTAGACACCCTTAAAATAAGCAGTTTCAATGAAATTTTAGATGTAAATTTTTAGGTGGAATCCAGTACTTCATCTACCTGCTGTGGCAAGTAGTAGAGAAAGTTAACAAGAGTAAATTTTTCATCAGGTTCATAAATAGTGATACAAAGCGGAGTATGAAATAACTTTGCTGAGCAATACTCCTGGGAAAACTTGTTTGTATAATTCCGTAGTTCCTTTCTCAGGCAACCCATTTGTGATTCATATTTTCAGAACTTTCATAATCGTGTTAGTTGCTGTTCTTGCTTATATCTGTTAGGAAAGATGCTACACTGTGTAAAACTCTGGGTATCCCGAGTTAACAACCTTTGTGGCAGTCAGCTGAATAAAGAACATCTGTGTAGAAATTAACAGCAAACATATATTAAAGAACGCATCCGTAAGGCTGTAGTTTAAAAGAAGGTAAATTTTGTTCGCAGTGATTTATTCGACTCCTGGTATATGTAATCCTTTCATTCTTTCGCTCAGCCGATGAAGTCCCGCTAGAAGCGTTTGCATGCAAATTAATACTGCAGCATTTTATTAAGCCTGACAAAGAGAACGGCGAAAGGCTGAAAGAAAAGAAAGGATACGAAATCTCCACCAACAAAAGAGACCAAGTCTATCATAATCTGACAAGTTATTTTACTTAGATTAATATGCGTATTTGTGTCGAGTATTAGAAGCACATGTATTAACAAAACACGGTATGGTTTGTGCTACGTCTTTCTCGCTTAGATGCTCCGCGAGATAAACTCTGAGGAGGACAAAGTTGGCGAGTTGTTGGCAACGACTATACCTCTCCGAAATATGTGTAAGTGGAATTAACATATATCATACCCTTCAGGCTACACCAAAGAGCGCCTGGTTAAGAGAATAAATCATTGTAGGTACATAATATAGCTTATTTGCATTAAAAGATTTCAAGTTCGCTGCCATTCAACCCAAAAATTCATTCCCGGATCGGAATATGTATTATTATGGTCAGCAGACGCTGCCATGCCTTAGTCATTTGAATGACACACAATACCACTTAACAAGTTCAATGAAATCTCATTGTGTTCCCTTGGCAGAGGCCTAGATAGCTGAGCTGTATATATAAGCAAAACAGCGCAGTAACTACAAAGAAAAGACAGGGACTGCGAAGTGGGAGAAGCAGAAGAAGAAAAACCAGCAGCAAACAAACAGGAGAGTTAGTAATAGTCAAACCTCATTTCCCTATAAGGGCCGACATGTTCTTAGGAAAACCACTTGCATGCTGGACACCGGGACGGCAGAATGGGTATCCTCTGGATGGGTCAAAATGAACTGTAAGGCATGGTTTATTAAAGCAAGAAGGAAACAAATGCGCAATCTAAGCAATATGTATCCAGATTTTCTATTAATGCATCACATGTTAGTGCTTTTCTGAAAAAAAAAATGCATAACTGTGTATTTTAAAATATCTATGATACAATGATCATAGTGTTTTTCCCAACGGAAAGTGATTCATGAAAGTCTAATTTTCTGTGTTTTGTGCTTTCATATCGTGCCGACGTGTGAACCATTTATCTTAAGAGGAGGCTGAAAACCTAGTGACACTATGTATTGCTCCAGTGACTTGTTTTCTCCTCTTTTATTTTCTTTTAATTAATTTAGCTTATTTTTATAGAATTAAATATGACAAACTGCAGAATAAATATTGTTGGCCACAAATAATAAATTATAGCTTGGAGTTGCCCAAGGATTTGTATTCATCAATTTTGTTGGTCATAAAATACTTAGACTAAACTTGTACTGAAAAGTGTTTATCGAAGTTGGTCAAGGGAATGCTTCATAACACTGAAATATATATAGGTACGTAATGTTCGTTTTTTTAAGACATTTTGCATTTCGTATATTCAGTTTCTGTTTGGATTATTTAATTTACATTTCAAAACATTTTGTAACAATGTCCTGGGTCATTTTTTTTCTTTATAATGCATATTTATAGTTAAAAAGTAAAACCTATAAACTACTCTTTTAGCTTAAATATTGTGTTCTTATTCAAATATTTTTTAACTTATTATTGAAACATATGCAATATTTAGACATATATAAGCTTTTAATTTTTAAAATGAAATTTAGAATTTGCAACTTTATCCTAAAATGTCTACCGATAAGCATATGAAATGGCCAAGCATTTGAAAATAGCATATACAATTATACATTACTCAATTAAAACAGAAATACAAAAATATAGCAGAAAAACAACACGATTATTTGAAATGTCAAAATTGTAGGTATTAATAAATAATCTTAATTATAATTTCGCTAATAAGTAGCTTTATATAAGTTTTTCCTGAAAACTCGTGGTGAATTTTATAATAAAAGTCCAATGGCACAAAATACTTTTCCACCTTTAAGTTGGATATCTACCCATCCATTTTTTTTAGTTTTCATAAGCAAATCTTAGAGCTATAGAGATTACACAGAAACAAAAATGATTACAGTTTGGAAGTAAATTGTTCTGAGCGAAAACTAATTGGTAAAAAGAATATATTGACAGCAATTCACGCTTAGAAAGGTTATAAACCTGTATGAGTTGAAATTACCCAAAACAGCTGTAACATATTATGTATATTTTACATGTATCTAAAACAGAAGAAAATGCGAATTGCTTGTTTTCTTTGAGGATTGAATGTTCCCTTAATACTGTATCTTTTGTTTAGTTATCGATCCACGCTGTTTATTTTCGCGCCATTTTCCCAACGAATGCGTTCTTCCTCGTCAGTTTTAGTACTATTGTGCTTTTACACGGACGTTCTGAAACGTCTTTATTACTTCATTACTCAATCACAATAAGATGCTTATTTGTTTATAATTCCACAGGAAATAATAATGCAGTTAATTTATTGTAATTTATACATTTCTTAGTACCGTGCTGAACATCTAATTTCAATAGCCTATGTTATTATGTAATCAATCGATTAGTAGGCAAAGATATTAGTATACTTTTCACTCAAGAATGAACTGAACCGAATTCCGTGGATCTTGAAGAGCAGTATAATATTTTTAAGACAACTTAGAGAATGGACTGCATGATAGCCCATTGAAATAATTGAAAATATCAAACTATTTCTCTTATTTACTATTGAGTTCTCTCAAAATAATTACATAAAGAAGGAAAATTGTTGAAACTGTATAACTATACTGTTTTTATACAGTTTTCAAATGATGATTATGGAGGTTTATCCATTTTTCTTACCCTTGTTTCTGGCTAACTAAACTGTTAAACACATTTCCATATTCCATGTATTATTACGATTTTCTTTTACTATACGAAATATTTTTCGAAGTATTCTAGTGACTGATTTGTGAGTCATTTTTTTGACACTCCAGAAAGAAAACTATTTTTGAAACATCACAACATAAGGCAAAGGAGAAACCGCCGGATGTGGAGAGGAGTAGGTGGAGGGAGAGAGAGAGAGAGAGAGAGAGAGAGAGAGAGAGAGAGAGAGAGAGAGAGAGAGAGAGAGAGAGAGAGAGAGAGAGAGAGAGAGAGAGAGAGAGAGAGAGAGAGAGAGAAGCAAAATGGTTAAGTTGCTTTAAGAAATGAGTACTAAGATAAAAGGAATTTACTTGGAACTTGTACCTGTATGATTGTAAGATGCGGCGTATTCCTTCCCACCCCCCACGTCCCCGAATTACTTAACCACGAACCCCGGAATGGTGTTATGCCACACGAATGTGATACGCCGCATTTAATTGAGGTATCCGATTCTACGCTAATACGAGCTTAAATGCTTCCTCCTTCAGTTTTTATGTCGTATAGTAAATCGATTCCTTTTCTCGCCTTAATTTCAAAACTCTTTTAATTTTCTCTACAGGTTTCTCAATTGCCTAACATACTTGACTTCATGTCGTCGTGAAATATAATGTCTGCAAATCATGCTTCTTTTGTGAAATCTAACTCCAGTTGTTCTCCACCGCCTTGTTGTCGTGATCTTGTTAGTAAATTTATTTTATTTGTTGCTGGGATCAAGTGTAATTAATCGTACGTGTAATAACACGTAAGCCTAAACCTGCATCAACCCAGACTTATTTTAAACAAGATATGTTTACATTACATGGTCTTTGCTTTCTTTACGCTATTTAGCTGTTAGCCACAATTACATGGCAGTTTATAGGCTGGTTCAAAGCAAATTGCGGCTTAAACAAAGTTTTGGGTTATCGAGAAAACAAATGAAGTTAAATATTTCCAGCATTTTCAGTCCATATTAATAGAAAAGAATACAACTTTAGTGTGAAACATTACATCTTCCTGTTCATCTTACTAAAGCACATTATAAACATAACCATGATGCCGGTGTGATTAATTGGTGTACTTTGCATGAGGATCCCTTTGATATAGAAACAATAAAATGGACATATCGTGTTCAAAATTAAACAATTTCGTTTTTCTCATTTACATTATTCCAAAGCTTAAGCTACAAAAATTACCTAACTTACATGCGAGCTTAATTAACAGCTTTATGGTAGGTGTTATTTACCAAAATAGTGCTCCATTTTAATCATGATTTCGGTAACCATGGCTGGTTTTCTATTATACATTTTTGAGATAAATAAATATATTTAATATGCGAGCAGTTACAATTATCTTTTCTTGCACACTATTAGTTTATAGTAGACAATAGTACACTTGATAATCACAGAATTTGACTAGAATAAATATAATAACACTTAATATTTTTAAGGCATGTCAACCTCTTATTGATATTAATGTCAGATGGTTAGAGAGAATGTAAGAAGCGGTCGTTGAAGCCAGAACAATGTATGCAGTGGAGGTATGGGGCACATCAGAGATAGGTACACAATTAGACCAGATGTATGGATTGTTTTGTAAAGAACTACTAGGGCTGCCAAAATCGGCACCAAGAGAGGTGGCTAGGTAATACAAAAAGGAGGGGAATAATAATAGAGAGAATATTGAAATTCTGGTATAAGTGTATTAAAAGGTAGAAAGGGGAATTATTGAATCTGTGCATGAAACTACAGAAAAGCATTAAAAATACAAATAGTTGGTGGTCGGAATTGGAAAGAATGATATTAAAGAAAGGTATGGGAGATCTATGGAGAGCAGAGGAGACAAATTATAGCGGTTTTTGGAAGGAAGTGAGAACTAGACTACAAGACATAGATAGGAAAGAGATATGGGAAAGTATAGAAGAAAAGAAATCTTTGAAATTTTATAAGCAATTAAAGACAGAATGGGGTAGGGAAAAATATATAGATCAATGTGACAAAACTGGAAGAGAAGGCATAGCATGGGTGAGAGTAGGAATATTATACTTAAAAGGGCTGAGAAGTAATGAGGTAGGAATATGTGAATTTTGTGGAGATGAAGAAAGCACTGCTCATTACCTGATAGAATGTAAGGAGCTAACAAATTACGGGAGAAAAATATGGGATAAGAAGTGGTACGCATGCTAACGGGGATGGCAGAAAAGAAAAATAGATGTATAGGAGATTTCTTATATAGGATAAAAGAAAAGCTGCTCAGGAAAACCTGATGACGTTAAAATTGTCATAAATCGATGGATAGCACTTCTTCTTACATGAAAAATATTACGTTAAAATTAATTTATATCAAACAAAAGTAAACTGGATAATTCCAGAATTGGACTGGAATAAATATAATAGCGTTTAATTTCCTTTAAGTGGTATTGAACCTGTTATTGATATTAATGATTTTTATATTAATGATTTTTATATTAACATTTGAAAATAATCATGACTTTAAAGTTATAGTAAGGCAAAGGAGAGCACCTCATCTTACATTAAAATAACTTCTTTCTTTAATACATATATTGACCACACTGTAGTTAAGGCCGCACCGTGGCTCAGTGGCTAGACCGCTTGGCTCTCACCAAGGCGGTCCGGGTTCGATCCCCGGCGACCGCAAAGTAAGATTTGTTGTGGACAACACCGCGCTGGGGCGGGTTTTCTCCGGGATCTCCGGTTTCCCCCCGCCATCTCATTCCACCGGTGCTCCATCTTCATTTCATGTATCATCAGTGTCATCGCCTGCGGTGCCGTATGTAGTAAAAGCGGGCGTTAAACACTACACGCATCCTGTAGTTACTGGTTAAATCCTTGAATACCTTCAAGGGAAAATGTTTACAATTAAAGAAAATTGGAATCATTTGTATTTAGTTTTATATTTGTTTAATTGCCAGAACTAGGGACTGCTGGCTTCTTTTTCACTCACTGATATAGAAACATCCAAATGATAACATCTTGAATACAATGATTATACAAGTAAATGTCTTCAGAAAGAATGCCTACAAATAATAGAAGAATATAAACTTAAGTTAATAGAAGGTATAGAAGTACTCAATTAAATACATTTTAAAATATATTAGTTACATAAAAATAGAATATTGTTGTTTAATTTACAGTTACTATAGCTACAATGTGCAACCTAAAAAGAAATAAAATTAGACATTGCCTTTTGGGGCAGTTTATTCTGGACTGCAGTACCACTTCACTATCTTCCACCACTTGGTAAACAAATAATGCGTATTGGGATTTACGACGGTGTGGTTTGGGAGAGCAGGTAAAATTATTATTTACTTGATGGCATGAAGTATTTCTTTTGCAATTGTGTGGATCTTTGAATAATCGTTACAAACGTCACATTGAAGTAGGTATTTAATTTAAAATAAGGTAGGGTGTGGTCATGGTAGCTGGTCCGTGTTTCTTACACAATAGTTTAAACGCACTAAGAAATATGTTAGTAACACATTGTTCTTTAGTAGCCACGGAGCAAGAGCTTACAGAACATCTTGTATCATCGAGTTGTATAAACGCTAATCCATGGAGCCGATATTTTAGGAAGCGTCGCTTTACGATGATGAAAATACCAATAACAACACGTATTTCTGTTTTATGTGAACTTCTAAGGCCTGATGTAAAGGAATCAAGAAAGTTGGGTTAATTAGATCATCTCTAATTCTGCTCCGAATTTGTACCTGCTGGAGGATGAAGCGCATGCAAAGAAATCCATGGCAGCCCATTGAGGTATGTTGCTTTGTGCAACCATAACCTCTCTATAGATCAGTCTTTTCCAAAGGGAAATATAGTCGGTAGTCTTTTCATCGATTAAATATTTTAATTTCAGCTGAGAATTCTTCATATCTGGTCCCTGAACATACTTCCTTCTTTAAGGTAAAATGTTAAATTTCTTATTTTTAAAAATGCTATTACCAATAATTGTAAATCGTTTAATTTATAATAATGAATTGGCAATATGCGTTAAACCTTAAAATAAGTCAAGTGAATTCTAAAGCCCATTGCAAAGTTATGTCTTTTGAATTCTATATTAACTTTTGTTTTCACTAGTGTTACATTCTAATTGTGTTGTAAGGTTTACATTCAATACAAGAAATTTTAGCAAAAATAGACTTTGTTTCACAAATGCTTCACGTCACAGAAACTTCTTAGAACAGGAAATTTAGTACTGACAAAAATTTTACAAGGAAGCATCCATCATTTAGATGTTTATACACTTAAAGCATTTTTTAGCATTCTAAAACCCTAAATATATTTTATATCTGTCAGGAACGGTAATATATACTATCGTAGTGTACTCTGCTAATTATATGTTTGCTATCACTTAATGGAATTCACCTTTTTACATACAGCCAATTATTTAGATCAAGATCTCATGTCACTGTATAAACCATATTACCTAAATAGATTCTGGATTATGTGAATAAAATAGCTCTTATTTTCTAGTATTTACAACTCATCTATCGCAAAGAAACGTCATTGCCGGGCAAGTCTTACAAATCATGCAAGTCTATTTTCCCCAAGAGGGCGAGGTGGCCCGTTGTGAGGATAAAGCAGCAAAGGTGAGGTATTCTTATGATTAAGTAATAACAAACAAAGAAATCACTTCACTTACTTCTCGGGCAGCAAGCCAGGTGAAAAGACGATTAGATATCGACGTTTCGGGAGTGTGTATCTCTCCCATCATCAGGATATTTATAAAATGTTATAACTACAAATGAAACACTGGATGTAACAGAAATATAAACGAAGACAAAACACTATCAAAATTCGCATTACTGAACAAAAGACTGTTTTTAGTAAATTAAATGCCAGGTCAGTAGATAGCGTGAGTATAGAAATTTGTGTCAAAGAAACGTAACTACTTAACTTGATTATCAAGCTGTATTGATTTTTGCTTTTTAAATCGAAAACCACCCACTAATCTAATTGATAATCAAAATATTTTAAATATTATTCCAATTCCTATTAAATATTCAAAAACCCGTTTTTAAGGCCGGTTTCCAAGAGGAGCTGAACTGAAATCCAGCATCACGACTAAGCGTGCTCCTTTAAGAGGAAATTGCCAAAACCTCCTTAATTCTCCGCTCCCAGTTATTGTTGCATATTGCCAAGATGGTCGTCTCCCGAAAATCAGTTATGTATCTTACGACCCCAAACATGTTTGTGTTATCTACAACCTTCATTTTCTTAGGAAAAGAAACGAGAGAGGAAATTTAAACATATTTAAACACATAGTTCTTCTTCTTGTTCTTCTTCTTTCTTCTTGTAATGTGTAACTGAGCTCGAATACTTTCTGGAAGGCTAAAAACATCACACTATCTGGGCCAACAACTTGAATACTGAAGGCAGCAAAAGGATGGTCCTTATTTACAGGCGCTGTTCATTTTTGACACAGATGTAGCCGTTCAGAAAGCATTAGTTAGTAAATTATGCAAGTGTTTGTGGAGAAACTCTTAGCTAAAGAGAAAGAAACCACAGACTGAAGTGGATACTAAGGCACCAATTATGAAAATACCTGTGCCTATTCACTCTGAGTACTGCAACACGTCTGACTTTCTATATTTAATATTGTTAATGTAGTTTGGTAAATCGTCATGTGCCCGTTGCATATTCTAATAAGTGACTAAGAAATAGAAATGAAATAGCTACATATAATATGGCCTATGAAATACTTGAGCAAGATTAGGATTACTACGGAGAGGATTTGGCACTGCGACCAGTCTTGATCTATTGTACCTACAAATTGGGCATCCCCAGGAGGAAGGATGAGGTGTCCCAAGGAGCCACGACAGTGTGGAGGGAAGGGTCCCTAAATTTTTTACTTATATAAGAACCTCCCCCGGTAGGCCAGACAAGAGACATTCCCCCTCTTTTCTGTGGTTCGGAAACGGTCCCAGCAGCTGATTCGGAAATCGTCCCGGCAGCTGGTTCGGAGACCCACAATCGAACGTACCGGAGGAGGAAGTGCTTTCCTCAGAGCATATCATCCTGCCATACATTGCCCAGACACCCATCGGCACTTCTAACCTGAAAGAGACCACCAGATGAGAGATGATATGAAATGATATTGGAGATGAAATGGAGGGATAGGTAATTCGGGGGTGTAATTAACCTATCGACCATTCACCTGGCGATCCGGGAAAGCCCTCTAAAAACCCATGGATCAGGTAGGTCGGCCACGAGAATCGAACCCGGACGTCCCGAATGCGAGCTGCAGACGAAATCGCCTGATCCTTCCCGCTCGGTAGTGCTTGAGTAACTACCACAACACTTTGACAGTACATTTGAAACTTTTTATACATTAAAATGTATTCGAATGAAAGTTTCTTTCTGTTCAATAATATAGGAATATAGATTTGATTTTGGGAAAAAATATGTCTATACTTACTCTGTCAGATTAAGGTAGGTGTTTGCAGTTTTGTAACCTGAATATCCATGAAGGACTGGAAGCAACCACGTTGTTTGCTGTTGGCAATTTTACGACCTCTACCATTCTGGTATAGCTTGAGTTCGCCAAGCCAAATCCCTCTCTTCCTCCGTTATACATATGTACGTACTAAACCGACCTTCCTCAACCTACTCGATTCTACACCTCCAACTGTTTAAATTACGCACCAATTATAATAAACCATTTAGCTTTTGCCGTCTATTCATCTTTAAAAAGCGTGGAAGGAAATAAATCGAGTATGGCGGTCCAGGTTGGTTGTCGTAGGCATACCTACAGCAGTCGCAAGTACTTGAGGCAGAGATGCACGCATAAATAAAGCTCTTCTATCTTTCTCACATGCTGCTGCCATGCTTTAAGAGTGACTCCCGTAATTAAAGACTTGAAGTAAGAACAGCTACCGCACTTACAAAACAAGGCAACACAAACCCAAGGAAACAACATGCAAAGGAAAGGGGCAAGGATATTCAGCGGTATGTAGATATAAGCATGTCTCTTTGTTTTAGAGCCAAACGGTGCTATATTTTAGTTAGCAGTCAACGACGTTAATTATGGCTCGGATTTTCAAAATACCCGTCCTTTGTTGCACAAGAGGTCTGCCCCTCCCACTGTGGCAGAGGCCTAGGAAAATGCTGGGACTATAAAGTAGCTGCTAATGCTGGATTAATTCTCCAGTAGGTTACAAGTAGCTTCCGGCTCCCTGTAAACTGTTAAAAAGTTTCTTATTTTCATTTGTTTTCAGCAGGGTAGAGGAATATGATACGTTACAACCACAGGATTACGCTAGTCACTGTAATTTACTTTTATATTTATTCTTCAAATTCTTGTTTAAAAATGTTTCCTTTTTGCTTGTAACCCTACTGTTTACTTCTTTCCGAAATACAGATTGTGTATAAATACATAGAATCATGCAAGATTACTTACTGTTTGTTAAAGAAAGTGGTTTCTATATGCTGGTCCTCTATCAACTCATTTAATACGTATTGCACATTTAAATTAGTTATGTGTCATATTTGAAGTAAATTCTTCCTATAGTTTCTTGTTACGTAAATTTATCTATAACTCAGTAAGTACGAAGATTAATTAAAATCGGGGAATCCCAGGAAATTAAAAATAATTTTACAATTATTTCGTTACAAAGTTATGTTCAGGAAAGGTAAATTAATGAAATCTCTATCTTGCAATCTAGAAATATATTGAATGTAATATATAAAGTTTGAGTGAGTGACTGAACGAATGAGTGAATGATTATGTTAAGTGTGTGTGTGTGTGTGTGTGTGTGTGTGTGTGTGTGTGTGTGTGTGTGTGTGTGTGTGTGTGTGTGTGGAGGGGCGAGAGATAAGGGCTGTTGCCAGCTAGATCATTTGAGCCAGAACGAAGATTAATATTCATCTAGCTTTTCATTTTTGAAGTGTTTTACAGCAGACACATACAAAGTCAGTTGAGTCGTTGAGTCCAGAGGGTCTATTCCCATCAGTCCTGGACCCGTAGGACCAAGACCCGGGCCTTTTAAAACCAGGGAGATATCCGAGCTGTCCCAAAGGGCGCTCGGCGTCCTCCGTGGGGCTTTCCATAGGGCAAGACCTGGGTGACAAACAAGCCCTCCCATCTGGTCCAAGGACACAAGACGGGATGGAAGTGGATACGCCACTTACGCGCGCCAACACCAAAGGTGAAGGCTACCGATATGACCGCCGCCTGGCGATCTAGCACACCTTCTTCTAGCTTTGCAGGCTAGTACCCGGGAGAAATAATGGCTTCCCTCAACCCCGTCCGAAGACGTACCCGATTCCCACGGGTATAGAGAACACACTGCCCCCTTGTAACCAACCCAATCCGAACAATTCCCAGAGGGAGGGGCTCAGATGTTCGGCCCGAGGTTCCTCTAGTAACTTTAGAGGTACCACGAGTGCTAAGGGCCCGCAGCATCCGCACCACGGCAGCTGAAGGGGACGGATCCTCTCCTCTACAAGGACAGAAAAATAGGTATTTAGCAAGCAAAAGAATCTTTGAAAAAAAAAATGTTCGATGAACTGTGGCACTACATCTACGTAACAAAAGTAAGCGGAAGAGTAAGAAAATCTAGACCTCTATTCTGTGATTGTTTGTACATTACCATGACACAAATCTCCCTGCCAGGGAATATAACTCCGTTAACTTGAGAAAGAGTATTCTACATCTTTAAAAGCAGAGGGCATTAGTTGGAATTTATATCACGTTGTAATTAAAATTTGTTGAATGAATGGCTACGTTTTATTTCTGCATTGATATTCAAGTTCTTATCGGGAAGCAAGCCAGGTGAAAAGACGATCTTAGATTTCTAATCGTCTTTTCACCTGGCTTGCTTCCCAAGAAAACGAGCATAGTCGTCGCCAGGAAAGCTTCAGGTCTTATTTTCTGCATTGATGTTTATTTTTGGGTCCTCCATACTACATACGTTTGGTGGCGATTATTTAATCAGTGACTATGAACTGTTTAACGGCTTAAACCACCGGGTTTATATCTACAAAATATTTGTTACACAGTCGAATAACTAGGCAATACAAAACATGTCACAGTTTAAACATAATTTTGAATTGGCAAAGCTGACAAATATCAACATATTTGATAAATATAATTAGTTCTAGGGAATTGGTGATCTTTTTTGGACTGATACTTAAAGCATATAAAACTTTAAACTCTCTTCTGTCCATGAAGGAATTCTTTTCTACATATACATCTTCTCTCTTGTTCGGTTTCCTTTTCGACTCCTTGTATGCAGCATTCTTTTTCATATCATCATATTGTTTAACCTCGAAAAGATAACTAATTTACGTGTTTTTCTGTGTATTTTTTTGGCAATCTAAATTTCAGGGAAATTGTTTTCTCTTCCTTCTCATGCTGTGGTGTCTTTCAATTTTATAGGCTGTATTGCTGTACACATTCAGGTTTAAAATGTAATCAGCTAATTTTTGTTCTTCATTTTTCCATAATCTCATTAGTTCTTTCTTCAGGCATCCAGAAAATGCTTATTTTTGTATTAAAACCTCCGTCGATATTGTTGTTATCGTGTTTTGTTTCTGGAATCAATAATTTGTTTCACTGCCTTATCTCGCATTCATTATTTGTGTCTGTTAACCACATTCTTTAACAATGTAATATTAATTTAAGTAACTTTAAAGTTAAGAGTATAAATGAACATTAATAAACATTAAGAGTGTGTCGAAAGCTGAAAAGAAATGAAGTTTATATACCTAAGGGTTTGTGAAAAAAATGACAGACCTTCTTGTTTTATTTTTCAGTCCTCATTTTTTCCCTTTATTTACGCAGATGTTTCAAGTATGTGATGTTGTTTGGATTAAAGGATCTTAATTAAAGAATGAGTAAGTACACTGTTAAGATCTGATTGTTTAAAATCTCCTACATTGCCTTTGAATTCCTTTAGAGAATATTTATTCTGTGAAACAACGTTTGCTTGGACGGCGTTTCATTCGGAGTCCTCACAAGAACGAGGAACAACTCATTTGGATGCTGGTGATTGTGCGCTACTAGAGAAGGACACGTTCACAAGAAGATCAACTGTGATCGATACTGTTACGTTTTCTGCATTGTGCACGCACGCACACACACAGTGACAAGAAGACAGATCGCGTTTTTTATAGTCCATCGGTTCTCTTCCAGCATGTACAGCGGCATCGTAAAGTAAAGTGCATGCACTCTACAGAAGGTTTACGTGTAATTGCTTAATGCACAGGAGCAAAATAGGAGGAGGTGGTGAGCAAAACGGAATAAGATAGTACAGTGGAAAATACGTCTCTTCGAAATTTGAGTGATTATTGAAATCTTCTAAGTATGTCACTTATACATTGAGATGGGCAGCTGTAACTGCAATATAAGCCAAGGAAATAATTTTATGACAGCATAAAATACTTCTTTGGATTAATAATTTAATATGTTTGGGGTTTTTCCTTTTACGTATTTCTCGAAAGGGACTTCGAAAGTTTATTTACCAACACTCCGAGCTGTCAGTATCCTAAAGCCCACCTCTGTAGCGTTGTGATAGCGTATCTGCCTCACATTGTTTTCCTTTATACTGAAATATTAATGTAGAGTAACTCTAAGCTCTATAGACCAAGGCTCATTTGAGCATCATTTCTCCTATTTCATTCATCCCTCGGTATGACTTAGAGAGCGTTAATAAAAAAAATATGTCCCAAACAAAAATATGATTTTAATTAAGTTTTCTGCCCCAGTATTTTACGCCCGGATGTTTGAGGTATTGTTTGTCCTAGGGATACATCTGAATATGTTTGGCTCACTCAAATATTTATCCGTCGGATGTATGCCCAATGGAGTTAACTTATTTCCCTAATGTAAATATGTATAACAGCGTATCAGCAATAATAGAGATGAGATAAAAACACCTTATGGGAAGAAATTCTGCTTTAGATTGAAGACGACTGTTGACCACTGCACATTTTGATGTTCGTGTGAGTTGAAGTCTTATCTGTGATATGACGAAAGTGGTCCTGTATCATGCTCACCCTGACTTTCCAGCTTCACTGCTCTCTTTTGGGGGATATTTTTATACGGTTTACAAAATATTACGAATGTTTCGACGATTTTTTTAAATTTTCTCTTTGTCCTCCTTCAGGAACTAGAAAATGCCTTCTCTTGCTTGTATGCAGCACAAAATTTGTTTCATGTTGGAGATATTCGTTGTCATCAATTTGAGCTTTTTCCTTCAGTTTTTGAATTGATGTAACCAATCACTTAGTTCTCGTAATGTCAGGGAAAGAGTATGACAGCTATCCATGTTTATAGATCTGACTTTATATGCCTTCTGTATCGCTCTTGCTTCTACAATGAAACATGTAATAAGTTATTTTTCAAGCATTTATCTGAAATATCATGAACTACATAGAAACACGTGGAGAATGAGTGGAGAAATTCATGTGAGCAGTCTTTAAAATGTCTTTTGAATGTGTCTAGCCTAGAACAAAAGATGGGGAAAAAAAACGTCCACAAGTAGTTAAAGAGCATATTATTTAGGACGAAAAGTTCATTGAGGCTGTAATTTTATGGCCATTTAAAAATTATGGGTGTCCGACTTAGAAGTAATTACGAATGTATGGAGTTCGTCGCTAATGCTCTGATAAAAAAAGCTACTTAAGTAATCCATGCACCACAAAATATACGAGTTTCGGGAAAGTGCCTTAATAACAATTCCAAAAGACTTAAACGAGATACAAAAAGAATTACTTATAGTCTCTGCGAGGAAGAAAATTAACTGCATGCCTTATGATAAGAATCGCCATTTCATAATGAGAACTTGTTTCAGAAAGCCAAGTCGAGATACGGCAAGAGGAAAGAGAAGAGAAAAAAGACACACACAGAGAAGAAAAATATTCGTGTCGTCGGTCTATTACTGGAAGCACGTACTTCACCAAATATTTCTCCCTCCCTACCAATAGATATACAAACACGCACGCCATTACCACTACAAGTTAATACAACATATGCGACTCCTCCCTCTACACCGAAATAGTAAAGGGGGTAAATAAAGTACGTTATATCTTTTTGTAATTAAAAAAAGCTCAAATTAAAAGAGACAAGCTTCGATCTTTTCATTATGATTTTGTTTTTGTTGGAAGAGCATGGGTTCGTGTGATATAATTGTCCCACCCATCCGTCTAAGGAGCAGTGGTTGGAGATGGGAGTCACGATAAGCATGGCCCCTGCTACTAGGAAGAAAACCAATCAAAACTCGATCAGCAATTTCCTAGCGGGAGGATCAAAACAAAACGATCCATTAATTACAAACTTCGTCCTCTCTCTTTCTAACTCATTCTCTATCTTCCTCTTTTCTCTCCCCTTCACGGCTCTTCACGGATGCTTCTGACGTTGCTTCATACCAGCAAAATATATCTGACAGCATATAACAAAAGTGTCATGCATTTGCCCAAACACACTGTAAATATCAGCAGTGCTTTGTTGCAATTCCTGAAGTAGTACCATTCTTATTTCTCTATTGTAATCAAATTTAGGTTTAGGTCTGTTCAACGGCTGTACCCAAGCTTATTCCTCTGTTTATTTATTACTATAGCTGAAGAGTCGCCAGCCAGCTCAATAGAAACGATCTTTTAAGTGAGATTACTATTTTTGTTAATATTAATATTATTATTAATAATCCACAATAATTACCAACTATTTTAAGCTACTGCACCAAATGGTTGCAATGTCCGTTACACCGTCGAAATATGGAGGAGCTCCCGTGCTGGTCGTACCCCTTCTGACTATGCAAGTACCTTGCAGGTTTGAGATATTAAACTCCTGAAACAAGTTTGATACTAGTGTTTGTTATATAAGAAACATTTAGTTTCGTCTTCTTAGATCACTTTTACTATTAACAAGAGCGGCTGTGAATCATGACGGCCTATTCATATCGTGCATTATTTTGGCTTGTAGTTTGTCTTTAACTGGGTACGCTATATGAATGGTAATGAATTGGTCAAACTATGCAAAAATAGCAGAGTTCAAAGGTGTAGGTTATCAGAATTACGTAAAACCTGAAAGAAACCTTATGGAGTTCACCTCCTAACCGGGGTTTGAACTTGGTAACACCTGAATGTGAGGCGTTACCCCTACACCACAGAAATGTGCATTTCTTTCACTTTCGAGTTCAAGAAAACAGAATTTACAAACAAGCGTCTTATGCGAAACGCGCATATATGGAGGTAAAACTAGTTGCAACCTCACCTGAATCACATTTGCACCATACTCTCTATTGCATACAGATTGTTCTTCATAATATTTACAACTCGTAAAACACTTGTTTAGCTTCGAGCATAGTATTCCAATTTCTGAGGTAGCTCAAAGTTAGCCTGCAGTACTAAATTGTTGTAGCTATTGCCCCCTTTATTGCTTCATTTTATCACATTTCAACAAAGCTGTCCATGCACTTTCTTACTAAAAAGGACCATTTCTTACACAGCCTGTGACATAAATATCATGCAGAGTTACAATGAAACTTATGTTTATCCTAAGGAAAATCATGTAAGGTTTGTGATTTATTCGTCGTGATACGTTTAGCTATTGGCAAAAGCAGTTACAATAACACATGGACATAACCTGGTTTTCTCTCTCCACCGAGTAAGGCTATTTAATTAATGTCAGCTATCGCCTCTAATATTTCTGATGAAAGTTGGGAAAAACCAATATATAATGGTACAAAGCTATGTAAGCTTTTGGATTTAAAGCAAAAGTTTGTGTTTACTGTTAATTTTTGTTGTTGTAATTTTCGTCTTATCGGACGATGAATGGAATGGGTGAAATGATGCTCAAATGAGCCCAGGGTCCATAGAGTTTAGAGTTACCCGACATTCGTCTATCAAGATAAGGGAAAAACCTTATCCAGCTAACTCACCCTGACCGAGATTCGAACTCGGAACCTCTTGAACGTCAGGCAGACACTCTACCACCACACTACCAAGGCGGGCTTACTGTTCTAAGGTTGGTTTTCCAAGATACTAAAGCCTTACTTTGATTAATAATTATATAGTTTCTATCCAGAATTGACTGACCGCTTATATGAAAAATTAGGATGAAAACAGAGAGTTGGCTATTTATACTGGTTAGAGGTGGGGTCGTAGCCGAGTATTTATTTCGCTTGCGTCTCACCAAGGTGGACAGTGTTCCATCCCAGAAGACCCTATGTGTGAGTTTTGGAGGACAAAGCGGCGTCTGGACGGATTTTGCTTGGGTACTCCGTTCCACCAACAGTCACATAATTGTCTTTCTTTCCATTTCATCTCACTTTATATCATCTCCTTCCTCGCTTCATACCAGACTTCAGGTAGATCATCCATCAGCTTGGTCTAGGGTTTGCCAGCTCTTCGACGGGTATTTGACCCCCAGATGCTGATTTGTAAGACGTGGGGCGGGTAAGCCTTTCGTGCGAGAAGGATAGCAGACTAAATCAGCCAATCGGTGATTACTGCATGGATTGGCATAATTTATCTTAAATTAAATATGACAAAAATGGATCTGTAGTAATTCTTCTCCTAATTATTATTTACGAAAATTTAATTGTTTTACTGTAAGAATACACTTGAATATAAAAAATGCACACCTCTGTAATAGGAACCCATAGTTAAAAATGTTATGAAGGTTGTAACTCTCGCTTCTTTTCTTCTTCCGTAGCGTTTATATCTTGGTGGTGTTGCCCTCTCATATGTAAGCAAATCGATGACAACGATGCACCAACACATCTTTGTGGAAACAGTGCTGATTTCACACTCTACTATAACTATCCGTTTATGACAAACAGCAATCCCTGGTAACTAAACATAACCATTCTCTTTAAATCCTCTAGAGACATTGAAGATGAAATAACAGCTTATTGAGAATAAAGTGGAGTATTCTAACGCAGACATATGCATAGAACAAGGTTATGAAAATTAATTATTTGGTAATGAGGAATAATGTAGCTACAACATGGAAAGAATAACTAATGGAGCTATTTTGCCAAAATAAGTGAGAAAGTTGGTAGGGTAGGAAAGTGTTTTGACTGGGACATTACATAGAAAGAAACTGCTTGCAGAAAGATACAGTGGAGAGGTCGTTTGTTTGGAGCAAAAGGCTACGGGTTGGAGTAAGACACCAGTTGGTACTCAATATTAATATACATTTACATCTGTCTAGATTATGAAGGAAGAGTGGAAGCAGTAGAGTTTGTAGTGAAGATTCGGCTCTTGGACAGAAAACTATGATTGATTATTTCCTTCTCGGAACTTCTTTGTTGCAATATATACAAGATACTTCTTAAACTAAGAAGCGAAGGATCACAGTACATTCGTTAAGCACATGATTTCAAATGTCCACCAGAACAGCTCTTATGCCACGATTTCGTAGATATAACAAGACTGATAGCTTCGGTTATTCAACTTTTAACATGTCTGAGCAAAACATTTTCCTGGGAAGTATCCAGCATCCATTAATTAGGCGAAAAATTCACAAGAAGGGCGGAATTTGTAAATGACGGCGTATAATGGTGGAAAGATAGCCATCTAACAGCTGCAGATCCAGTTAATCCAGCATAACCAATGGATAGTGTCTTCACGTGTACATAGTTTGATTTTTACAAATCACATTATATAGGCAGCACAGGAAATACCCAACCCAAATGTTCTGAAAAAATAAAAATAAGGCCACGCGCGCCCGCAGATACACATTCCCTTGTTTCTTTTATTTGTCTTAAGTAATTATAGTTGGTGTGTAGGAATGGTGTCGTTTTAATTAGTTTGTATCAAAATGATTCATGTTGGCCTTCTGTTAAGTCAATATTGTTAAGTGTCAATTTGTGGTTCTCATTATAAAGAGGAGGTTATTGTAATATTTAATTGTATCTGATTACAGAACATTTGAATATAACATCGGTATCGGTTTAGCTTGTATGTGTGTTTTTAAAGGAGAGAAAATTAAATTACAACTCGACCTGTTCTTACAAAACTGTCAACAATATTGTAGCCATACTTCTATGCAATTTTGCATTTGCATTACTTAACATCTCTGAATAGTACATGTATGTACTATGTGTTCAAATTTTTCTTTTTTAGCTCAAATTATATTTAGTCGTTTTCTAAATTTGAATGTTCGTCTGCTCATTTTGTAGTTCAAGGAAGTGGATCCAAAAAGAAGGTCATGATTTATGATTATGGTTATTTCCTATTGTCAAAAAGTATTTTTGGTGAGCTTTTAAAAAGAAATATTAAGAAAAGAATTTCTGACAAAGAATGTGGGCCTATCAAAGAAGAATACGGAATTACGTGGTTTTGAATTAATAATTGCAAATTGGTATTAAATCCTACAGCCATTAATCAACTTTCTTTAAGTCTGGATTAATGGTATGTTTGATTTAAATTAATTAGTGCAGCTCGATTCAATTTTACGTTCTGATAGTATTTGTCTAAATCTAATTCTATTTATTTGTAATTTTTTTGTAAATTTGAAATCAGTATTTCACCGGAAACACAATTAGGTATTCCCTGAATGCAAAAGTAAAGTACTTTTAGAGCAATGTGCAAGTGTGCGTGTATGTGCCTTTGTGTAGATCAAAATCTCAAAACGAAAAATCACATAAATACCAAACTTGGTATTTAAGTTACGTGCTGTCCAAGGATATATGATAGCTATTCGTGAAAATTCTCTCATCCTTTCAAAATTCTCAAGACATTTCCCACCCTAAACAATATTTTGCATGAATCCGATTTTCTTAAAAATGTCTGAAAGATTTTGATCAAATATCAGATGTCTCTATTCATTAAAAGTATATCTATATCTTTAACTTTATGGAAATATGCTCTCATGTTATGTTCGAACTGGATGACTTTTGAATAAATGGCAACGCGTATGAGATAGGAATAGGATTGCTACCGTAAGCCAACGCAAAGAAAGTCGCTGACAGGAATGTGCCACCTTTACACAGTGTGACAAAGCCAGTCATATTCACTCAGTACACTAAAACCGAGAAGGTTTATTCAAAACAGTAGAATGCGTCAAAAGTGTTTTTAATGGGCTGTAAGTGAACCGACCCAAGTCTCATAAATCTACCAGGCAAGGTTTCGAAACCGTATCTAACCCCCTTGCGCCTCATTCCCCTGGGACACACAGTGCACACAAAATGTAGATCTGGTTAAGTACTCAATTTATGGAATATAACATTTCGTGGTGTTAACCATTCCTGTGGTATTCGTTATTGTTTTGAATTTCCCAATAATTACACTTACTTTACTTTACTTATTACTTTGTGGTAAAATCAACACTGATAAAACTTGCAGGATGTAAACTGTTAATAGTGTGTTACTTGTGCTATGATTTTACTGTTTAAGCCACGTTAACTTTTGAGCACAGCACGAAATGTTCTAGGAATTAATATTAAAGTTGTTCAAAAAGTTCTTTTTTGAGATTCCGTTAGCAGCATTCCTTTGAAAGTGCTTTGTGCACGAAGCCACTTATTAGTTTGAAGCGCCCTATTCTGGAGAAGGAAGTTACCTGTGGAAGCCAAGGCCGATAGATTAGAGGTGAGGCGTGCTGCCATATCACAGACGCGGGTACAAAAAACCGTTTTTTTTTTTTCCTGGCCCTTTTTCCTTACCAAGTTTCTTCTGGTCTACAATCCAAATAATCATTAGGATGGGTGCGTGTGTGCCAGGGTTTCGCATTTAATGACGGTTCAGAGTGTGTCATTGCTGCATGGGCAATTTCTTGGAATCTAATTCTCTTTTTCGTATTATCCCTTTCTTCGCCCTGCGGCCAGTCCCACCCTCGATTTTACCATCCCCTTGCTTTTTATACCTTAGAAATTAGACAGGGAGCTTCTATGAACAGACTTATGCTTCACCCCCAGCAATTTTATGATCACCCAAGGAGAGGAAGCGAAGCATAACTCGGAATTATTCTTTACAACGTCCCCAACCATTTCCTTTTGACTTCTCCCAAGTTTCTTTTTTACATTTTAATGATCATTTTTTCTACTAATTGTACTCTTCTAGTCACTCTTTTCGTAATGACTCATTTGTTTCTACATCAACTAATTTTATTTTCCAAAGCCTTTAATTGTTGTAACCTCTAATCATATTCTATTTGCTTAAATTACAGGATAGACTGACTGTGGTCGAAGGATCAGCTTTTTCAGCTTTTTCTTTTCTAGTCCGGGTTCAATTCCCGGCTCTAGAAGGGCATTTTTCTTCATCGAGGATCATCGTTCCTTGTCCTCCTCAGAGTCCGAAAGTATAATTTTGGGACTGAATGTGAGAGAGTATTTAATGATAAAACGTATTTAAAAGGGCTCGTTAACACAGTTCGAGTAATAATTCCATCAGTCTTTTCTCAAATAAGCGCCACCCATAAAGCCCCACCTATACAAATAATAAACATCGTGCAAAATTACATTCACATGACCTTAACCCTTTCTTCAAGAAATTATGCTTCCCAAAGTTTATTCTTCTATCGACTTCATGCTGATTCGGATAACCAATTGTGGGTATTCTTTTATTCCACATTTTCTTGTAAGTAGAATGGGAATAAACATATACAGTAGGCATAAGAGATAGCCAAATCTTTTAAGAGCCTGTCGTTTTGTGATGGCAAAATGATGGTCAAAGAAGTATTTCGAAAATGGTTAACTTCACAGAAGTTGGACATAAATTGTGCTTTAACGAGAATTAGGTTTATGGTGCGGATTTCGTTTATTTCTTACGGTTTACGAATTGCCATTCAGATTGAACGTGGTTTTCATTTGTCACTTAGACAAATAGTGAGGTGCTTACTTTCACACATCACTTCTCGTGTTCATCATTTGCTTCATACCATACGCTCATCATCTTACTATTATGCTTTCAAGCCTGTGGTCTCTGGTGGTGCAAGGCGAAGCTTGGGTCCTTCACATTGTAAGTCTTGCATTAAGAGGCGTGGTTGGCTGCGCAGCCGGTCCTGCTGCTAGGATTAAGAACCCTCAGCACTTGTAAAGAGACTATCATGCAGCTCTCTAGCCTGTATGCCTGGCCTCCCGTGGTTCCCTCAATTGATCCCTTCCTCCTGGGGGTTTTACTCGTAGTCTAATAGGCCTTTGTGGAGGTCACAATATTGCCCTCAATTGTCAACCTTGTTTACCATTCGTAGTGGAGAGTGTAAAAGCAGTTTACATGTATTAGGCACTTAAGATTCTTTTTTTAAATAGTAATTACTATTATTTCGGAAATGCATATTATAAAAATGAAGCATATGAAACTAACACAGAAATAAATTATATCTTGCTTTGGATGAGGAAGAAAGTACAATACATACAGGAAAAAGAAAAGAAGTTGATAAGAGACCATGCAAGAGGAGTTATAGAGCAAAAGATATCACCACATGATAGCCCGCCTCGGTAGCGTGGTGGTAGAATGTCTGCCTCACGTTCAAGGGGTCCCGAGTTCGAATCTCGGTCAGGGTGAGTTACCTGGATAAGGTTTTTCCCCCGGGGTTCTCCCTTATCCTGTAAGACGAATGTCGAGTAACTCTAAGCTCCATGGACCCCGGACATATTTCAGTATCATTTCATCCATTCCAATCATCGTCCGACATGACTTAACGTTGGAGGACGTAAATTACAAAAAAAAAAAAAAAAGAAGACACATGATAGCAGTGTTTCCAAACAAAACGATTTATTAATACCTTAAACCTAATATTAAAAAATGTTGATACTTTTAGAGAAGAGTATATATATATATGTATATAAATATGCAAGATAAACATGTGCAATACCATTTTTTACACTTTATGTACTTGAAACGTAGATTTTAGCATAATACGAGTATTTACCTTATTCTGAATCATACTACTTCATTCTCGCAATAGTAACATCTGGCTTCAGCAACTACGTGTGCAAACTTTAATTCTCAATATTGATGACGTATATTGATTAATGTATGTGATTAATTAGGTATAATGACAAAGTTAATTATAATAATTATAATAATAATAAATGATAAGTTAAAACGAAGCCAAAAAGATATTATCGAGTAGACATTGACGTGTGTGAAGTTCTACTTGAGGAGACTCGTGAAGTATGGATACGGAACTGAAAGTCACGCGTTTAAAGGATTGATGGTTATTATTTTCATATATCTGCGATGAACGTTTGCTAGATTCTCAGCCTATTCATGCATACATCGGTATTATTTACAAAAATACCACACAATCCTACCTAGTTTCAACAAGAACCTTCTTTGATGTCGTTTCTGGTGACATACGTCGTGTTCGGGTACGTGTTTGGTGCGTCATGTTTCCAATTTTAAGTAGTCACTCATTTAATATTACATTTTAGCAATAAAAAGTGCGAGCAGCATTTTAAGTACGTGCCGTAATATTAAATTTCTTTATCATCTGCGTTACCTTACGAATGCTGGAGAACCTGTTATTCCCATCAGAACTTTTGAAAAATGAAAAATACACCATGATGCTTTAAACTGCGTATATTGCAATTAAACATTAGATACCATCTTAACATAATGAGATTGGTTTTAAAATTAATCGGCGCTTAAGTGTTGGAATTACCTTTCCCTCTGGGGAAATTCCCAATATGCCATACACGTTGGGCTTGTGGAACATAAGCAATGACTAAAATATAAATTAAACTTGCTTATCTTATATATAATTAAGGTAGTAAAGGTTATCAAGTTGTTCAGTGGATTGTCAAAGCAGCCCATAAGCGAAATTTCAACAACAAAGATAAACCAAGGCTGCTTTGAGATCGCAATACAGGAAACAAAAACAATATAAATAAAATACATTTTGATCACTTTTAAATACTTCTGACAAATACTTCTATTTAGAGATAAAGGGATAACATTACGTATTTCAATTACCCTTACACTTATATGTGTGTAGCATTACTGGACCGATTTTTTTAAAAATTCTTTAACTACGTTCTTCCTGAAAAAAAAAAAGCATTCAAAATGACACAATATTTAAAAAATGTTTTTTTCGGAGGTTTTTATATTTACATCAACTAGTTTTAATTCTGTTTCAATTAATATGATTATAGGAAATTAATTGTTCTTTCATACTGGCCGGTGTTCTTGCACATTGAAAAATTCAATGCCATAGCCGGAATTTGAACCACAGATCTTCTGGTTGCCGTCCAGCCGCTCTAAACATTGAGCAACTTTGGCCAACGTGCCGATATGACATTAAATTCTCCAACTGAGAATCCATTTTTCAGTCTTTCTTTCCATACTTTAGCCTACACACGACCAGTATGAAAGAACAATTAATTTCTATTGATTGACCTAATATTGGTTAACCTTTGGCCTTAAAGTACTTACACGTTGTAAGTCGTCATTAAGGTAGTTGTCTCATGTGTTTATGAGAAATCCTAAGTGTTTACCGGAAAAAACACGAGTCAGTTGGAGAATTTAATGACATATCGGCACGTTGGCCAAGGTAGCTCAATGGTTACAGCGGCTGGACGGCAACCTGAAGATCCGTGGTTCAAATCCCGGCTATGGCATTGAATTTTTCATTCTGACTCTATCTTTCCGTGATTATGGGAGTACTATTTTTATTTTAATGCAAACCTGATCGAGTAAATGGGAAATATTTAAATTGTTTAACAAATGAACTATTGGAGCGTGAGCCCGAAATAGCATTCTTATAACTTCTCCATTATTTTTTTTATTTAATTATCAATCTTTTTGGTTTTGTTTAGTCAAATATGTAACGCATGAATACATACAATACAATACAATACATGAAAACTGATTAAATATGCTCCTAAAATTGTATAATTATAATAAAGGACAGGCAAGCGTAAATCATTTTACGTCCTCCAAAAGCTATTCAAACCCTATTTTAAATCAGATATTAGATCAAAAGTGTAAGAACGTACCTGGCTTATATTATTGTCTATAAGAGTTGAAACTAGGAGACATCAGTTTGTAAACTTGAGGTATAATATTTGACGATAATTATGGAATATTACACATCTTCCAAATTACATATTCATGTACTAATTTGTACCACTTGAGCAATCTAAATGAAACCTTACGTACTTACAATCGTGATACTTACAATGATAGGAGTTACATTTTAGGCAATTCAGGACATTTAAAGATCATCCTATCCTTATTTACGAATGCTTACTTACGAATGCAACTAGGCAATGCAACGTTAACAGCCGTAAACGGATTGCTTCCACCCTTATAGAAATAGTATGTATAAGCTGAAAGATCGTGTGCAGGGGTCTTCCCTTGTACCTGCCTGGCGGCTCCAAAGTCAATTACTATGGAACGATTCTTCGTCTACCTTGCTGGGCTGAATTTGTTCCCCATCCAGTGGGTTCGGTTTTACCTCGTCACTCAATAATTTGAGAATGTGCGGTAGCACCTTAATGCAACGCATCATCTCCCACACTTTTGGATGTTCGGGAAGAGATAAACCAAGTTCTGATGTCGTTTAGCATTATTTACAAGGCTTCGAACAAAGCTTCATCCAAAAGTTAACTTCATTTGTCCCTTACATCACTTTTGTATTGATTAATTTCACTTTAACCAAGCTGTTCTCCAAAATTGGTTATTAGAGGTGAAGACTGTATGCTGAAGATAAATAAATGTGTTCTATTCTTTCTTTCAAAAAAAATTGGGAAATCTTGTATTCAACGTTAATATAGCTATTAATTAATTTATTTATATTCTTCTCTTATTGTGCTTCTCCCCCGTTTTCTTCAAGAAAATGTTGAATCACATCTTGGTGAAGATAAATATACCTTAAACGGAACATAGGGTATTTTCTTTCTCTGAAGTTTAAACACCTAAATTAACCTAGAATGGAAGTTTTTGTAAGCTATGAATGTATCACACTTGCGGGCAATCAATTAAGGGAAACATGTCTTCGAAAACGATTTCCATTAACATTTTTAGTGTCAGAGTGTAACACAAGAGGAGGCTAGGTGCAAAAAGTTTGTTCGGAATTAAAGGTTATGGTACTTTGCCCTTTGCCCTCGATGCACTAAAAATTGTTCAGGATAATTCTACATTCCTCACTTACAGGATATTAATTAACATTGTGTATTCAGAATACAGAGTTTCTAATGGAAAAATACCATCAATGAAGTCCACACTTGATGCAGGAGCTATCAGAATGCAATTCAACAGGTTCTGGGTGCAAGTCTTACGTAGTGATCAAAAGATCACACATTAAAGAATTATCGTATGAATTTCGTGGAAACCTTCCAGTGGAGTGGACGCCTTTGGGCTAGATGAAACTCAGTAGGTTTTGGCCATTCGTCTTATGCCATAATTACAGATTTAAGAGATGATAACGTTGTGATAACCCATTTATAAAATGGCTAAGTAATATTTGCAGCAGCTCCTGCGTTAGGTAATCTAAAATAAATGATAAATGTATTAGGGTAAAGCCATCTAATGAATGATTCCTTGAAGCCCAGATTGCAGCAGAGATTCTGTGGAGAACATTGCTGACGCTGCGCTTCCTTGCGTTGATCCTAGGGGCACAAACACGGGACTGACAGACGAATGTGCTGAAGTCATCCAATGAAACGGGCTCATGTAGCCCAGATGTATGAGCTCTCCTGAATGGAACCCAGCAGTTTTTGGGCGCTTCTCTTGCGTGCGGTGAGCGAACTAGCGTGGCGAGGAGCCCTTGAAAGGTGGCTAGGAATCCCAAGGAAAACGGGCGGGTCAGACTCGCCAGCTTTCGTGCGAGACAGACAAAGACGGACAGCCACCTCAGTGGAGCTGAAGACAGAGAAGGAGAATGTGTTTCAGTTTTCCATCACTCCCTTCCCTCAGTGGCGTTCATGTCCACAGGAACATAACCTTATGTCATTGGCTACATAAACCTGCCGTTGTTAAGAACAGTGCTTAGCAAATTAAATTTTTAACTGTTGCAACATCACTGGCGTGTTATTTTACTGTGTAGCAATTAAAATCATTTTTTTTAATTTACATCCTCCAACGTTAAGTCATATCGGACGATGAATGAAATGGGTGAAATGATGCTCAAATGAGTTTGGGGTCCACGGAGCTTAGAGTTACCCGACATTGTTCTTCCAGGATAAGGGAAAACCCCGGATAAAAGCTTATCCTGGTAACTCACTAACCGAGATTCGAACTCGGGACCTCCAACGGGATGCAGACACGCTACCTCCTACGCTACATTACAACCAGTGTTGTCCCATAAAGCTCTCAGTGAAAAATGGAAGAGTTGTACGCCTTATTAGTTGACTTGAATTTAAAAGCGCTGTAATAAGTATTTCCAGCGAAACAATAGCATGGCTTATGATGTCAGTTCCTTCAAATATGGATAGAGTTACAAAATTAACTGGTCCATTTGTTGGAACCACCGTATAACTTCGAAAATAGATTTTATCTACCAAAAACGAAAATATACTTCTGCGACTTATTGCCCTACATGCTTTGGCTACGAAATGTTTTCAGTTTAACATAAACATGCAATTTAATCAAAATATGTAACTACAACTTTCCATAATCTATAGTGAAAACGAGTACATTATTAAATATAGAATTTTTGGAATACATATTTAAAACACACAGTTTGACAAAGGCACCCTCTCCTCGTTTAGAAACAAAAATATTTTGGGAATAAAAGTATAGAAATTTTAGATCTGTTGCGCAATTGAGAGGGATTAGATGAGCAGTTAAATTATATTTGTGCCCAACGTATCATGAAAACGACTTAACGAATATATCAGCATTAGAACGTTGTACTCATATGAACATAGGCTATGAAGATATCACCAAAATATGCATTGGTTTGGGCTTTAAATTCAATAAGAGTCTATATAACATTACTGATTCCTGACTATAACACTGTGTAAAGTGACACAACACGGAGAGGTTATGTATTAGTGTTATAGTCAGTAAGTTATGCAGGACCCGAATGAATTACATACTCAGTTTCCTCATCTCTGAATGGATTTTGAAAAGCTAAATTGTCAAAGCTAAATTGCACCTAATTTATTTACTCTACACAGAAAAGGTTGATTATTTTATATCCATCGTGTCTTGAGCTACTCGAAATTTATTGCCTCGAAGAGATTTATTGTAATCAGTTTTTGTGCCCTAATAGAAACTATTGCTCTACAAATCTCTAAGTAGGCAAAACAATGCAAATAACATACGCTAGGACTATATTAATTTTTTCACGTAATTTAAATGATTGTTTTGTTTGTTTACAAGCCTCCAATTCTTAGTGGTTGGGTGTAAAACCTTCGGTTCATTTCATCACGCCACTGCTATGGCCCCCCCCTCCATTCCTCCATTCGTCTCTCTCTTTTTTGACAATCACATTGGTCATGCAATCGTACTGTAAGATTCTGTTTGTCCCATTCCGTTTATCGTCAATTATTTTGGGTTTCTTTCTCAATTCCTTTTGTTCGTTCTCCTTTGTTGTTTTCCATCGCGCTGTCTTCCTCATGTCAGGTTGCCCGTCTTTATCATTCGAGGAAGCTTGGCAGGCCGATGACTGTCTCCCACATCCATCCACCTTAAGGTTTTGTAACTGTATACACCTGGAACAGTTCACGAAGATTTATTACAGTTTGGGATATGTGCAAAGTGATATTATGCACCATTTAATAGTCCTAAAGGACAAATTGTTATGCCTTGAAGGATGGAATATAATGTTCACAACTTAAGGAAAATAAAAGACGAATAAAAAATAAACCAGGCTAATAATCCATGTTAAAGTTATTCTGAATCAGAGCTCGTAATATTTATAAACACAACTATAGCGAATTTATTACCACATTCTATGTTGAACCATAAAAGGAAATGAAACTTGAATCGTAACCAGTCATGCCTGTCGCTACTGGTTTATCGCTTTCCCATTATTCCTTAGTGTTTGCTTCTTATCTATTTGCAAAGATAATAGAGTTTAAAGTATGTTTCAGTATTATTACTTTATTTATTAAATAGCCATGACTTACACAGTTGAATATATTTTGTTGCTAAAACTTATTTAATTGAATACCATTTCAGATTTCTCCCTAAATTATTTCTCTTCTATATTTTCTGCCAGTAAAAGTTAAGAAAATTAAAATTTCAGTTAGTTACACATTTACTGTTTTGATTTCTTGTTTTGTGAAACATTTTTTCCCAATGGGGAACTAGCACATTTTAACTGGCTTGAAATTAAAAAAAAAAATTAAGAAAATGTTTCTTATTTATTGTACTTTGTTTCATCAATGAAATCCTGACCAGCTTATAAAACTGAAACTATTAAAAAAATTATCTATATTTCACACTGGTTCCGATATACTTAGAAACTATGTTGCATGAGCAATTTAGACAATGGGTTATATGTATATCTCCAGAATGGAAAATATATTTGTAATGTTAAATAACAATTGTTATAAGCATACTTATTATTAGTATTTTTATAACGTAAAACAATTACACACAACTGCAGTTTAACTGTATGTTTAGCAAAATGTGTTATCCACATAATAAGATTTGATTTAAATTTAAGCAATAATTAGGAATATTTTCCCTTATCATAGTAGATATTATATTTTATGGTGAACTAGAAAGTTCTGAATGCTTAATTGTATTATAAAAGTATTGTATATAATGACTATATAATTCTTCACAAATAAAGAAATGTTACGAAGCAGGAGAAAAGAAAAAAGGGACAAAATGATAGACAGAAAGGGCTAATGGTAACTGAGCCATGAGTTTACATTTGGTGTGTATTATGATTTAAGAAAAATGACGCTTTCTTCTTGAGAAGTTAACAGCTACGTACATTTACATAAGTATTTTCAAATAAACAAAGTTGCAATGTTTATTGGGTGCCATTTCTAAGCATTTCCACAAGATTATTGAATTGCAGTTGCAGGTAGCTCTTAAAATTATTAATGTTTCTTCTTCCATCCTTGATTAAAGCTGAATTCCTTCCGTCCTGTGTTTATTTCTGTAGACTTTAGATGTTTTTGTTAGCTCCGCTTACGTTTGAGGATAGGCACGTTGTTGCTTCCGCTCTCAGCATTGACTCGTTATCGTTCTTCCTTCAAGTCTGTTTGAAAAGGCTGTACGCATTTCACTAGTACGCTGGTTAACCATACATCAAAACAGCTAACGAGTCAAATTAAACTGAATTTAAAGAAAAAAAAATTCACTGATGTGGAGAAAAATATTGTCATATCAATGCCTAAGAATTCACTATTATTATAAAACGAAATATGCGTCTTTCTTTATTTAATTTTGTCACAGCTTGAAACATTTTAATGTACATATGGCACTCAAAATAGATCTGGCAGAAAACGAGCAAAAGATAAACATTACTGTAAACCTGCAGAGTTCTTTATAAAAAGACATTAAAGCTACAAGTGCAAAGAGGCTTTATTTACTGCTGCAAACGTCTATTTTAGTTTAAAACTTTGGATGAGGATTACAGTTCGTCCCCATGGAGGGTTTAAACTTTATACACTGCTGTAAGGAATTAAAATATACGTAAATGGGTTTAGTTAAAAAAACAAATAGAACATGTGAAAGCATTCTATAAACATAGTTTTCATAAGCTGCAGTTTCGAATACATTTTCAGATTACTTGCAAATGAACAGCAGCTATAGGAACAGAAATCGTGAAGATGTTTGATTATACTTCAATCAAAGTTTTGGCCCTGGGATTGAGGTAACATGATGGTAAAAGGGGTCAAAATTTACATTTCTGAAACATTGGAACTGGGTTGTTTGGAGAGAATCTCAACAACAAAATTTTAGTGTAATTGTACCACCTAGTAGCTTTTAGAACGTAGGAAATAAATTATTATATACGCCGTTCTGAGCTTTAAAGTTCTTCTTCAGAAATTCCTGTAAATATATTTTTAATAAACTTCTACAAATAGGGACATAAAGCCTTAAGGAATCCCTTCTCATTCGTTAAAGGAAGCCTTCAGATACATTTTCCTTTGCTAGAAGACTGATAATATTTGCTAAATGTTGTGGACTGAAAACACACAAATTATAGAATGGTAATTTTAATACACAATCGGAATACTAGAGTATATGCTAAATAGTAAATGGATATGAAAAAGAGCATAATTTCATGTCTAACACTTGCATCAAATTTAAAACATCCTAACATGTTTAAAGATGAATAGTCACTTAAAGTATAGCAGTGTATTTTGGCCAATGCATCAACTAAAGAGCTTAAAATTTGTTAGAAGGCAACTAAACAAACAATTACAGCATTGTAAAAGCCCTTCATTACAATCTGCACAACAATATTAACATACATCCAACTATGGAACAAGGTGCAGCAGAAAGAGGAACGAAGAAAGAGAAAACGTAGAAATGATGCAGATGGCATCATTCATTTCGCAGAAGTCCTTGCAAATTATAGCAACATTTATTCTTTTTATGCTCATATAGACGTGCCTTTTAGAAACAGAAAAATCATTGCGGAGATTTTATAACTACACTTAAGAACCATTGACGAAGTATGCAACTTCTAATTTGGTCTCCAAAAGATAGAGCAGTCGCCGTTATCATTACATAAAAAAACATGCTATTGTTGTTGTAACTGGTGGAAGGAGCTTGTTCGTCTTCTTATGACCATTTCGAAAGCATACAAATAAAATTTCTGAAGGCTGCAGCTGCACTTGTAGAATACAGAGCAAACTAAGTAGGCAAACCTATTTGTGTAGGTGTTTTCAAGTACAAAAATGATTAAATTCTCCAGTAAACTCTATGGAAAGTAAATTTCATGCTTGTATTTATTTTTGGGGATAATAAGGTAGCTAGTTCTGTAATTTTTAATCAGAGTATACATATTTATTTAAAGAGAAGGCAATAATTAAGAAAAGTGAACTAATTTTTGTTCCTGAACACTGGAATACTGGTTTTCTGTAATAAAGAATCGATTTGTTATGATATTAGCATATTCATCAGGAAATGTAATATCGACTTGGATTTCAGATCTTGTAAATGAGAAACCAGGGTATTGCTTTTCACTCAGAAAACTATATCGCGATTTCACCGGAAATACATGTTTTAGCACCCCAAGAATTTAAAAGAAAAGTAGTTTTTGAAAACGATCCGCATGTATGTCTGAACAACATAACTTCGGTTAAGTACCAACTTAGTTCTCGAGTTTTTAATATCTTACAAGGATGCGATACGAAGCTTTTCAAGAAAATCTCCACCTCACATTACATTTAATGTGGGTCATTTTTCTAAAATTTTTGTTTTCTCAAAATTAACTTTAACCATTTTTATTGACACACCATATGTTTAAGACATTTTTATGCGACTTGCCATAAAGTATAGAGCTCGTTAAAGCACGCAATGTATGTCTTTTTTTTTTAAGTGAATCACTCAGAAATAATTCCTTGTCATTTGCTTGAATTTCCTTGTTATTCGTTTCTTTTTTATCTCTTGGAGAAAGTAATTGCATAGCTATTACATAGCGACCAGCTCTTGCATCTGACTATCTTTTAAAGCATGTTATATTCTTTTATTCTCTTGCAGCTTCTAGATTAACTCGAAGTAAATAGATGAATGAAGTTAGTAATAGACTTTATAAAATAGTTTGTACGAGAATAGAGAAAGTCATGTGAGTGAAACACATGAGATCATTCAATAGAATATAGATCAGTTTGGGATTTGTTGTGTTGGGGTTAGTTACGTAAGCAACACTAGCACAGTAATAAGATAGGATTAATATACATTTTCTATTTTATCTCACTATTACGTATAAAGATTGAAATATATATTTTCAGATATTCTGGTAGTGTTAATATCAACATTATTTATTTTCTTGTCATATTTGTTGATGTTAAGTAAATTCAATTGAAGTAAAATACTTGTTTTTCTTTACAGGTAAGTTCAACTGTGGCATTACTATAGAGGAAACAAATGAATCGGTATGTAATTTAATAATTATTTTTATTTAGTGTACAATGGTTCCCAAAATCTTGTACACATTTCACATCTATTTTATTTTATAGAATAGTAGCATACCTTTTTATGTAAATCTCATTAAATGTTTTATACATTAAAAAATATCGATGCATTTTAAGCAGGGTTAATATTTTCAAGCTTCAATTACCTCAGCTCTCTCGTCTAACTCAGCCCAAACTAAATGTTCAGCAAACGTGCACGAAGCATTGCTAGTTAACTTTATTTAATCAGCCTTTAGATACTTCCGATAAACTCTCCTCAGTGGTTAATGATTTAAGGCGTCTTCTACTCGTCTCTCTCAGCGGATTGGAATGTGCCATAAAGACAAGGTGTTGAGGATGATTTACCTAGCCTTGACAGGCTCAACAACACACATGGAATTACCAAAATAAAGCAATGCTTTTGTGTTCCATACATCATTATTCTTAAAAGAGGAATTTTGAATGAGTTCTAGCTGATCAATAAACAAAAGTTCTATTCACTTAAGAAGTTACTAAGTAATTTGTTTTACCTCTATCAATAAAAGCAAATAAACAAGGTTTATAGCTGTTGAAGACAATGTCAGCATTCTTGTAAATGTAAAAGATGTGAAGGGGCATCATTTTTTATTCTAAGTATTTTATTCTAATTTTTATTATATGGTGTATATGTGGCAGATATTTATATGGCAGCATTATAGTAATAAACCAGATGACTGCTTGTGATTGATTCCTGTAATCAGATATAGAAGGCACTGGATACTTAGAGCAGAATATTCTCAATATGTAAGCTGTAGTCAAGAAATCACTTTTTATGAATGCTGAACTTTACAAAATCATGGATTTAGTCATATAACATAAATGAGAACCGTTTAGTAAAAGAAGCCAATGATACTCTTTGCCTCAGCGTATTTCCGAGAACAAAAATAAGATAAGCAGAGCATTATGATCATGTTGTAATAAATGTAGATAGATCTGTGTTGACTCCGACAATAATTTGGTTCGCAACAGATGTTAGTAATATTCGTAAAATATAGTATATTTTTTAATTATTTGAATCTCGGGAAATACGAAATAGAACTACTTCTTTTTTTGTAACATACGTCCTTTAACTTTTTAAAGTCATATTGGACGATGAACGAAATGGCTAAAATGATGCTCAAATGGGCCCGGGGTCCATGTAGCTTAGAGTTACCCGACATTCGTCTTTTAGGATAAGGGAAAAACCCTGATAAAACCCTATCCAGATAACCCACCCTGACCGAGATTCGAACTTGGGACCTCTTGAACATGAGGCAGACATGCTGCCATCTACGCTACCGAAGTGGGCTACAGATGTGTACAAATCAATCATTCAGTGCCAAATCAAATGAACTTTTAGTAACACTGCCGTTTGTTTAAATTTGTCGATGTTTTAAATGATATATTTTAATATGGAAGTAATAATTCTTTCGTTTCTTATGAGCACATACAAGAGGTATTATAACACCACTAACATTATCTTTTAAACAGTTGTACCTCCAACAGAATGTGAATTGAAACAATTTCTGGCGGACGTTTACGAAAATCAATTGTAAATAGAAGGAAAACAAAGCTTTCCTATTTACACTTTAGGTAAAACGTTACGAGAAAGAACTGGTGTTAGTATAGAATGTCAAGTAATTATTAAGACTTTCTCTTAGTTCGTAAAGTAAATTGAATATTAACCAGTATAGTACAGAATTTTCAATATCGGCATCTTGTTTGAATCTTTGAAATACTCGCATGTATAAGAAAGCGCAAAAAAGCGTCTTTTTGGGCATCTTTTTGTTGTATCCATGTTGATTCAACCATTAGACCTCTCTTTAAAATTACATGGACCGAATCAGGGTGTTTTTCAGGCTTTATTCCAGATCTAAGGTTTCCTCTTTTTGTATATCCATGAAACAGTTTTTGTGCCACCACAATAAACTAAAAGCTGCTGCAGTTTGGCTTTGATCAAATTAGTTCTTAAAATCATTTATCTCGGAATGTTTTTTTCCTCAAGGCCTCCGATTATGGTTCCTATTATCCTACCCACATTAGCAGGCGGTTCCTAAGCCTTTAAATGTCACGCAAAACCAGGTATGTATTTCAGAAAAACAGTTCCGACACGCGCATGCGAATCATCCTTTGTTCCGCGACTTAAGATGTGGGTATCACTACGATGATGTCAACGTCCACAGCTAAGTTTCCATCTCAGCCACCAGTTCTTGTGACTCCTGGATTATAGTGGATCTTTTAATACACTTTCTTGATAAAAATTTTCGAATTTATATGCAGGACAACTTGTTTCACGCGCGACCACAAAAATAATAATACAGTGGTTAATTTCTTGGAGAGGCCGGGTTGGGATGCCTGCTTTGTATGGAGACGAGGAAAAGTAATTAGTATTTTCAAGAGAAGCCATGGCGAGCGACAGAGACAGAGACAAGGAGGAGGCAGAGATGGGAGAGGGCTAGAGTGCTTTTTGTTTTTTGACCCTTTCTTCTTCGGTCTAGCCCCTTGTTTTTTTGTTTTTGTTATTACTGCCTTTGTTTTTCTACTGCCCGTTATCTGTAGCAACTAATTACGTTAATATGACGAAATGCACGTCGAGCAATTGGAATTGTACGTTGATGCATTTGTGTTTCGTGAGCTGTCGATGTAAGCGAAGGTCACTTCAACTCTGTTGTTCCAAATAATAAATGTACAAACGAATGTTGAACGTAAAAGATGGAGACGGGAGGGACGGGTTAGATATAAAGAGAGCATACGACAAAAAGAGGAACATGACGAACTCTGGGGTTAATTAAACGCATCGGTCTAGGGCGATGGTTCATCTGGGGTGATTCTTGGACAAGACTTGAGCAGAGTAAATTCCACAGCAGTACAGTCCTAGTAGCATCATGGTGTGGTCAAAGACGCAATGTTAAAGCCTCCAGTATGGGGAATGGTGCCTTTCTGTTTTCAAATTAAATAATTATTACATTTATTTGCACTAAAATGACTAAGGACGCAGTGCCTTATTAAAACGAACATCTTCCTGCTATGGTAGCTTGTGGAAGTATCCCACTTCACCCAAACATTTGGTGTCATATTTTGCCTAAGCTAATACTTTAACGTCCATTGACGTTGATAAAAGTTTGTGTAAATACATTTTTGTGAATGTGTATATGTGTGTGTGTGTAGAACACCTGTTGGAGCTTCAGCAACACAACGTAACACTACTTTTCAAGAATATCTCTCATTCAAATCTCTCACTGCATTGAAAATGTTATCTTAAAGGCAATTTACCAAACAGTGCTATAATGACTTTAGAAATTACTCTGCGAATTGCCTTTGAGGTTTTCTTTACTATACATGGAATTTACATAATTTTGAATAATTTACAAGCTAAATCTTTTTGCAAGAAAAAAAAGGATCATTTCAGCAATACATGTCATATTAGCTACATTGTGGGAGAAACCATTTCGAGAGATTTGTTATTATTGGGTTGAACCTTCTTAATATAATTCAATGAATGTAGAATTTCGAAAACAGCGCATAAGGATCCATTTTATATGCATTTTAGCCGTATGTATTCAATTTTACCGACAGTGAAATGTGTAATGAAACTGTTTATCATATGTTAATTTTTAGTAACATGAAATGTAGCAAAATGAACTTTTTAACCATAGCTTGTATATAGTATGAAAGACATGTGAACGTCCGATATTCTACTTTCTCTGTCACTCATGTACACGAGGATTATTGTGTTCATCCAAAAATTGGGCGTATTGGATTGGATTATTCGGAAAGGATTCAGACTACTCTCAACCAGACTAGTCTTTTGTACCTATTCTCCCAAGTGGGTACCCCTGGTAGGGAGGATGAAAGATGACAGAGGGCGACCAACTCCAAGGAGTCACGACAGTACAGAGGGTGGGGTTCCTACACTTTAGTAGATAGAAACTGCCCTGCGGTCCAGGGAAATTGTCATCCCACTTACCGTGGGCCCGAAACAGTCAGCTCGGAGACCGGAGTCCATCCCGCCGGAGAAGAAAGTGTTCACTCAGAGCATATCATCCTGCCATGCACCGCCAACACTATCCTGAAAGAAATCACCAGATGAGAGATAATGTGAAATGATAATGTAGATGAAATAGAGGGACAGGACTTTCGGGGGATGCAATTAATCTATCCAGAGTTCGTCTAGCGATCCGAGAAATCCCCCGATGAAGGCAATGGGTAGGGAAGGTCGGCCACGGGAATTGAACCCAGGCCTACCGAATGCGGGCTACAGACGAAACCGCCTAAGCCATTCCCCTCGATAAATTGGATATCCTTCACAAGAAATGGACACTTTGAGGCCCTCTGAAATCACAACAGAGTACCTTTAGTTATTAGACCAGCACGTATGTTTCATAAGAGGAAAAGAGAACGAGAGAGAGGACATGTAGCGCAAAAACTAAAACTCAGGGGAGTACTTCGCATTTAAGTGCAGTACCTTTTAAAATGCAACACGATTTTCACAATATTCCTCCCACACAAACTGTTCTGTACTTGAGAAGCGTACTGTCCTCCACAGGAGAGATAGTCTCCGAGGCCTGAGACACAGGGGGTTGGCGAAGGTTACTCCACCCTCCCTGGACAGGTTTATGGCACCCCATAACAGTACAGTTACAGACCATTCAAAAGCATTCTGACGGCTTCTCCTTTTGTGAATGAATCTTCTCGGTGTTTGTGTACAGAGTGAATAGGGCGCATGTTTTTTCTAACGGTCTGCTCCTTGTGTAGCAGGCGTTCTCTGCCACACACATTCGCTGTCCTTGTCCCACTGTGTAAGGCAGCACATACCTTTCAGGGACCTTCTTTGCGTTGCTGGACGGTACCTATACTTAATTATTCTCAAAGTATAAACGATCTTGATCTGAATGCACTAAAATAGTGTATGCTGGTGTCCTGCAAATAGCTAGTTAGTGAAACGCGTAAAAGCAAGACATCCCGAGACTATGAAACACAACCAAGAACCTATAATGACTGCCAACGCGCCAAAATACAATCTACAGATCAAAAAATCATCACTTATCATCATCAGTCTACGTCAGTCATCTGTCCTTGCAAATGAAGTGAAAGCCTAATTTCGTGCAGTAGGAAGAGAGGGGAAGAAAATTTTGAGAACGATCTACAGAATATTTCTCAGTTTTTATGCTGGTGAACATAAGTTAATATCTTAGAAGACGTTTTTCCTACTGTTAATTGGAGGGGAGATATCCTTTACCAAGCAGCCTTACACTTAAATTTTGTCAGTCATTCATTGAATGGTGGCTGCTTAAGGGATGCTCATTCAGAGCACAATAAACCTTCCTCATTTTTCTCTCTTTTCTTCTTTGCTATAGTGTCCGTTCTTTTCAGTGGATCTCTTAGCAAGCAACTTCTCATTCCTGTTCCTGATCATTTCCAGCATTGGGTTTTTCTTCTCAACTATTTGTTAAATAACGTTACTATTTATTTTTTCTGGCAATTTCACAGCTTACATCCTTCCCGATGTTTCCTATTTCCTCCCAACTTGCAAGTTTTCGAACTATCGAAATGTTTACCTTAGAACATCTTTCTGCAACATTCCACAGGTGATGTTTTTTTGTATTGTAATATTTATTTTATCACTGAAATCTTCTGCTTGGTTTCATAAAACAGTTTGTTATAATTTATGAGGAAAAAGACAATTGCACTGAAAATGGACAATTTCTGACATACCTCAGTGAACCACTAAAATAATTATTTTCATAACATTCCCTGCTTCTCACAGCCATTTACAGCACATTGTATAGCTCAAATGTGGAGGAGGAATTAGTTTACAATGGAGGAGATGACTTTTCAGAATGCAACAATAAAACCTGCCGTCGTTTCTGCTCTTGTCCCATTCTTTGTTGGAAATGATATCAACAGGTCATAAAATGGTAGATATTATGAGCAGAAAACTTGCTCTGTTATAAAATCAGTAGAAAGGGGGAGGGGGTGAGTGCTATATTTAGCACGCAATGTGACAGTATAAATTGGTTTTCCTCGGGCGTATTCTCTTCTTTAGCTACTGCGACACGGAAACTGGGATCCAACAAACGCAAAGGTTGTTCAGTTACGACAAATATAACACAGGCGACTATAGTGTCCTTGTGGCACTTAGGAGAGAAAGATATTAGCAAACGCAAGAAATTATCTTCGAAACCTTAAATGAGGATTGTCTGTTCGACTTACGCTCTTAAAACGTAAGGTTGCCAAGCATATAAAATATATACAACTTGATACTGTGGTCTACTTCTTAAATCAGTGACTAGAATTCTGTAGAAACTATTATACACATATAAAAATCGCATTGTTAATCATGAATGTTTTCTAAAATTGTTCTCCATTACGTGCAGTAAGTACAGAAAATATGTGTTCCACTCAAAAGAAGATCGGGAGATTTCTTCCAAAATACAATTTTTGAGATGCCAGTGTCGAAAATAAACATTTTTGGGAAGTGTTCCATATGTATGGTGTGATGAAAATAATAATTCAAACACAAAATGCCTTTAAATGCCAAACTGAAGTGTGATGAATACTTTTCTAAAAATGCTTTCCTTTTTTTGGATTCAAGGAGTCAGTTTTTGGATAGGATGTAATTCTTTCTGCACTTAGGGCGCAGAGAGAGAGAAAAAGAGAGAGATCATTGAATTCTTGCCACAAACACCAAAAAGAAGGAAAGTATATGGAAAAAAGTTTTGTAGTTGAGAAAAGTATAGTTTAAACTTCCGGTCTTTAACAAAGAAATACCTCTAAAATAGTTAAGAAAAAAAAGTAATAATAATCATTTGGTATATAGGTACTAAAATATAGTTATATTTTTGTCTATTTCTTACGGTTTACCGATTAAGGAACGCCTTTTCCCCCCCAAAATGAAGCGAACTTTTCCAACCCTATTCCTAGAAATTTCAAGATAATTTTATTTGTTATTCGTATATTTAAGCATACATTGTTTGACTCAAAATGGTTACAAACACATTCTGAGAATATTATAAATAATTTGGGTTTCCTTTATTTATTTGTTAGGAAATACCAAAATGTGTAGGATTCCTAGGTACCTTGTATAAAATATTTGGTTGTAATGAATTTATTTCCTCTGCTTATAGCTAAGGGATATTTGAAGTGGGGGAAAAGAAAGGCCTTACAATGTATGCATATGCTATAAGCAATATGATAAAAGAAACAATGCCTAGTAATTGTTTGAGATTTTAACCTACTTGGACGCAGTTTTAATTTTTAACACTAAAAAACGAGGTAGAGTGATATTAATACATACCATTATACGTTTTTAACTTCTAGTCACAAGGTATGAAAATTAAAAGCCTTTAAGTGACGTGCAGCGTAGAATGTCGAGGTGTATAATTTGAACTACCTAGGCTGCATTGTATTAAACGTGCTGTGAAATGAACCGGAGAGGGTAGAGCATCACGATTTCTGGCCTTCTAAGAGACATGAGTGGATAAATTATACGTGCTTCGTTTGTCGAGGTTTTAAGTCCCATTTAGATAGCGCCGAGGTGAGAGGTAAAGTGAGGGAGCAGGAAAAGAACAGAGAAAGACGTTTTTCTTTCTACATACCAGGGTAAGAAGAACACGCGCTCCTACACCACGTATCACTTGAGAATTCGTTTGTAGAGAGATATTCTTAGCACCCTGGTTCCGGCGCGACAACAAGAAGTAAAGGATTTCGTCATTTGCTTACTGACTGGTTTCATTTCAAATGCATTTGTTTTGTCTGGGCGGGATAGATGCTTGAAATTGAAGCTTTCAGACATTTAGTTTGTGGTCTTCATTACCTGTATATACTTTTCAGTATCAGGAAGGATTCAAATAATATCGAAGAGGAAACAGAGACGCATATACTAAAACTAATAATGATTTTTGGATAAATAAAGTTATCTACGAAAATGTTCAGAAACATTCTTTATCTTTTCAACATCAGAGATGTAAGAGTTAAATTAATGTATGGCTTTTTATTCTCTCCAAATCGTAATGTGAAGGTAAGCGAATTACCAAGCTGTGATATTTTACCAAGTCAAATTTGCATTTCTTAAATTTGGTTTTAAGTTAAATTAAAATATGAATTTCCAGCCGTCACATGATGATTCTTCTCTCAAGGCATGGTCACAGACTGATGTCTTTCTTCTCCTCCTAAAATGATTTACACTACAAAATAAAGTACTGGATTATATTTAAATACATTGATTTTAATTCTTGTTAAATTGACACAAAAAGTTATAATACAAATAAACTGAGAATCTCTCCAGTGTGTTCACTCTTTAAGCATCCTTTTGCTATAAATGATCAAGCAAACACTCTCCGACGATCGAGCTTAAAGTCCATGCGTCTTCGTATCAAGATTATTTTCTTAACACAATCATTATATTAAATTCTTATCGTCTTTACATACGTGTCTGTTCTCTTCGGCGATCAAAATCATTCTCTCGCTTCTTGCGAGGAAGATTATTGATTTTTTCTTCACCATAGCAACTACGTCATTCGTAGCAACCTGTCCTACTTATTTTTATAATTTCACTTTTTAAACTTGATTTTAAACATTATAAAACTTATCATTCCTTAAATGATTTTAAATAACATCGTAAGGCAAAAAATATCAATTTACTCTTTCAAGGCTGAATTCAAAATAACTGTTACAAAGCCAATCCTATCACCAGAGCTAAACATTTATGTATGTTGGCGCACTCATTTAATCTGAAATCTTTCCTAGACGAGATTGTTACCATAGAGAAATCACTTAGGTTAAGAGTGCATTGAAATACATTTTATATTTTATGGTGGGTTGTAGTTAGATATTTGTATCATCGTGCAGGCAGTCAACAAATTGTTTATTTGACTGTCTTAAATAAGAATGTTTCTTTAGGAAGATAAACTCTTTGGCAAAATGCTCTTATTTTGTAAATAAATTCTTTCAAGTCTACTTTGATTTGTCAATTTATATTCATAAGTTGCACATCCTTTAGGTATATTTACGATACCTTGCTGAGGTTATTTTATCTAAGACATTCAATAACGATTGTCAGTGTTTCTCAGGACCCTTTAGTTGTAGGTGCACCTTTGCAGTTTATGTGCCTTTAATGTGTGCAACGAAGAGAAATTTTAATCAAGGAATATTAAATGAGATGAGACCCTGAAATACTTAAATTTAGCATCAGTTTTAAATATAAGGGAAAATGCTAAGAAGTTTGTTACTCATGGAGTACAGAAGTTATGGGGAGTCAAACTCGAAGCATTCGAATCATGGAGACGGTGACATCATTCCATCTGAACTCAGCGGACATTTTTACGAATTACCAGTTTTCAGAATTAAATTCGATGGATTGGCTAGGAACCCTGCTTGTGCTGATCACAGAATACTGATCTCGCAAGCGTTTGAAGAATAAGCACATTAGGGTTCATTAGGGCCAACATTGACAAGGTGACTGATTTCTTCAGCACTGACCTGATCAGTTTGTCCTGCTTGAAATCAAAGAATTAATGGCATGAGGGATGGAAACAGTCGAAAAGGATGGAGACCGTTTTAATGAGACCTATGGCTCATATGCCTCTTGAAATGCAATTTGCTCGCCATTTTGTTAATACTGAAGCTTTCTTCAAGGTCCAAGCAGATGGGGACATTGCAATCACAAAGAGGGCGTCACGCGAATTTAGTCCTTAACTTCTGCCATCATCAATACTGCCCCTCCCGTTCCCCTCCTCATCCCGTTTTGCTGTCTCTCTCAGCTCATTAAAAGACCTCTATGCTCTCCTTCCTACATCAAATCTGTTCATCGGTTCTCCATTTTTGAAAACCTGTTTTTATCGATACGCATGTTCTTTTAGAAAGTGATGAGGCGGATTTGTTATAACAGCAGGCAAGATTATACTTCTCAACAGCCAAAGAAAACGTTATAAAATGCCTTTGAATTAATGAAACATGTCCTGAAAGAAGAGGCAATGTTACACTTTTGAGGCATGCAGATGGCATGACGTGGGTCAAGATTAGCAGCGGTGTCTTCCTTACCATTTGGTTCGGTCTCTCTACGTAACTTCAGTTTTCAATGATGAAGACAATATATCAGTTCAGATGGGCTACTTCATCTCCCATTCTCTGCCATTTGTCTATTTCCCTTTGTATTTATTCAAGAAATGTATCAGGACTACCGAAAAGAACGGTCAAGGCTTATACAGGATGGCAACATATGAAACACAACTTAGCGGCATGTAGTGGATGCCACATTCGGAGGAAAGTAAGCATAAATAACAACTTGTTATCAAGATCTCGGAGTTTATAGAATGGACAAAACATTAAAGTGACAAAATCAACAAATTGGAAGAAAACTACCGAATTTTAATAAAAGCTAACCTAAGAAAAAGTGCATCATTGTTAACAAAAATACAAACAATAGTACCAATAAGCACCCGAACTTGTAGTGTGTGGTCAGATTCCTGGCTAGATGCAAAAGAATTGAAGTTCATTTCTCAGAAATGGTGGGGCACTTTGCAGCCGCGAAATTTTGAATTATTGGCATGTTACTTCTTCCTATGCTGAGAAAGGCAACTGTCAGCATTGCTTTAACATTCTACAGAGGTAGAGAAAGCTCCATTTGTAAGACACTAACGAATAGGACTGCGATTGTGTCTCGTTAAAAACCAAAATTGTGAAAAAATAGCGCTTTCTTTGACCTTCGGACCATTGACCATTAAGTAGTAAGGTTTCGTAATGCCATTCCTTTCTACTGTGTCCTGCACCGTGGCGTAACGGGCTGAGCAGCATGGCTTGTGCCCTGGCCACGGAATGCACCCCGGGTTCGATCCCACCCATGTGGTGGGGATTTTAGGTCCCAGGTATAGGACCGGTGCCCACTCAGCATCGTGAGGACAGTGAGGAGCTTACGTTAGATAAGCGGCCCTGGTCATGGAAACCATAATTCTGGCTAGGGGATGCCGAGATGCTAATCACATCTCCTCCCCGTATCGGTTGGATGATCGTCCACTTCTGCCGTGCGTAAGTGGGCGAAAGACCGGCAGTCGGGTTGGTAGGCCTTGGTCCTCTAAGGGCTGTCGTGCCTTGGGTTATTATTATTCCTTTCTACTGTAGGTAACCTTACCCCCTACTAATACAGAGTTAGCGTTGGGGAGGGGAATGTGTTTGGATTACGTTCTTAGAACTAGTTCGCAAAAACCGAAAACTAAAAGCGCTGATTATTAACTTGCTTAATTAGCCAATTAGCGTTTGACTACTTGTTAGTTGCGAAGTGAAATTTACGCTGCTTTGCTTAACTTCATATATTTTAGAATAAGTCATTTGTACATATTATAATATAACATTTCTATTCAGATGATGCCATCATGGTTTTCTGTTACTTTCTGCAATGCAAGAATAACTTTACGAGTTTTACACCCAGTTTTGTGTACAGAGGTTTTCCACTACTTCAGTTCGGTGCGTAGTTGACGTTGATAATTTCATTCGTACGGATGAACTTGTCATATAGTTTAGTAGTGATGTCAGTTGAAACCAAGCTGCAGTCACACGGAAGCACCTGACACTTTATGATTCGCTTGTCTCTTTTCCAAGTTATTTACTATGATGGAACCCGTTGTTTACTCGTCTTGCCTGCTGTTTTTTCAATTGGGTGAGAATGTCTCTTTCCCTAGCTGTACAATTTTTAAGTAATATTGTTTATAAATAATCGATAGTGAAATTTAGGTCCTATATCTTAAATTTCGAAGAATATATTCAGTGGAACAAAGTACCAAGTATTACGTAGAAAATGAAGCTAGCTACAGTGAAGCAATGAATATTACACAAATATAACAATTTGTAACAAAAACTTCACTTATCTTAAGAAAATGCTGTTAATTCTTCTTTCTAATTAAGTACTAAGTAGCTGACGTCTTGCGAACTGGAGATATGCAACTCAAATCCCTCAAGGGACATCCTTGCTGATTGAGCTTTTCGAGGTTTTTCTGTTTCGTAGGGAAGATACCCTAAAGTAGTCTTCTTCTCGTTCTTCTTCTTCTTCACAAATTTACGCTTCCAAATATATCATGTGTTAAAGTGATAGTAATAGTAATAAATTAATTATAATTATGATACTTATAATTTGTTAATTAACAACATAATCGATTGCCAGGAAAATATCAAGCACCTATCTGCTCATTGAGATTTGTTTTACATGTCAGTAAATCTACTAATTTAGAACTGTCTCTCTAAGCGCACTTGGGAGTTATTGCCTAAGCCGGGATTGAACTATCGACCTTGGCATCAGTTAGGGATTTCCCAACTGAATTAGCCACACAGACCAACATATATCGACACTGTTACCACCTGTTGCACCAGATGAAGTAGATGCAGGTTTTAAACTTTTTTTTTAAAGTAATCCATCTGGTGACATTTGTTTTACTACGATTTGTGGTAACTCATATTTGATATAAATAATTCATTTATTATCTGTTACACTCACCCAGCTATTTTACGCCCCTGTTCTTACAAAAAATTATTCTTTAATTTACTTCACATTAATCGAGTTAAATATTTTCATAAATTGTCTTAATCCGTATTTCCTAGTAAGCAATGGGAATAGATGTAAGGCTACGTAATAGTTTTGAAATTTCATTCTGTTTCTATGGTTGAGAGAGGGAGAGAGAATGAAATAGATCGAATAGAATAGAATAACAAATTTGAAATTGTAAACCAATAAAAAAATCTGAGAATAGTTAACTCAAACAATGGGGGCTCTACTTCGTAGAAATTATATGTTTAAACAGAGCTACAATTTTTATATATTAAAATGTCGGCTCTTTCAATTACGAGTTATACAAATCAATCACAATGAAGACAACTTCTGAGGCTCTTCCCTAAAAGATCATTCTGTGCATTTTATTTTTCTTTAAAAGATCTTAAACATATGGTTCTTAATCAAAATAGAACCATTTTCTTGAATGACTTGGTGTCCAATTCTTCGAAAATGTTAAACTTATATACTAAGTTTCTTTTTATCTACTTTTATTTTGATTTCTGTCGTTCATACACACACGCACACACATACACACGGGCCATTTTGTATACAAAATTGTATTTTTTTACTTCTCCTATTTACTAATTGGAGTAGTGATGGACAAAATACCTAGGAAGCCAATATCCCCTAACAAACTTGCGCCGGACTCCGATCAACTTTGCATAGATGCTGCGGCACCAACCGAGCTGTCCACAGAAATGCCATAATGGTTCAGAATAGGCCCGGGGCCTTTCGTTCTTTGCTAGACTACGCGTGCTGATAGGCAGATTACTTGCGTGTTCGCCGCATTCAGCTTACTGAGAAAACAAGAGTAAAAAGGGTAAATTAAGTCTCGCGATTTTCATTTCTTCATAAACAGTAGTTCCACCATCATGCAAGACTATAAGTCAAGCATTGGCACGCTAATCTATTTGTAACAGTTATATCTAGACTTCAGTGCAATAAGCGTTAAAATTGTTTAGACAACCAATCAAATGAATTTTGAGAATTTCATTTACTATAGTCATATGAGTAATAATAAACACTGAAGTAGGCGCATTAATTTATTAATTTACTATTTAAAAGCACATTATAGATCAGTATGTAGCTGTAGAGATATCAAGTATCAAATAGCCACATCCTAATCATCCCATATTAGTTGTTCAATATGTTGTTATTCTAATGAATTAAGATAAAATAAACATAAATTTCCTACAGCAAAGCCAACACAAGCACTTCATAACCAAAACCAAAAGAAGATATCTTTGAACATCTACTTTAAAACTGCCTATGCTCGAAAAAGTCCCAGCCTTTAAACATTGCAATATGTAACTTCCACAATTTTTCTAGTTTGATGAAAGGGTTGCAAAAAATTGGATTTGACACATTGCTTTTATATATTTAATTTAAAATTATGTTCATCTAAAGGTTCAACAATCTAATTAGGTTCATCATTAGGTTCATCGAATCTCGGTCAGGGTGGGTTACCTGGATATGGTTGTTTCCTTGAAGACGAATGTCAGATAACTCTAAGCTCTATGGACCCTGGTCTCATTTGAGCATCATTTCACCCATTCCATTCGTCTTCGATATGACTTAACGTTGGAGGACGTAAATTACAACAAATAAACAAAATTGACGTATTACATTTTAATGATCACGTTGGTCTTAGTACAACATTATGTTGTTCGAATAATCTGGAATGTGGTAGTTTGAAACTGTGTAAATTAATTATTGTAGTAACGTGCAGAACTTTCGAGATGTGTCCTTCACATTGCTGAGCTATTTTATAGTCAGTAAAACCCAAACCGATCGAGAACTTGGGATTATAATGAACTTGGGCTTTTTATGATTTTCCCTAGTGGATAGTCGAATGCTGGCTTCATTTCTCATCTATATCAATCTTTCTTTTCCAACATTTCTCTTTCATTCGATTCCTTCTGAAGGTGTGAGGCGTGTTTGTATGTTTCATGGCCTTTGGCGGTACAAGACAAATGGCACGGATGCTTGCTTCAGGGTAACAGTACTTCAAGTGATACTAGAGGGCTACTTGGTTCAGTGGGTTCTTCAACGTCCTCTTAGGCAGCTGCGGTAATGAGACGAGTCTTTGAGCTTGGAACTGTTAGGGACTTCCGCCCGGCTATGAGACCTTTAACAACCGTGAATCCTTTACTTCATCCCTTCCTCCAATAGATTTTCCGCAGTCGTAGTGTGCGATTCTCAGATATATGTATAAACTCTATTACCTATTCTGAAAGACTATGTTTAACACCAGAATCAAGATAAGAGCTGAGTTAGCCAATCTTTGTTCTTTTAGAATAACGGACAATCGTCGCCTCCAGAGTATTTAAACACACATTACCCATTCATTCATAAACAGTATTTGCCTTCAGTAATATATGTAATCCATAATTCATCTTAGAAACGACATTCTACCTACAAAAGTATCTTTTCTGAAAGCTTTGAGAATGAGGTGATATTCTTGTACATGAACCAGCCTTGAATATACAGGCTTTCCCAATATCACCCACTCTTTAGATAAAATACCACTTTTCTCTAGAGGCTAGATATATAATGAAGGTTTGAACGACCGCAGAGAGCAATAGAGGAGAAGCCTCTGTCAAGGCTTTCAAATCAATGTGACGGTTAGACGCAAATTATGCTACAAAGCACTTTAAACCCATTTTCCTGGAGGAAGAGAAAGGACTATATTTGGTCCAAAAGGTTGACGTTACCCACATTACATTAAACGGCTGTGTTATGACTGAACGAAGATTTTCGGTGACTGCAATCTGCTTAATGAGCGAATTCATGAACAATCATTCACTTTTAAACTTTAAAATTTTTATGGAAGATTGAATTGCTCCCACCCAAAAATTGATATCGAGTTTGCACGGGAAACGCAACCTGGAATCTTTAAGGACCTCCACACGTCTCTGTGATCTGTGTGCCAGAGACCTGTAGCCTGTGTGGTTGCATGATTTTATCCTTCCTGGCGGATGGTTGCCACAATAGATCTATACAGCTTGCAGTTATCGAAGTGCTTCCCTTTTCGTTTTATGTCCTAATATCTCTTCAGTTAGTTTTCTTTCTTTGTAGGAGGTGCTGATTTGTAGGGGGCCGTAAATGCAGCCGATTTTCTCTTCGCTACATGCAGCCTTAGATATAGGAACTCTTAGTGCGCTCTTTTACGTTATGGGACAAAGTTTCTTTGTTGAATGTCAGGGAGGTGATCGTTTATAAGTCAGTTATTGCAGAACTTTATAATTTTTATGGTGAATAGCGTCTCTTAAGGAGAGAAGTCCAAGAGATAGATAATTTGGGTTTCAACTGTTTTCAACTATAAAAGGTAGCAGAAACTGAGGCATAAGTTAGACGATGACCCCTAGTTCAAAATATTTTGGAATAATTTCTAGACCGATATGTTGGATGTAGGACTCAGTTTTTATAACATGAGCAACATGCAAAGGAAGTATGTGAATTTGAAAAGATTAAGATGGCGTTTGTGTGTATTACAATAAGATATGAGTTACGTTTTCCAGTAGGGCGTGATATTTGATCCGCGAATGTGAAGTTTAGAAGGATAATCTTAATTCCGTAGCTTTGTCGAGGCGGTCTCTGTGTTAATGTCCCTTGCCTCTCCCACCACTCTGATCTACAGTCTTTGAACTCTCAAAGATGTCAAGACCGCCACAGCCATCTTTATTGGATTAACGGTTACAACAATGATGGGCGGGGGTAGGAGAGGAATGCTAATTCGATGCCTTTGAGCTATCAAGGGTGGGTGTTCATTTATAATACAGTGAGAATCCACCCTAATGTGAGCGCTTGTGACAAAGGGTGGGTACCCATTTGGATATCCGCTCTAGGATTTATCCTCAGCAAAATGTGGGAAGAGTCTTTAGGAGGGGTGAAGGGAAAACACCCTGCTTTTTCTGGGTTTTCAGTATCCTCCATTTGGAAACAACGTGACCATTATACACAATCTCCATAAAAATAATGGAACATGAACAGAGATTCTGGAAATGGGTGGTTACATAAACATGTGTTAAACATTGAGGCAAATTCTTTATACTTACCTGTGTTCCTTAAATAAGATACTTTAGAAGTTTAGCAAAAATCTGTTTGTGACACAAGGGTTGAGGAACGTATAACTCTGGAGCAGAGGAATAAACCTGGATGGGTGACCTGATTCCTGGTATGAGAGTGAGAAAGTGGATGAGGGAATGAGAGCGAGGTGAATCACTATACTAGCACATATAAATAACAAAGCTTTAAATAAAGCATTAGTTAAATGGAAAAAAGCAAAAGACGATAGAGCAATTGGTGGAATGATGGCGGATGAAATCGGAGAACCTGGAGAAAAACACACCCCAGCGCCGTTTTGTTCACCACTAATATCATTTTGTGGTCGCCTGGAATCGAACCCGGGCCACTTTTGTGAGAGCCAAGAGATCTAACCACCCGACCACAGCGTCAACTTAACGCGAAAATGAAAAATCGGTTAAATAGATATTCCTTACTATAGGTTTGAATTTTGCTGTAACTTAGTTTTTTTTTCAGGAAAGATATTTTATTGTCATACAAAGAGAATGGAAGATATTACATTGTGACCAATTAATGAATTTCCTACCTCCTATGTACCATTATCTCGATTGTTGTTGTAATTTATGACATATCGGACGATGAATGAAATGGATGAAGTGATGCTCAAATGAGCCCGGGGTCCATAGAGCTAAGAGTTACCTGGCATTCGTCTTTCAGGATAAGAGAAAACTCCGGAAAAACCTTATCCGGGTAACTCACCCTAACCGAGATTCGAACTCGGGACCTCTTGAACGCGAGGCAGACATGCTACCATCTACGCTACAGAATCAGGCTTAAATGATGATAATGATTATATATATATATATATATATATATATATATATATATATATATAACTACTTGGTCATCAGCACCCTTTAAAAACCTAATCATGGCATTAGCCAGAAATAAATGTCACTATGAATTATGAAATTTCTAAATAAAATGTCAAATAAAAGAAAAACGCTTTCAATCAAGGCGAGTCACAGAAACATTTAAAAGTATAAATCAAAGGGCAAAAGGAATAGAAAGCGGGTTTCTTAACTAAACATTATCATTCAGCTTTGAATAAAAATTTTAAAAACCTTTTCCACCGCTTTGTCATCCAGTAGTGTGATAAATCAATAGCGAAAATCTACTTTACGTTAAATTTCAGTGGTGGGCGGTTCGTGCTGGACTAACATTCTTTTCGACAAGTTTGTGCTGCCTTTTCTTCGCTGGCATTCTGGCAGCATGTTTGGGATCTTCTTGCTCCATGTCATCTCAAGCAGAGGCCTCTTTCCCGAATACTTCGGTTTCAGAACCTCCAAACCATTAGATATAGACATCAACGGAGATGAATGATGTCGTTCGGAGTCATCTCCAGAAATTTCCTCTGAAGAGGATCTATGAGGAAATATTCCTGGGCTCCTATTTCCCTCGGACTTATATGAAGCAGACTTCCTGGTTTCTTTTAGGAAGGCACTTCTCTCATATTTGGTCTTAAAAGTTTTTGGTTCTGCTTGGTATATAGCAAGCGGGCTGGTCTTATTGCTGGGCAGCTCCCTCATAGACACTATGCCACATATACAGGATGTTTCAAAAGACACCGAACGAACATATAAAAGTAGCTGGTCAGTTTCTATGTGACATATAGATAGTTTTTACCGCCAATAGAGCCGCATGGGTGTGGATTAGGCAATGACAGGAACAAGGACGCGTGCCTCACGCTGTCGGAGTTCACAGGTATAAGTCACACGCCGTGCTGCATGCTTTTTTTTTTCATTTCATATTTTTTATGAAAGTAAATTAACAGTGCGTTCCTTGAACTCCCTTCAGCTCTTCCAACCATCAAAACCATATCCGTCATTTCGGCATTCATATAGCGCTGCATATTGCTTGGATTTGCTATCTAAGTACGGAATGTGTAGTTTTACACCGAAGAGCAGCCTTGCAGCTGTCCGAGTTATTAGTCGACTTTTGCACAAGTAACTGTCCTTTGCTCCATTACCTGAAAGGTAAGCTAGGGTTCACTGATGAAGAGCAAGGAGTAATGTTTTTGTTTTCGTGGCCGGTGCGTCCCAATAGCAACTTTTGAGGTTCGCACGCCAGTGATTCCTGCGCTGCCTAATCCCAAAATGATGTAATATTTGGTCCTGCATAGGATTATACCTAACAGAACTTCGAAGCTGCGACACCAAAATTCGGACTAGTTATGTTATATACTACTATATATAATGGAATTAACTATTTCCGATATATCTCTTGTTTTTGCCTACGTTTTCCAATGACTAAACTCTTTTTTCAATGAAAAGTCATTCAGATTTTCATCTTTTGGCCATGCAAAGAGAATGGAATTTAAAAACCTTCACCTAGTGACCAGCTTTAAATTTTTTGACTATATCTTAAAGCCTACTATATTCCCATATTTACCTCACACCTACAAGAAAATTGGCGATAACTTGTTGTTTATCTCGATTAACATGAAGTGTGCTGACAAGCTTTGTTAAAATAATTTGTACAAGAGTGGAGAAAGTTTTGTGAGTACAACTCATCTTCCTTCTGTTAAAACAACGCCGTTGTTCTGGAAACATTTGCTAATCGAAATCTGCAAATGAAGGTTGAAGGAGGCACCCCTTTTCGCTTTCCTGTGCCATAACTCATTTACTTCATGCTCATTTTACGTATTAGAAGAGAAATGACTGCTCTAGAATGGAAAGTAATACTTATATAGGTGTAATTCAGCCATAGCCTCATCACTATAAATGGTTCTGCGCACAGGAATGTTAACGATTAATAAAAACTGACCTCAGAGTGAAACAAACAGGTGTATCAAGCGATTGCTATTCAGTGTTCACATATGAGAAATGTGGTGAAAAAGAGATTATCAGAACAGTTGCCGCAACAAGTTTCCAACTCAGAGTACTCTTTGTGGTAAATAACAACAGAACGTGTACATTCTTTCCTTCGATTAGATTTTATTTGCTGTATTAAATTAGGCAGAAAAAGTTTAACGATACTAGCTTACTATTTACAGGCATCTCATGCTCTCCCACCCTGTTTACCTTGCTTTGTGGCAAGAACGGAGCTCTATTCCTTCTTTTGCTTTACAGTTCCTCGCGTTCGATTAGTAGTTATATTTTTTAGTATATATACCTATATATACATTGCACTGAAATGCTAGCTTTTGTTTTGCTAGGCGAAAGTTTCCTAATTTTTAGCTAAAGCCCCTTTTATTCTGCAAAACAAAATTCTCGGTTTTAGTTTAGTACGCTGAAATGAATTACTTATGCCAATATATGTATAAGCAGCAAACTGATTTTCTGGAATGCGTCTGGCATAATAGATTCCCTAGATTACTTCGATATCCATGAACACCGTGAGATTTTAATAGGGGCATTGCTTATATAATATCTCGAGAACCTTTGCGAGAAAGAAGTTCAGGCTTGTAGCTGAGTCGGTAGTACACCTGCCTGCCGTGCTGGGGATCCCGGGTTCGATTCCCGGCGGTGGGGGTGGGTTTTTTCTCCGATCAAGATAATTCCTCATCTTCCCAGAATCTGGAAGTATGAATAAGAGTGGGAATGTGTGCGTGATCTATTGACTAAAACCCAACGAATACGAGTTAACATCTTCGATATGTTCCAAAGGAAAACGGCCGCCAATATAGGTAACAGCTAAGGTGGGTATAAATGGAACAAATAAAAAATTCATTTGGTTTACAAACTTCTTTTAGTTTCACGAGTAAAAACTTGCCCTAGTCTTGCCTTACCCTATTAAACATAGAGTGATAGGTATTCTCAATGTTTTAGGCTTTGACACAATAGTAAAATTGTTCCTGTCATTCTACTTAAGTACCTATATTTTCCTTAAATAGGAAATGAAAAGTGTTTTCCGTGATCTCAATGGAAATTAGATATTCTGAGCTTCCGTTATTTTAATGTTGTATTTTTTAGTATATGTTTTTAAATAACAATTAGCTTTAGAGCAATACTTACTCATTTTCTATCTGCGTTCTTTTCTTTCAGTTCTGTCCAAAATATGGCATTCTTGAGATTTTACCTTCAAAATGTTATTGATAGATATTTTAACGATACCGTTCTTTCACGTTTTTTTTATATTAAAATGGTCATGTTAGAAAAGAGAGGTTATATGACCATACACCCTTTTTGCTTCAACCACGACTCCAAAGAGGGAGAGAGAGGAAGAGATAAAGAGAAGTACCCAAAGGTGACTAAATACGAATGAACGGGATCCCTAACCTTTCCAGTTCGAACGACTGAGATGCCGTTGAAGCCTACCCTCAAGACTCCAACCCTCAGGAGACTACGGAAGAGGCGAACACCGTAACTGAGCAGTTCCAACCGACGTCACAAAGTGCAGATCCATCACGCCACCGATTCGCCGACCCTGGTCGCCTGATCTTACAACTCTGAACAGATGACAGTCAAGGAAATGAGGGACAGGACAGCCATGGTAGAAGATGAACCATCCGAATATTTTCCTGTCGATCATTGTAAGACGACGAAACACCTCTAGGGCAGAGTATGCATTCGCCAGATTTGGACCCGTGAAAATTGCGAGAATTCCATGTTCGGCTCTGATCGGAGTAACTCGCCTCTCTGGGGTGTTGGACACATAGACATTTGCGCAATAGAGATGGTCAGGGCCCTTTTACAAAACCCGCATTTAAATATGTATGTGAACAAATCTGTATTTTGTGCACTCAAATGGTTGCATATTTATGGACAAAGTGTTATAAATATGAGTAATATTTTACGTGAAGTTGTTGGTGATCCTACATTTTTACATGTGGCTGAAGTTCATAAGTTTGTGTCCTTGTCGAAATAGTATAGCTCAAACTAAAAGGGGAAACGCTGGTTAGTGTAAGGATAGCTTAAAAACCTTAAGCATTACTTCGTGGTTCTAAACAAAAAGATTAGATAGCTTTTGGGAGTTGTAAGGTAATATCCTTATAATGTGAGGTCCTAGAGTTTATTTTATAATAAGACCTGAAGCTTTCATGGCGAAGAATATGCTCATTTTCTTCTAGCCAGGTGAAAAGACGATTAGATATCGACGTTTCGGGAGTTTGCATATCTCCCATCATCAGGATATTTATAAAATGTTATACTACAAATGAAATACTGGATATAACACCAATATAAACAAGGTCGTTTCACCTGGCTTGTTGCCCGAGAAGAAAGTGAGCGTAATTTTATAATGTTTCGATGATATAGATTAAACATATATTTACACAAGTCATTGGGAACTTAGCAGCCATAGCTTTTATACGTAAATTAATCAAAAAGTTCTCGTTTTATCCTAACGTATTGTATAATTATTTAGGCCAAAAATGGTTTGTGTGTAGAACCTGAAAACATTGGTTGAAAATAAGGAGAGCGACTATTTTTAAGGATTACATCAAAGTTGACATTGTTGTCGCACTGTGAATGAATTACAGCAAGTTTTAAGAAAATGAACCAAAACGTTAAGATTCAAGTGGTTAAAGTCCATTTACATCTTATAATTAATTTATATAGTTTAAATAAAACATTACATTTTCATTGTAAAAATAAAATTTTAACTTTTGAGGAGGATGCAATTGCTTGAATTAAAAAATATTTAAGTGAAGCTTCAGTAGAAAATATATTTTTATTAAGAGAACTTGTGAACACATAAACACTTTCTCTGTCTAATTTTAAAATACTTTAAGTCTTCTCTTTTATCCCTTTGGATAAAAAATAACTAAACATTTACCACGTTCCCAAACAAGTGCCAAAAATATCTTCTGATAATAATATTCAGTGAAACGGTATATAACTTGGGTCACGTGAATATAAAAAACCACTTTATCTTTCCCCTTTTACATGGTTAATTGTACGAAAAAGATTCATGGTTATTGTATTTCCAGAAGAATAGTGATTTTCAGTGGGGAAAGAATTCAGTCTCATTCCATTCCCCAGCATGACATATGAATATATCCATTACTTTTTACTAGCATTTACTTTTTGGCCATATTGGCTACGTTCTCAAATCTCTAACGTGACAAGATGAACTGTAATCTCCGCATTCGAAAATAATTAGAATCCTTTCTATGTAACCGTATTTTAACGAGGTGCCATTTTAATACTTTACTATCGAATCACTAACGTTCCTTAATTTATTACTCTTTCATGCCTACCATGAGTCGCTTTAGCTTGGAATGGTAGAATTAGATTTAGAAATTCAATACAATAGCTGAAATTTGAACCAGGGATCTTCGGGTTCTGTGTCGCAGCTTTAATCAAATAAGCTATCGTGGCAACACAACTCACATTAAATTCTTCAACCGACTCGTACTTTTTGTTTCGGTAAACCACAAGACGTTCTCAAACTCATTTTGAGATAAGTACCTAATGTTGACTTAGAATCTTGTACGTTAAGTCTCGGATTTCATAGTTAACTATTAGGTGAGCCAATGGTAATGTTCTTTCATATATACAAGGAATAGGCAAAGGTTCGATTGGTAGAATCAATTTGAAAAATGCGATGCCTGCCGCCATGTTACCATGGTAGTTCAGATGTTTAGAGCAACGGCGCGGAAAGTCCAAGGTTCATGGTTCAAATCTCGGTACGGCGTTCACTTTTTCAGTCTGATTCTACCTTTCCTTGCAACTTTCATGAGTATTTTAAGGAACAATTACCTATGGCTAAAGCACATTCCAACAAATATACCCACTTCGGATTCTAAAGGTCATTTGTGATTTTCATCAGCCGCTAGTTTAGTTGACTTCTCTAGTAACTCACGGAAGATACAGTTAGCGCACTTGCTCGTACTTGCGGCTTCAATCTTAAAGACATCTGAACTCGACCCCCTGGATTCGTGAGGCGCTATTATGGAATATTATGGCGTGGGAATAAATTTATTCAGTGCCTTTTGTTTTTCTGCCTAGATAAATACGGTTTCTGCACCAGTCGGTGATTATCATCAGCCGTTATTTCCGATAGCCGTTATTCTTGACGTGATTCACTCTCCTCCGTCACGACTACAAGAGAATTCCTTCCTAGATCATCTTCCACGTAAATATAAGCCAACAGAAATAAGCAGGGTGTAGCAAGGCGGAAGTTGCGATGAAAAATTAATGTGCCACGCTGAAAACCGGCAAATGTGCTAAAATAATTCGGAGGTACCTGCAGAGATAAGTGTGGTTTTTAACTGCAACGCGAGAGTTACAGGTAATGGTAAAGGTTAAAATGGGAGAGGTAGAGCCAATAAATCTGTGTGAAGTAGAAATGACGATAGCTGGGGCGTGGTGTTAATGACGGCGAGAAATACAAGAATGCAACAGCCGAATTTAAGGAATGAAGTTGGGAAAAGGATTACTTACAAAGAACTACTAGAACTTTGATTAGGTATTTATGTCAGTTGTGCAATTTTTTGTCTATTTCCAAACTGGTTGATACAATCCTTCGATATTATAATTGTTATTCGCTGGACGGCATCTTTTGTATATTGCACTACGAATTTTGGAGGCCTTTCTGTAAAATAGAGGAGAAGCTCAAATCAGTATCCAATACCTGAAAGATATAACATGCCTGCTTAAATACCAAAGTAGCAAGCAAATGCGTAAGTGGGTGTTGTTATACATGATATCGTTGCGCATATAATGTCAACATCGGTGTCCCAAACATTCCGCATGTATTCACATTGTAGTGGCACTAGGAATAATTCAAATCTCGGTCAGAGTAAGTTACCTGGATAAGGTTTTTCTGGGGTTTTCCCTTATCTTTCAAGACGAATGTTGGGTAACTCTAAGCTCCATGGACCCTGGACTCATTTCAGCATCTCTTCACCCAATTCATTCACCGTCCGATATGACTTAACGTCGGAGGACGTAAATTACAAAAAAAAAAAAAAAAAAAAAGGAATAATCAATTATTAATTATACTTGTTCCAAGGCACCATTTAAAACCATTCTTGAATATTTCAAAATTAATTCATAGTATTTAAAGAACAATGAAATTTCTACCCTCAAATAAAATCCAGGATATTTATACAAAATACTACTGAAAAAAATTGTATATTGTGGAAAGTTGGGGGGAAATTGAATTAAAGTATGTTCAGCATTTTTCTCTCTTACTTTAAACGCCGATTAACGATGCCTCTTGAACGAAAATAAGTTTAATATTTTGGGGGCGAAAATGATATTTGTGTGGTTATTAATTGGAACTCCTTGTTGAGCGATTCATTATGTCCTTTTATGGATAAAGTTGCTACTGACGTCAAAGCAAGTGTCTGAACACCCATTTTAACAAAATTTCTCTGAAGGAAACCTTTCAAGCTTGTTAACAAGGTCGAAGTAACTGACTCTCGGATACTTGTTTCGTGACGCAAATAGAAAGAAAAAAATATTGCAATAAGTGCAGTTCCTCATCTTTTTATCTCAGCAATTCTTAGTAACACGTAAGAATAACCTAGTAGTACATTAAATATGCAATATATCAACAATAGCAATCCGTTGAAGCTAAACATATCACGGAGTAATCAAATGATACAGGCCGTTAAATCAAGAGCTTACGACTCAATTAACTTCGATAACTACAATAGCACTAGTGCCAAAGAAGTTGAGATCCACTCTCCCGATGAAAGAAGGCACGAGTAAAATCGAAATTAACTGTTCTAGTTACGCAACATACATCTGAGTTAAAGAAGACAGGATTCAAAGATTACTCTTTTTATAGCTTCTATTACAACTGGACCGTTAATCTCTACACAATAGCTTTCTGTAAGCACACCAACATGTAAACCCAGCATACAATTTCATTGTGTTGCCCTAGAACATCTGTTTTCGGTTAAGAATGGTAGAGGAGTGAATTAAAATACACAGTCTCATTTAAAAGTATATATGTACGAACTTGAAATATGTTTATGAGATAGACGAGAAGAGACTTCTCAGAAGGCACATCTATGTTCAACTGGTGGGTCAAATAAAATGAAAACGTGCGTTTGTTGACACATGCTACAAACTATGATTTATTCTATCAAGTGCTCTGAAACATATTAAAACAATGAATCCCAAAATGACCTCTTAAATAAAGTTAATTTAACCCTTAAAAATGTTTTTCTGTAATCTAAAAGGACCCCACTAAAATTATTACCCGATAACAAAATAATATGCTGATTTCAAGGTTTTATTCTTTAATTCATCGTTGGAATTGTCCTTTCCTATTCAGAATTTGTTTAATCATCAGAATTTTTAATCATAGTGTAAAGCTATAGAATTCATAAAATGCTGAAAGAGCATTTAGAGACGCTATTAAAAATTTAAAATGCGTAAGAGTGATAATAATGAAAAACCAGACAAGTTGTAAAATACGAGGCGTGTCTGTAAAATAAGGTCCCCAAGGCGCTGGAGCCGTGAGGAACGCTATTATGCGAGATTCGGCAACACTGGCGTGTAGCTTGGTTTCACCCCTTCAAATGCCTACCACAATGAACCCGTTGCAACCATTAGTCTTGGCTGGGCAGCCGTTTGCGATGGAGCCTCCTATCACTTCTGCCACCAAATGTGAGTTGCGTGCAGTGATCCGTTTTTTGAGTGCCAAGGGCACTCTCCCAATGAAATTCATCGTCAGTGATGTAAAGTCACAGTGTATGGACGTCAAAAACGTGCGAAAATGGGTCAGAGAGATCAAAGACGGACGTAGAGATGTCCATGACGAACAGCGTTCTGGTCGGCCTTCTCAGCCGAAACAATTGCAAAAGTGGAGCAAGAAATGCTTAAAGATTGGCGTTTGACAGTTCGCGAGCTTTGCGAACTTATCCCTGAAGTCAGTAAGACTACGATTGGCAAGATTTGGACCGATCATTTGCATTTTCGCTAGGCCCAGTTCGGATGGAACATCCTCACCCATCCCCCCTACAATCCATACTTAGCACTTAATGATTATCATCTGTTTCCTGAGTGTCACACCTGGGTAGAACACATTTCCAGATCAACGATGATTTGAAAACCGAGGTTGAGCACTACCTGCGCAACTTGGCGGGAGAGTGCTATAACAAGGGTATACAAAAACCGCCTCAGCGCATGCAAAAGTGCATCGGTTGCAATGGTGATTACGTTGAAAAATTGCTATAAGTTCCGCCTTTCCATAAATGTAACATCCATCGACAATAAACATGTTTTATATATTAAATAAAATTGGATACCTTATTTTACGGACGCGCCTAATATATTGGATATTAATAGATGACCTTCATTTCGCGTTTTGCATTATTGTTATTGAATTAATGCATTTACATACATAGGTGAAGCTTCATCTTCAAAAACTCAAGCATTTTATCTTATAAATGCAGTGATTCTTAATTATAAGTATAAAGTTAAATAAGAACGCTGTTATTGAATAATAAACAGTGAAGCTTCCATTATCCAAAGTAGAGTGATCTTTGTGAGTCCCCAATTGAATTGAAGAGGTATCAGAACTCTTTTGCCAAAATGATATGCATACTGCCCAATATGATACCACAGAAAAATCGTAGGCTTTCAGAAACCTTCATAAATGTTAGAGTAATCATGTTTTAACCAAATAAATACTCAATTTTCAACAGCTTAGCTTCCATAACCTACATGAACTACAGGTTTTCATTTCTATTGAAACTTTAGTTGAGAATACGCTTCTAAACCAAATTGAAGATGTATTTGAACATGTTCAAAATGCTCCCTCTTACAGCACTTAACTTCATGGACTACCACACGTTTTATGGAATTTAACATTAAGGAGACATATCAAATGATGATGTGGCAACAGTGACTAGGTGGTCCGAATTGTTTCTTGGAATTCCACACAAACTTTCTCTATATAAGGATCAGTTATCCTACAATAAAATTGATTGGCTTGTCAAGGATCGTAAAAATCTTGGCAGTAAAATTCCAGAGTTGTGAAGCACATCCCTTCTATCTACACTATTTCAAATTGGTCTGCTCCAAACCATGCAAGTTTTATCAGCAAACATAAGTAATAACTGCCGCATAGTACAAGTCATAGGGTATACTATTTTAAAAGAATGCTTCTAAGTGTTTCAGCTTCTTCTTTAAAGGAGCAGAAAGGGGTAAACTTCCAACATTGAATTATACTATTAGGACGCCAGTGGTTTTGCAGTTCTTCCCGTTTATCAATATCTGAGATACAGAAGTGGAGTGAATTGCAGTATGCCTATTTAGGCGTTAGGTAGTTTTCATAACTTATGCTATACGTATGGTCTATATCTATGTGCCATAATTGTGGTACTAAGCAGATGCGATAGCAGCATACAGTCTGAATTAAATCCATTCTTTTCAGGTAGTTATCCAAGCCACAAATTGTAGTGCAGCAAATAGTCTTCCACTTCTGTACACTTCCTTTTATTAAGTGTTTGCATATTGCATAAATATAATTTAGAGACATTTTGAAACGATTTAATACTGCAGGACTTTTTATGCATTAAGAACTTTCTAGAAGTATACAGTCCATATTTTCAACGCCTGCCTCAGTAGCGTATACGATAGCATGTCTGCCTCACGTTCAAGAGGTCCCGATTTCGAATCTCGGTGAGAGTGAGCTACCTGAATAAGGTTTTTCCGGGGTTTCCCTTATCCTAAAATGACGGATGTTGGGTAACTGTAAGCTCCATGGACCCTGGGCACATTTGAGCATCATTTCACCCATTCCATTCATCGTACGATACGATTCATCGCAGCATGCTTAGTATTCTTTACCTTAAAAATGTGGTTGTACCAAAAAATTATATACGCAATTTAAGGCATTTTCATACTGCATTTTACAATTTTAGTGGTAAAGTAATTAGAATGTAAAAATAACGTGTTATTTTGTAACATGAAAATTTTTTTGTTGTATCAGACAATTGAGTTTTTGCAAGATGTTTGTTAGATTTTACTTATACGCTACAGCAAGCAAACGTGCCCTTTTTAAAATCACTCTATACCTCCCCACAAGTTGGTAATGTAAGTGGTAATGGATTAAGATTTGACTGATGTTGACTGAAGCGGCAGAACAATGTAGTCACCAGTATATTTAATAAATACAGGGTCAGTTTTATCATGACGTGTAAAAAATGAAATTCTGCTAACTGAAAAATCTTCATTGCGGCATCCTCTTTTGAGGCATCATAAGAAGTTTTAACGAATTTTAGTGCTTACTTTCCATTGAGCAACAGGAAATAGAATTATTACCATTTCCGTTGTGCAGAAGCTAGGAAGATAATACAGATCAGAGCATATACGATGTGGTATAGGCGCCTATTGATCCAAAGGAATTCACACGACCGCAAGAGCTACTCCGGGCTATACAGGAAAGGAAATGTAATGCACACGTGACTTTAACAAGGACGGATGGAGGATTGAAAGTGCCCCAAAACCAATTTTGCTCTGCACCATACCACTAGTCTAACGTTATTATCTAATCTAGGGGTGGGGAAAGGTACAACCGCTCGCCCCATCTATCACCGTTGTTTCAAATGGCGAGCAGCACACACTGCAAATGTGCTTATAATGACAGGCGCAAGAGCTTTGGATGATGGCTCTCAGGCAACACGAAGAAAGATTTGGGTGACCTTAACAACAGACTGCACTCTTATAACCTATTGGCTGGCGGGACCTCTAGTAAACGTTTGAGATTGAACACCCTACAGCAGTTATATACCAGAGTTTATAATATAAAACATATTTCAAGTAGTGCCTATGACATATTTTGTACTTCTGAGGCATCTTCATATGAACTATACGTTAAAGATGTTCTGAAACTATAATTATGCAGAGTAACTTTCAAATCTATACATACTTATAGGAAATACTTGAGGTTATTCCTTCTTTTACATTCTTGCAAAATTGGTAGTACAGCCAAACTCTACAACTATTTAAAATCATTTTGTGACATATATAGAGACAAATAAATATAATGTTCAGGCAGAAGTAAACACATGTTTTAAATGAAGAAAATGTGTATGTTACGTAAGCTCCGATTATAATGGGAATCACGTCAATGATAGTATTTATATGTGATGCATTTTTTAAAAGTTCTTACCGTTTACGAAAGAACAGTACTCAAATGTTCTACTATCTGCTGTTGAATTATTTGGTATGTAGGAATTACTGAAGATTATTCTGCATTTTAAATGTAATATTCTATTTGTGTCGTATGTTTGTGGCAATGTTGATCCTTTCAGGGTATTTTTCGCATCAGTCCACTTCTTTGTAGCAAGAAGATCAAAGCAATACTCAGAAAACCTACTCATGGGCTTGAGAAACTTAGAAATTGTTCCAAACACTATATATATATATATATATATATATATATATATATATATATATATATATATATATATATATATATATATATAAGCACAACGGAACACGTATGTGTACATTTTTAACAAATTATTTAGAAACACTCAGTATGAAGTACATATTTTTTTTTCCTTTGTTATCATTGACTGTAGTCAAACACTCATTAATAAAATTGGCTTTATTTGAGAAGTCTTTAGAAAGAAAAAGTGAACAAAATCAATGAAGATAAAGGTAATACATATCCTCCAAATTGCCTGTTTGATTAAAGACAAAAGGTGAAATGCAATTAACCCTCATTAACTGAAATTTAAAGGGTTTTTGGGGAAGTATGACAAGAGTTAGCACTTATGACTCCCTGCTCAATAAATCGATCATGCAGTTCAATCCTGCCCAAATTCAGATCTCCATTAGCACACCACAACATATACAATGACAGCACTATTCTGTAAATGAGTATTTATGCTGGATGCTCCCGCTATTTGTACCTATATTGTGGTTACATGATAATTAAAGTACATATTTAGCCCAGTAGTGTTGGAGTTTCAAATGGCTAACTAGCATGAACAAACCCATACGCATCCCACCTTCTGTTCTCTTCATTCCTGCTACATTTTCGCTTTCCTACACTCTGTTCTCTTAATCGACATTTTCTCCTCCCATCGTTTACTCCCCATCAGCGAGCACCGCGAAAGGGAAGATTGTAGGCAGTGAGAAATGAGCCTAATTTCTGAGAGTAGCAGTGTCCTCCCAACTTCTTCAGAAATCAGATCTTGTTGAAGGCCGGAGATACCTGCCAAAGAATGGGCTCCTTTGAAGGCTATAGATCTTGGAATGCATACGAGTTTCGTGGAAAAACGAGAAAATAAAATCTCTCAGCAAATTAATTAAACTTTCGGTAAACAGATGCTTCAGATATTTTGTCCTCATATTTGTTTTCTTATTTTTGGAAATGACTTCAGCCATTGTTACTGCAACCTTTTGCTGTCTTCACATGCGTCATCTAAACGGCCTCTAATGTTTCTCAGCTCTTTTTATTGTATTCCCGAAACATAGGCATTTTTTACAATCTAGATTGGGGAATCATGCTTAAAATGCGTGTAACCTCTGAATTAATATATGCTATATTGTTTAAAAGGTGTCAGAAAGAAAAGGGATAAATCCCTGAGTAATACACGGATGACATAAGAGGTTGTAATGGTTTGAATGTCATCAGCTGTAAAGCTTCGATAAATTTACAGCACCATCTGTGCCTTATCGTTTCCGACGTAACAGCTAAACAGCTACAACCCTTGCAAATTTGTCACTAAAATCTTCATAAACATATTAACATCAATATGAATCTTGAACATCATTACCATAAGTAAGACTTTGTCAGCTTTTGTAAATGCTAGGTATTACACAGTTATTCTGCAAGTAACACACTGAATTTTTTTTTCAGTCACGTTGTACTTATTAAATCAATATCCGTCCGCCTCCCATTTCACGTTTTTTCGTGGTTTTCCAGGTCGGCGAATGTTGCGATGGTATATCTATCGCGATTTTCTTTTCATTTCATTTTCTTTGCATTTCCTTCTCATGTTTAAGGTTTATGGCTTATGGTGATGCCTGATACATGGTGCAGAGTCCTTCTCCTTCTGGATACGAAGTTCTACTTGGTCGAAGGGTACTTTATTAACTTCTTTAAACAGCTCTAGCACTGACACGGTCAATTCAGCAACTTTTAGGGACTTCCGCGCCTCTTTGTGGCCTCTCCGCCTGTATCCCTTAGCCTTATCCCTTCCTTCAGTTCTTGATTGGTATGTAAGTATGTGATTTGTGCACAAAAATGTCCACAAAGAGTACATAGCTCTGATGCCACCTGGTAACCTCGTTGTCCATAGATCTTGTGATGGAATCCATGTTCCGCGAAGTTCGAAGTCAGGCTTCTTGCATTGTACGGTGTTCATTGCTGGTGCTAGAAAGAAATCTGGATCAATGTTTGGTGCTTTTTCTTCCCTAATTCTCTTCTTCAAGCGCTAGTGTCAATCTACGTAAGCCGCAGTGTAATTTTTAAACCATTTTCTTGCTGATTAACAGTCAATATATTCCTTCCCTATAGTTCACTGTAGCTCAGCTCTCAGTACTTTCGGTTTGCTTCGACATAACGTCATTGTTTTTGCGTCCTACATTGATTGTATGTTCCTAGGTGCTAGCGGTTTTATGTGAATGCAGCACATTTGGATATGTTTTTCTTTTTATACGGAGGATACTAATACGTAGAAAAGTGAGTGATTGGAAGCAGCTTACATTGGGAAAGTGCTTCTTGTCGCAGTTTCTTAGCGATGCTAAGGATCGGTATGCCCGCAAGAGTTGTGGTAGCGGCCGCAGGACTGCTGCTTCTCGGTGTTTGGGAGGCGAGAATGATGTATGCGAAGAGAAGAATCACATTTTGGTTGATGTTATAAATTACCTTGACTGGAATAAATGCACATAAATCACTTGTGTTGACTGCTGCCATCCGCAGATCTTTACCATTGTGTGCACACAAATAAATTGTGATACCTGTTTCTGTTGCTTTAGAGGCTTAATACTTGTTTTCCAGTTACAAAGAAGCATTATCAGTGCTTTAGAAACATCGGAGGCTTTTTTTTAAATTGAAGCAGGTAAATTTACCAAAAGTCCTATTTAAAATTTTGGCAATCAGATGACGAGCCTCCCAATCAATATTTCGACGCGACTGAAGAAATAAAAGATATAAACCATGTTTAGTACGTAAATTTGATACTTGAGATAGCCAATCATAGAATCAGCAATAGAATGCTTGACTCTGCTGATATCCTAAAAAGCTATGGCTAATGTTTTGTTAAATCATAGCAGATTATTAATAAATGGAAGTGCTTTTTTGCAATTTTTTTTTCGGTCAGTCATGGAAAGATCCATTTTGATGTATTTCACACGTGACAACTAAATATAGTTTGTTAATATGAAGTAATTGCATACAGAGCCTATTCTAACATTGTCGATTAGCATTATCCTCAACATCATACCCACTTCCGAATGCTTTTCAGCTCTTGTGTCTGGTGTTGGCTGCAGATGCTGCTTTGTTTTCTCTTGCGTAAGAAAATCTTTGGACAATTTTCAACACATGTGTTAATTTTTGTGTCAGATTTCTAACACATTGCAGTAAAAGAAAAGGTTGTCAAAGGAATCATCATCACGATCATCGTCATCATGTCCCGTGCTGTAAAGTTACAAGTTAAAATTATGCTTCTACTTTTTGTAACTTCAGTTGCTCTAAGTGGCTATCTTTTCCACATTTTTACCTCTCAGAAAACATCTAAATAATGCGTTCCTTGTCTTTCGGTATTGCAGTGTTCTTTCACTAGATTCTGTAAATCTCGAGTCTTAATTGATATCCTACAAATAACTTTTCGCATAGGAACGTATCTTTAATTTTTCGGAATCGAGCGAATATCGGGTTTTCAATTTTACATTCGGTCAGGTTTGTAATAAATCGCCCTAAAACAGAACTACATTCTTAAAGGTTTGTTTTTAGCCTTAATCCCAGTCGTGCAGAAACCATAGCTACCAGTTTTTGTGAGAAACACTTTTCGATTCTGATTTTCATCTTGTGCAAGTTACTGCCTGACACGTAAGATGGTTGGTTAATGCAATGAAACAAAACTGTGCAACACTTATCTGATTTTACAGTCCGTTCTTTTTAAATTACTCTTTTGCCGTCTAATCATGAAATTTCTTGATCTTAATTTTGATGGGCCTCATATTATTAATACGCTTTAGCCTTGGCTGTATAAAAAAGTTGCTATCAGTACTATGATTTGGAGCACTTGGTCGCTTAAGTAAAGTTAATGCCGCTCAAAGCAATTCCATCAGTAGGAAATTGGACGACGTTAATTGTGGTTTTAATGCCATAAAATTTTATGAGATTTGTTGATGATCTCCTTAGTCACTATGTAACAATGGTTTTTGTTGTTTGTAATATACTTTGACAAAGGTGTGCGTAAGAGAATGTTGGAGACTTTACCCAATACTCCCTAATAGATGGAGGTGTTGCTATACACTTTGGAATGCAACTTAATTACTGACACTTGTCTTACCTTTTTTGCAGTATTTATGTACAGTAATATGTACTTATTATATATTACATCATTTAGTCCTAACGGCACACTATACTGATGTCTCTTTATATGGAAGCACTTTCATTGACACAGATGTAATAAAATGTAGTCCATTTAACATTTAGATAGTTTATCAATTGCTATTCCTTTTTATTTAACTACCAAAATTAAAATAAATCAAATGTGTTGTATTCATTTTACTCCACCTACTCATTCGTTTTAAAACACTACTGTGGTCTTCTGTGGTCCTCTTAAACCTATACCTATTACGAATTGTAAATGTGTAATTAAAATATATAGGTATATTACGTAAAATAAGGTATCCAATTTTATTTAATATAGAAAAAATGTTTATTGTCAATGAACGTTACATTTATGGAAAGGCGGAACTTACAGCTATTTTTCAACATAATCTGCATTATGGCAGTTTTTGTATACCTTTATAATAGCACTCTCCCGCCAAGTTGCGCAGATAGCGCTCAACCTCGTTTTTTCAAATCATCGTCGGTGTGGATTCAACTCAGGAAACAGATGATAATCACTAGGTGATACGTCTGGACTGTAGGGGGATGGATGAGGATGTACTATCCGAACTGGGCCAGGAGACCAGCCGTTGCGTGTGCAGTATGGGGACGTTGTCGTGACGAGAACGTTCTTTAGTTTCTGGTGTTGTGTAGTGCACCCAGGTTTCATCGTCAGTTACAATTGAATCCAACAATTACTCGCCCTGTTCTCCATAGCGCTCCAGGAATCGGTGGGGCGCTTGAACACGTTGCCGTTTATGGTCTCCGATGAGCATTTTGGGGACCTACCTGGCACACATCTTGCGATAATGCAAATATTCGGTCAAAATCTTGTCAATCGTAGTCTTGCTGACTTAGGGATAATTTCGCACTGCTCGCGAACTGTCACACGCCAATCTTTAAGCATTTTTGCTCCAATCTTGCAATTGTTTCGGCTGAAACCGAAGGCCGACCAGAACCCTGTTCGTCAGGGTCGTCTCTACGTGCGTCTTTAGACGAATTGAGAAAAACAAATATGACAATGAAAAATTTTTATTAGCTCTAGTTTCTATGATATATACAAGGTAGAAGTATTGCATATTAACGGATTGAGAGAAAAGGATACATTTTAATTACATACATGCTAACAACAATGACAGTGCATGATTTTTTTAAACTAGTAATTACATGTTAAGAGTTCTAAATTGCTGGAAAATACTTCGCAGATAGTCTTGTCTGAAGAGAATCATGTGGTGGCCTATTGACTTCGTCGTCTTTTAACTTTCCTCTTGTGATGGAGTTCCGCAGAATCCCTGTACAAAGACCAACAATAATCGGCAAGCATTACTTCATTCCAACGGCCCTGATATCTTTGTTCCATAACAGAAATGTCCTGATGGAATCGCTCCCCATGTTCATCACTAACAGCTCCACAACTAAGAGGGAAAAAGTCTAGGTGGGAGAGGAAAAAAATGGATCTTAAGGGACATGTTGCTTCCAAGGTTACGGTACTTTTGCAGTAGCACTGTCACCAAATGCTTGTAGATGTCATTTCTTTTGTTACCTAAAAATCCATGAACAACACCCTTGAAAGCTTCCCAAGCTTCTTCCCCCCCCCCTTCCAAAACTTAGTCAAATGCAGGATCCTTTACAAGTTCTCTTATTTTTGGTCCGACAAAAATACCGTCCTTAACTTTTGCATCATTTAATTTCCAAAATTTCTCTCTGATGTTATTTGACAGGTGTGCCACCTCCCTCCAAAGAATTCCCCCAAATTTAAAATCTTCACTCTAAAAAATGAAATGTCACTATCTTCAAAACAAGAGCTAATCTATCATTTTTATGGTGATTTTTGAATTCAGGTGATAGGAATACATGTAAATTCACTATTTTTAAGCCCGAAACATTTTCATTGTTGCCCATGTGTTATCTTAGAGTCTATACAACAATCTTTAAAAAAATTACAATTTTTCATGTAAAGAAAGTTTTGGGTTGGGGAATTTTCCTCAAAATCTTCTTGGTGCATCCTTGGAAGATATTGGATTTAAATACTAAGTTTGCTATCAGTCGACTTTTCGTTTTGCAGTTACGTTGTGCATGGATAGAAGGTAGGTCGCAGTGTGCGAGGTTTGCCCCTTTGTTGTATAACTTATACCTATAGATTGCTATCTATTTATCAGAGAAAGCAACATTTCTACTTAGTAAACGTGGTGCTGACCATATAATCTCCACATATTGGTTGGATCATCGTCAACTTCTGTCGCGCCATGCATAAGAGACTGATAAGTCCCCAGGCTTACAATAAAAAAGTATATATTTTTTATTTATTTCTCAACATAATTTCCAGAATGGCTAATGTATTTTTCATATCGGTGTTTTAATTTATTTAAACCATCTCTGTAGTGATATCATGCTCCTCAAAATAGCTGTTTACCTCCTCATTGCTACGAAATCTTCGTTCTCCAAGAAATATTTTTGAAGTTCGGGAACAGGTGGTAGTCACGGGGTGCTAGATCTGGCGTATAGGGTGGATGTTCAAGCAATTCGAACTTTAATTTGCATATCTTTCTCATTGCAACGATGGGCCGGAGCATTGTCGTGAAGAAATGAGATATTCTTATTTGCCAAATGAGAACTTTTTGTTTTTCCCTCCTCACCCAAACTTTGCAGTAAGTTCGCGCAGTAGTCACCAGTGATATTTTTAAACTTACCAGATCTTACCATAATCTTGTTAGCTGACAAAATTGACTGCCTTTTTCGGAGTTGGTTCACCTGGGGCAGTCCACTGTTCTGTGATATACTTTCTGGAGTGTAGTGATGTATCCATGTTTCATCCGTGGTAATAAGCCATCTCAAAAGTACACTGCGATGTTTACGGTAGAGACTCCAAATTCTTAACAGAAACAGTTTTACTTTGCAACTTTTGATCAACAAACGTGGCCCCGTAGGGGAGGAGATCCGCCCCCTTCAGCTGCCGTGGTGCGGACGCTGCGGACCCCTAGCACTGGTACCTCTGACGTTACTAGAAGAACCTCGGGCCGAACATTCGAGGCCCTCCCTGATTGGGAGTTCCGATTGGGTTGGACTCGAGGGGGCAGTGGTTCCAGATACCCATGGGAGATCGGGTACGTCTCCGGATGGGGTTGAGGGAAGCCATTAATATTCCCGCGTACTAGCCAGCATAGCTAGTAGAAGGTGTGCTAGATCACCAGGTGGCCCCACCGAGGTCATATCGGTAGCCTTCCCATTTTGGCGTTGCGCGCGTAAGTGGCGTATCCACTTCCATCCCGTCGTGAGTCTACAGGACCAGATGGGGGGCGGCGATTGTTAGTCTCTAGGTCTTGCCCTATGGAAAGAGCCTTGGAGGTGCGGGGCGCCCTTTTGGGATAGCTCGGTAATTCCCTGGTAGAAGGAGGCTCGGTTCCTTGGTCGTCCGGGACTAGGACTAATGGGAGTAGATCCTCTGGCATGAATTGAATCAACAAACGTGGCACCCATTTTGCACATACCTTGTGAAAGTCCTAAACATTACTTTAAATATTACCTGCACGTTCTTTTTATATGTTTACAGCCGCTGCTATCTCAAATAACTTTAATCTGAGGTCTTCCAGTAGTAAACGATGAATGTTTTCAACAATCTCTGGAGTTGTGACTTCCACAGGGCGTTCAGAGCGAGGCCCATCACTCGTGTTACTACGTCCCATTTTAAACTCTGCAACCTATCTTTTAATCAATGTATAGGAAGAGGTAGAGTCTTTGTAGTACTGTCCATTTCCTTCTTGATTTCTTTCCGCTTTAAGCCTTTCAAATGTATGTATTTAATCACTGCTCGTTTTCCAAATCCTCCATTTTCGTGAAAGCTCTACAGTTGTCTTGTTTAAAATGTTTTCATTCAAAAACTAATCAAGCTATTGACCTATAACTATGGATAAATAAATAAATAAATAAATAAATAAATAAATAAATAAATAAATAAATAAATAAATAAATAAATAAATAAATAAATAAATAAATAAATAAATAAATAAATAAATAAATAAATAAATAAATAAATAAATAAATAAATAAATTCTGAATATTCTACCCCGGCACCTAGACAACTATACCGGGGCATATATCCAAATTTTCTCTTTATTTTTCCATAAAATCCTTACAAATGTTATAATTATACAAATCTCTCAGAAAGCTACTCTACAAAAATAAAATGAAATAAAATAACAGAAATAAACACAAAAAAGCAAAAAACAAAAGAAAACAACTATAAAAATTACAAAATCCTTATTTCCTAAATCTATATCTAAATCTACTAATTCTGTAGTCCACCATGGCCTCTGCCATCACTCTCTCCCTCCGCCGCCCATGCAGTCAACTCCATTGTTAGATTATTCAATAATTCTTCCCGTCTTATCCTATTTTGTATTCTAGAACTCCTTCTTGGATCTTGTACTATTCTTCGCCTATTATCAACTCTTTCTCCTTTGAATATTTTTACCTCCCATGCTTTCTTACTTACAAAGTTAGTCAAAACTTGTAATTTATTTACCAATTGTTGATCTCGAATTATGTCATATACGATATATCCTGCTAGCGCATGCCTCTCTTCTTGTTGGTGAATTGCATATCTTCCACATTCAAATACTACATGTTCAGGATTATCTTGTTTGTTACATAATTCACATATATCATTTTCAGTTTTATTGATTTTCTTCCAATAGGTCTTATAAGGTCCGTGTCCTGTTATATAATGTATAAATCCCTTTGTTGGTTGAATAAAATTCAATTTTAGTCTCTCTTTGACGTTCTGAAAAATTTCGAACACTCTTCTACCTTCTAGACTTTCTGTCCATTCTTTTTGCCATTTATCTTTTAAACTATTTTTAATCACCCAAGATTTGTTTGTTCTGACTCCAGTTATATTATAAACTTTTTCTAAGTTTCCTTTTTTCGCCCAAAATTTTGCGCCCTTCAATCTTATTAATAAATCAATCGGCCAAATGGCCGTTGTTACTAGCAATGCCATAGTTGGTGTTGTTTTTACAGCTCCTGTCAGACGTAATAATACTTTTCTTTGCGTTCTTCTCAACAATCTTCTTATTTGCACATCATCCATCCTTTCTGCCCAAACTGCTGCCGCATACGTCATAATTGAAGCAAAAATGGTGTTATGATATATCTGTATGTTACGCAATGGAAGTACAAAATTTAAATTGGTTATTCTTGCTAGCTTTAGCATTATTTTCTCTGTTTTCTGCCTAATATACTCCGTGTGTTTTCTGAAATGAAATTTTTCATCTATCATGATACCCAAATATCTCATCTCTTTTTCCCGTTTAATGTTCTGATTATTTATCTTCACTGTAGGATCCCGCTTTAAATTTCCCTTAAAAAGCACATAATTTGACTTGTTTGGTGCAATTTTTAGTTTTGTTCTGAAACACCAATTTGATAATGTATTTGTAACTTCTCTTGCTTTATTTTCTAGCTCTAGTCTGCTCTGTCCATCCATCATTATGACTATGTCATCAGCATACGCTATTACATCCAAAACCTTATGATCTCTTTCCAGTAGTTCTAATAAATAAACTATATGATATTATCCGTTAAACTGGCCAAGTGGTGCCATCTCTATGTGAGGCCCGTGATTTATTAGCCGACCCTCCTATGTGAGCGTCAGGTAGGTAAATGATTTAATCGACCTCAACCCATCATTGCTGTGGTCTCAGAGATTTTGGTTATAAATTATTCTTTCACACTGCCAGTGTGTAATTTGGAAGTAATAATCAGGATATATTTACCTCAGCTCAACTGGAGCGTCCAAAGATCCATATTTCAGGTTACAATTGTCAAATCCGATTCAGCTACATCAGTATGAAAGATACATATGTTGTACTAATACAAAAACTATAATAATGAGGAGACATCACATAAAGAACATCAAAATAAGTCTAGTATGATATTTAGGAGCATCCAGTATAGATGTGGGATGCATTTTAAATAAAAGGTTGAAGAGGTCATGTAGGTTCTCAATAGAGTGGGTAATATGATGAATCTTTATTATACAAGAGTCACAGATATCGATAGTCCATAAAAATAAGTGTTTTGGATTACAAACGCTTGCGAGAGCTCTTGTAATCTCAGTGTATTCACACAAGACGATAAAAATGTACTGCACGTAAATCTCACGTATTGTGTATTGTGTTTAAAAGTGACCTGTGATTCCCAATCAGGTCTTACATGGCTGCTCGTGTATACGACTGACAACTATTAGTAGATAATTGTAATATATTCCTGTTACTCTTGTAGGCGTGTATCCGATAGCTGTTTGTTGCAAGGCGTGAACTAGGTTCGATTCCACACGTAAGCTCGTCACATCTTGTGAACCATGTCTTGATTCATTGAGATAAACATGGTTTTGGCGATAACATAACACACCGTTTATTTATTTACACGTTTTGAGGTCCCTTGAATAAGCATGTCTGTCTTCCTGTCTGTGAACGGCATATAGGTACAAAGTTCTGACGCGGTGCGTTTACATGAATATCTTTTCTCACCTGCTCTAAACCATTCTTAGAAATGTTTATTCCTCTAGCTACTTCTTATTATTGTTTAAGTATTTGCACAGGATGTATTAGGCTAAAATGTTAGTACATTTTGAAAATACGCATGCTCATGTTATGATCACGAGAAAAAAAATAATAAACTTACCACTTTGAAAAATATAACTATTTAGAAATTCAAACTCTCAGAGTACCTCAGAAATGCTTAACACCAATGTAAACTTTTTTGATATACATTATGAGCTTTAAGAGATATACATTATTAAAACGAAATATAACGAAAATGTTGCCATGCAAATGAACTGAATTTGGAATGTAGGGATTTTCATGCAAGTCTTCTTACTGCATCTCAAGCTAAACTTAAATATAAAGTACACTCAGCCCAAGTTTTTCGATTTTGAGCTATGCAATTCACAGATATATACAATAGGATTTTTTCCAAAAATGTTACTTTATTTATGGAGTCTAAAAGTATGTGTCTTTCTGAGACTCGACAGCTGCCCAAGTATTTCTAAGCACTATAATATCGTTGCATATCTTCTACATTGTTTCATTAATTAATGTGTGATATTTCTTACAGTTTTTTTTTTCCGAAATATGATACCTCTACCCCACTACTATGTCAAGGGAGGCATTACATTGGCTTTGGAGGTACATATCTGCAGGAAATAAAGGAACCTCTCTCCTCTCTCCTCTTCATGAGGGTCACCTTTTATTGGCTAATGGATACAACCCAGTGGAAAAGGAAAGGGTTTCTCTTTGAAAGTTGCCATGTTTTGGCAAATTGAACTATATTTATGATAAATATTTATCTACAATTTTTTAAAGTGAAGCAATACCTACTTGAATATCTCTTACAAAAAGAACTTTTGAAAAGAAGGAAATATCTGACACAAACTGTGTATTTTAACATTATATTTTTAAGTAAGTTTTTGACTTATGTCTTATGGTTTCGTAATTAAACACATTCAGGCAAAATGCTGTCAGAATGAAGGAGCTTCCCTGATGCATTAAATTATATTTTAATCATGGCTTTGAAACTTAGTTTTCTTTGTGAACAGGAGGGGAAAAAATAATAACTTCCCAGTTAAAATGTAAAAGTAGCAAAATTCAAGCCAGTATATACCTAGTGTTTCGAGAAATATGCAATTTAAAAATTGTGCTTTAACCAGATGTACGTTTTTGTATACTATGATTATATATCCTCTTACGGTTTACCAATTGTGCATCAGATTGAAGAGGGCTTTAGAGAATTTTTCCAAAGCATTTAAAATATCTACAGCTTCATTTTCATGAACATTTCTTAAACGAAAATGTTTGGACCCTTTTCGAGATGAATGAATTTATTCAAAATGTTGTCACATTCTTGGAATAACTTTCCTAAAATATTTTTGGGGAGTTTAGGGGGCTTCTAAACATATATTTTCGAAGCAATCCCGACATTTAAGTTAGGGTGAAATACAATACTTCCGCTGTTTACCATATGTAGTTGAGAAATTAAAACACTGATGATGATTATGGGATGATATTTTGTTATGATTAATTTAGTTACTTCTAAAATGCTTTCAATATTTACGACGTAAACTTAACATGCTACTTAGAACAGAAGTGGGCATGTGTACATACTAACAAAGTATGAATAAAGGAAGGGGAATCGCAATAAGAGAAGAAAATGGAAGTGATACACCTCACCAAAAATTATTTTACTGTCACTAGTAATCTTTATACTGATACCCTACGATTAAATATCTATTCCATTGTTATGATCCCCAATTAAGTGGAGAAGAAGCTCTGTTACGACCACGAAATCATCGGCTTTGTGTATATAAAATATTTTTCAGTGTAATCTTTTTGTTCCTTCTGTGCTCGAGGCACATAGAACATTTCCAGTGCAGTCACAACAGTGCAGCAACTCCAGGTGTAGACATATAGAGGAAATTGTGGTTTTAGTCAGCGCAGGGGAAGAAAATTTCAACGGAAACGGGCCCCAGCGGGTATGCCATCGCTACACAACCAATCATTACACAGGAACTCCTCCGCCTCCTCCTCTCGGTGCAAGATCTGCCAACTTAGTTTTTGTTTGGACTTCTTCTCATCGATTGATTTCTCTCTATAATATGAAAGGGCAGTGATACATCTGGACGTGGGAGAAAAAAAGCTATCTGTGGTGAAGACGGACATGTCTCTCGGCGGGTGGTCTCATAACGGCGTGGGATAACTTCGGGCCACAGGTTGTTCACACTTGTTCCTCCACATTACAAGTGGTTTGCATGCTATTTTTCATTCTCGCTTATCGATATCGAAATGTGAATGACGATAGCAGTTGCTAGAATTTGACTTCGGCTTCCATGTTTATTACCTTTGAGAGCGGCATGCCACCTTAGGCTTCCATTGCCTACTAGTCTTCTTGTTTATCTTTACTATATCCAGCTTGCTGCTGGACCATTTTACTTTTCATACTATGGACTCGCAATTAGTAGAGGAAATAATTTTTCCCAGTCAAAAATTCGATCCCAAGATATGACATACATGTTTTGAGATTCCCTTAATTAAAATAAAACACTTTTTGAAAAAAGAAGAAGGGATAAACTGAAGGAACCTATGAGGCTACAAGCAGCAGGAAGACCCAAAGAGACGCGTAAAAGTTGGTCACAGTTCCAAGACCCGTCTCACCCAATGGTTGCTATCAAATACATTTTATCTTGATGCTAGCTATTTATGTAGTATTCTTGGAAATGAATTGGTCCAGTGAGTAACTTCACAATTTTAAATGAGTTCTTTCATTTCATTTTATACTTCCATTTACTGTTGCAGCTGGAGTTAGTTAACTTACTTTCCCCTTATAACACTTTGTTGCATTTATTCTTCACATTCCTTCATCTCACGGAAATGGCTTGAACATTTCTGTAATCTTTGTTTTCCTTTCTGATGCAAGAAGTTGTTACTAGAGTGTTAATCTTTGAAGGTCGTTCCTCATTAAAGAGAGAACGAAGATGCTACTGCTTACTTTGAAACAATTACCAGAGCTATATGTGGTGATTAATTTAGTTAGCATTTTTTGTATGGAAATAGCAGTATGAGTTCTGCTATAATGACAGTGAGTATATGCATATTTGTCATGGATAGAGAAAGTAATATAAATGTTCTTATTAAATTTTACTGTAAAGTCATTCTTCCCTTGCTTCTGCTCCTTAGAACGCCTCCTTGGCATTAAATTGTTCGCAGAAGTGAAAAATTATAACTTTGACTCCTGATAGATCGACTTTTATTAGTACTTAGTCGAAATGAAGTAGTGAGATTAGGTATTCATCTTCTCCGTTATCTACTTGAAGTGACTTGATAATCTCCCCGTACTTTTTGACCAGAGATTCGTTGGGATTGGGATTTCAGTACGGAGGGGATTCGGTACGCAGGCCAACATGCTGGGCCCATTGTTTCTATGCTCCGGGAGAAAGGATAAGGCGAAGGAGAAAGAGGGTGGCCGATCCAAGGAGCCACGACAATAAAGAGGGCAGGGTCCCTACAGTTTACTTGGATAGGGACTTCGCGCGACAGGCCAGGACAACGCACTGGCTCAGCTACAGCGGGACAGCAACGAGCCCAGCAGCCGAACCCTAATGGTGCCAAGGCAGGCGATCCGAGCCCCAAAGGTCCCTGGCTGGCAGTTCCGAAATGGTCCCAGCAGAGGAGCGGAGACCGACAATCGACCTACCGGAGGAGGAAGTAGTTTTCCTCAGAGCATATCACCCCGCCATGCACCGCCAAGACTCCCACCGACACTTCCACCCTGAATGAAAGCACCAGATGAGAGGTGATATGAAATGATAATGGAGATGAAATGGAGGGACAGGAAATTCGGGGGATGTAATTAACCAGCCCAGCGTTCACTTAGTGACCCGGTAAAATCCCGAAAGAAACCGAAACCCATGGCTCAGGCAGTTCGGCCACGGGAATCGAACCCAGGCCTCCGAATGTGGGCCACAGACGAAACCGCCTGAGCCATCCCGCTTGGTCAGCTATTATTTTCGTTAATCCTTAGTACTCATAAAATAGCTAAAACCCATAAGTTTTGGTATTTTATTTTTCTTGATATTTATCAATCCACTATATACAACTTTGTCATAGATGAATTTCTCTATGAAGTTATGACCTGTTCGTTCACTTCGTAGGAATGCTAAGATGAAAGAGAAACCCTGTTTCTTTGTGCGAAAATCGATATTGCTATTGGAAATATAAGAATTAACTAGAGTCTAACATACATTACATTATTGAGCAGACATTGCTACTACAGATAATAATGTCTTTATACTGAGCTTAAGGGGCTCGTAACATCGTTTAATGCCTTCATTCACGTACAGCACAGTGATGGAACGTAAATTCACTCACTGCTGAGCAAATACGGTGGTGTTAATAGCTTTTACGCGTTAATTAGCACTGCAAATTAGCACTAACAGTTTATTGTTTATTGCTGGTGTAACACTGGTAAAGCGCTAGCACAAGGGTAAAGAGAATAGGTCTGGAATTTCATTAACACCGACGACCAGACCACCTAGAAACGGATATCACTGCATACCGCATTAGCATGTGCGTGAGGTTTTAACAGTTTTAAACAGATGAAACATATGCGCGCGCCCAGGGCGTTCTGTGATAGACATTCTCCATCCTAACCTATCTCGTGTATTTCTTCTTGTCTTAAAACTAACAGAACATAAAACATTCTCAGCGCTGACATCACGCCTACTATCTCTGCTTACTTCCTTTTGTTATTTCATTGTATTCATTCAAACTTCTTGCTCATCTCAGTTTATTCTGAACAACTTTTGAACAAACATCTTCCCAGTACTCCAACTCCAAACTGTTCAGTAGTAATCTTCAAATTAATTGTTTCATCTCCTATGAATCGCTCAATATCTCTGAACTCAAGGGAATCTCTAAGGCTCAATTTTGTGAACATTCTGCTTCCACTTTTCTATTAGAATGCAGTCAAACAAAGCTAGAGGGACAAAAAGACAACAAAAAATTGGAAAACCTGAACGGAGAATCTCTTATCACAAATATTCAGTGTGTAAGAGAAGAAGACAAAATATGCATGGAACTTTTTGTGTAGAGCTGAAGGGAAATTATTGAAAAGAAAATTAAAGAGCTAGAACAACATTGGGACAGCCAAATAAAATGAAGAAACAATAATATAGCAATCAGTGCCGAGGATATTCAGTATTTGTCTGTATCCGGGCCGTAAATTAATATATAATAGAATAAACAGAGTTATAAAGCAAATTAGTGTTTTTGTTCATACGTTATTGTAGATTAAGTTCAATGTAATATAATTGTGTCATTATGACAGATGACAAATGAGAAATAAGTATTCATTCATATTCATTCATACACTTTCCGCGTAGTCTGTATTTATTCTATTTCAACTTCTAGTTGTTTTAAGGTCTACCGCCATTCTCGTCACACTAGTCCCATTTGCGGTGGCTTTAGGCTTGGTTTTGCTTTGTCATATTTCCCCAATCACACTAGAATATTTAAATGCAAATTTGGACGCAATTTTATGTAGTAAAAGTTTGATTTCTCTAATGCATATCAAAATGTATTTTAATACGTCAATTTATTTTTATTTCCTTCTGATGTTTCCCTTCTTCTGCATTCCCTTTCAGTATTGATATTTTAACCATTTTTGAAAGAATGCAACTCTTCAGTTATTTATCTTTCACTAGTTGCAACTCAAATTTTCACCCCTAATGGTCATTACCTATATTTTATCGACCGAAAGGTTCAGTAACGTTCTAATGTTCTTTAATTCACCTTGAATACTGATATGAGTTTGTATTTCTCATTATTTTTCTAAATACCCTTACATTTGTTTGGAAAGTGGCTGGAAACTTCTTTTAAAAGTACTTGTAGCTGTGTTTCAATACGTGGTTATTTTGCCCTTCCCCAAAATAAGTGGATACTACGTGCTGGTAATGTAGGTTTGCTTTGCTTTTACTGAAGCTTATTTGTATAATCGTATATTTTTAAAAGTCAGGAGATATTGTGTGGAACTCTCCCTGTTGTAATTACCTTACTACTCATATTTGCCCCTGTATGCTCTTTACATGCAACAAGTCAGAGAATGACCTTAAGTTTGCTCGTCTTATTTCATTTGAATTGATAAAGCAAGTCGTCTATGCAGCAGTTGACTTTAAACAGCCGTTTCTTCCGTATATAGATATTCAAGAGACTTCAACCATTGGGCTGTCACAAGGGTTTAAAACAGTAGAGACAGGACACATACTAACTTATATTGTTCGCCGTGGTATTGCGCTCTGAAGAATAATTATCGTGGCTCTCGACCGACCGGCCGACCCGATCCCAGCTTGCACGCTAGAGACATGTGAATAACATTCATGTTTCTTCTATGGGTGACTTATATTTCCAAGGAGCTTATTTCAAAAGTGGCGTCGGCAGCGTGGGCTTGCATATAAATATCTGATCCGGCAGTAATTTAATTTCCAACAGTAGACGGGAAGACGCAAAGAATTAAGATCTGACTGCGTTTTGCTTCTGCCGTGTACTTCTTTGAACTTGAGATCTTGAAACGTGTTTCTGAGTTGCTGTCTGTTGTTGTGATTTCCTTCTTTGTTCATCTACCTTCAGACGTAATCTAATGAACAAGCAAGCACCTTTCTGTTTGACCAATTTCTGAAACTCTTGTTATGAAGTAACGAATATGTTATAACGCTCTTGTTATATTGAGCAAGGCATTAATCCAATATAAATAACCTAAACTCAAGATATGTATTTTTAAAGTAAAAAAAGTGAATGTTACTATTGCTAGACGATGATTAAGGCAGTTCCTTAATGGGGTCTTACTTGAAATTTGCATAAAATATACTAGGCAACAATGAATTACTCAAATGGAAAACTTAAAGCTCACTAAGCTCCAAGACGTCCTGCGCCGTGGCGTTGTGGGCTAAGGCAGCATGCCTTGGTCCCTGGCCACGGAAAGCGTCCCGGGTTCGATCCCATCCATGCGGTGCGGATTTTAGGTTCCGGGTGTAGGACCGGTGCCCACTCAGCATCGTGAGGGAAGTGAGGAGCTTACGCTAGGTAAGCGGCCCTGGTCACGGAAACCAACATTCCGGCTGGGGGATGCCGAGATGCTGACCACATCTCCTCCCCGTAACGGTTGGATTATCGCCCACCTCTGCCGTGCGTAAGTGGGCGTGAGGCCGGCAGTCGGGTTGGTAGACCTTGGCCCTCTTAAGGCTGTCGCGCCAGTGGTTGACTTAAGCTCCAAGACAGGGCCGAAGCGCTGATGTTTGAAGTGTTTCAAACCAAACCTATAACATACTGGATGTTTCCATTGAAATGAGCATCTCATAATGGTTTTAGTAGAAAGTCCTTCGTGGTGTCATCTGGTTTCTGTTTTTCCTTTTGCATATTCCTGTGATGAACGAACTAGAGAACTACGTTACATACGCACTTGACAAGTGCCACTTGTCTCGATGCAAGTTTGTATTTGTAACATTTTGACATCAGCAAGTCATTCTTTTCTCCATCAAGAGTGAAAATCTGTCTTTAAACACTGAATAATACATTCCATGGAAATCAAAATTCATGAGTTGACAGCCTCGAAAGTAAATAAAACTTTTGAGGCCTTGGTGTATGTTTTTCTTTTTTTCTATCTTTAATTCTCCATATGACGTCTTCCTGATCATCGATATAGCAGCTGTTGTTGGGAGGATTTGGTTCAACGTCTGACGCAGGTAGCAAACTTCTGCTTACCAACTGGCATCCTCAACTCCATTCAAAATTCGTGTGTTATCCGAATAGGATCACACGTTTTGACAAGCATATATTTGGAAGCCTACATAGATTGGTTATATCCTGCTTAACACCAATTGATGACGTATTGCTTTGCAAACATGGAATAATTCACATTATGAATATTGTAACTGGAGGTTCAAATGCCTATAAACTTATAGAATAAATGTTACTCTTTCAGTCAGATAAGGAAACATGACGCAGGAAACTTAAGATTTCCAACTAATCTGTTATAATTCTCGGCCTGTTACATCAATGAACTTTGCAACTTTGATGTTTTCATCTTTTTCCACGAAATTATTTAAAACTCATTTGCAAAGTGAAAATAATAACTGTTTGAAAATTGTAATGCTTCTGTTCCATAAATACATTAATTATCCAAACTGAAGGACACTTTACTTAGTCTATCCCATTAAATTATTGCTAATTGGAGCGAGACATTAAAGTTCATCATCAAGGACTTTTCAGTTACAAAATGCTTGCAGTTCTTTAGGGAAAAAGTGTGAAGTAACTTAGAAACCGTTCTTAGAGTACATTAATAATGAAACTGAAATTAGAATGAAAAGTAAGTTAGCATATAAATATTTTGCAGCATGACTAATGAACACTGCATTTCGGATTTTTATGTGTCTTCTAATACTTTTTTGTTATAACATTCAGCTGTCTACCCAATAGGTGGAAAATATGTTGTACTCTTTGCTTTCTAACCAAAAATTCTATTTCAAGAGTTCACCAGAAGCTTAGAGATCTCCTGAATCCAAGAGAAGCTGTGTGTGTGTGTGTGTGTGTGTGTGTGTGTGTGTGTGTGTGTGTGTGTGTGTGTGTGTGTGTGTGTGTGTGTTTTATGAGCTTCCAAAGATCCCTCCAAACTGTTCTCTTTAAGGGTACATTTTTTGAAATGTGTGTCTTTCTCAAAAATTACTGACGATTTTGATTAAAACACCATACGTTTAGGAAATTAATATAGAAAATAAAGTGTGAATCTTGAATTTTGTGAATAGTCTGGGAAGTCCTCTTAGCACAGAAGACATTTTGTACATTTGTCTTTCCTCTCTTCCCAGTAGTTGCAATGAAATATATAGTGGAATTGCTTCTGCGAAAGGACTTCAAAATAGTAAATAAATCTTGGTATCGAATTTTTGGGTGGAATACAACACCTACTGTGTACGAAAGTAAAAAGGGGCTGTGCGTGTTGTGGGTGTTTCAGGTAGCGCCCAGGATTGCTCCGGGTACAGGGACTACCTTAGCAGCTATTGCCACTTATGCTGGGACCAATTTACCTGTCTATCTGACATGCTCGTGTGCTAAGTTGATCCCCCTATATTTAGCCTCGGCTATTTTCTCCCCTCCCTGTGATGTTCTGCTTGGAAAAATTGAATAGGTAACAAACAATACCTGCTGTAGAAAAGGGAGTATAGCTTGAGGTAGGACAAGGTACATTACGTTTTGTTGTTAAAGACTTCTACTCACATAATGCGAGATAACCTTTTGCATAAATCGGTTTTCCAAGTAATGATACTAGTACGGCTTAAGGGAGAGTAAATGCAAATATTTTACCCATTTCTCGTTAATTACAGAAGGAAACCGCGGTTCTATATACTCTTATGCGTCTGTTAGTATGTATGAATTATTATTTTGAGCGTTTGTATGCATGACAAAACTATCTCATTTGTCAATTATACGATTACAAATTTACCAATAAGTATTTCGGAAGCAGTTCATTTGATTAAAGTTACAAAATTAAGGTTTATTCAAAATTAAAATGTTCCTCATAAGTTTCAAGAACATTTATTATATTTAAATTTTAAAGGGCTTAAGGAAAAGTAAGATTAGTGAAGGGAAATTTTATTTTTCTCTTTTCCCTCCATACGTTAATATGTCACCACAGGCGGTAGACCTAGATTATACAGATCTGACATTGATATAGGGAAATAAAGTTTGGAAGGTTCTCTCCTGGCCTACTTTAGACCACCGCCACGATATTTGTGAACTATGAGGAGCTGCTGTACCTCTAAATTTCAAATTCTATGATTTGACGAAAACTAATGAACAGATTTCAAACCAGTTGAAATCCGCGCCTATTTAAAGGTAAGCATTCCATACATTAAAGGAATAAATAAAAAACATGACTTACAAGGAAACTGCTGTAAATGGTAAAAATATTAAATGTAGTAAAATGGGGGATGCAAATTGCAGATTAAACGGGTGTCCTAGGAGACTAAAATTTTATACCTACATATGAGATAAAATAAGTGAAGAGTCGTTGGATGTTTTGTTGAAGAAAAAAAATGACTGCAGTGAGTAGAGCTTACAAATATATGGAACTCTTAGAGGTAGTTTTCTAAAACATTTAAGAGTCAAACAGTTCATAACAGATAGCCCTGTTTTTCTCTATTTCATTTCTACAGTAGAGTGTATTATTGTTATTTATTCAAATATGGAAGAGTAGTAATTTGGTGCTTATGCGAATAGAGGTTTAACGAAGGAAAGAAAGGAGGCAAAATCTCTTTCTGAAGACCAAATACTGGAAGTAATATTAGTAACAGATTCAAAGGGAAAGACATTCCTCCTGTTGTTTTTATAGTAATTGTTTGGTAGAGGAGAGAAACTGTTTTTATATTTTGGAGGATATCCCTAATCGATGTTACAACTGGAATTTCTTTGCACCGTTTTTAATTTAAAATATAATAGCACATATTGTAAGGATTGTTTCCTTTCTATAGTTCATGGTTTGTGCATGATCTAAAACTTTCAGTCTAACTTTTCCATAACAGTAATAAATATAATACTTTGGAATTATACCATGGAGTAATCTATTAAAAGCACATATATAGATTTCAAAGGACTCAGTCAATATACAGTATTACAATGCTTTTAAATATCCACCTAGAAAAGCTAAATAAATTCGAATGTATCTTTTACAATTATTGGTGACTGTTAATCAACTAGATCCCTGAATTGAGTAGTAAGGTCGTTATCAAAATATTAGAAGATGTAAATCGAAGCTTGAGATCTATGCGTTTCGTCTTTCCTAACCGGGTTGCACAGAAAAACTTCGGACAAAAGCTCCAAAAGACACATTAACCCAAGCGGAATCGGAATGTGCTACCTCCAGAAGCTACACAGTCTGAGAATCACTCCTTATAGCAAATGATGGCGATGAAAGAAGAGCTTTTCTTTTCCATCCATAGGATTCACTAGCTCTATTGTAGGTATTTTTCTTCTGATCCCTTTACTATACTGAAGAGGGTCCTCTGCTTGAAGAAACATGTTTGGAAAATGGGAAAGGATGACCCTTGTGAGGGTTGTACCCCCAATTTGTTGATAAAGCCTTGTAGAGGACGTATTTCTTGGCACAGTATACAAGAAGGTTGCATCAGGCCAAGCAGGTGCATAGATTTGCCAAACAATGCTTTGCGAGTACTATCCTCCGGCTTGATTCTAGTCCTTTTTATTTGAGATTAAACGGCATTTGTTAACCGTGTAATCCCTAGAAGAGCCACTTTTAGATCCGTGGTTAGATCTTCTCTGGATTGGACTGTTCGAATGTTACCTCCTATCTAGTAAGTTAGAACTTTCCAATACGATGACTTGGCAGAGAAGCTATCGCAGAATGTTTAACAAGAACAGAGGATTTAATTATTTAAACCAAATAAAACCGACAGAGGAGGACCAAGTCATTAAGACATAGATACTTAAGTGGGAAACTCGCAGTTTCAATTTCTTTCAGGACATACTTCTCAAAGATATTTAAGCTCCCCTTAGTCCTCATAGCAGAGCGGAATAGCTCAGAAAAGATTAGTCTGCTAGATTTCATCTGTGGCCCGCAGATTCGATTCCCATGACTGACCTACCTGACCCATTGGCTTTTGGGGGGTTTTCCCGAGTCGCCAGGCGAATGCTGGGTAGATTAATTACATACCTCGAATTTCCTGTCCCTCCGCTTCCTCTCTATTAACATTTCATGTCACCTCTCATCTGGTGGTCTCTTTCAGGCTAGAAATGTCGGCCGGTGTATCGGTTGTGCATGGCAGGATGATATACTCTGAGTGAACCTCTTCCTGCTCTGGTTAGCTGATTAGTATTCCATTGATTGATTATGAAGTGTTATTTGATAGTTATTGCTTTTGAAAATGTCTGGCTTTCCGTTTGAGAATCACTTACAATCTAATATGTAAAGAAGGTATACTAGCATCTTAGTCAGGTAGCGAATTAACATTTTATTCTGTCATTTTACATATAGGGTTTAAAATGTTTAACTTTGACATAAAATTATCAGGCGACGGCCTAAAGAAATTTGGGATTGAAACGAACTCCAAAAGAATTATTAGTCTTGGATCTATAACAAAGCAGTCTTATGTTACACCTTTGCTTCTTGTAAAAGAAAATTAATTTAATGTGTTTCATTCGCATGATTTTTCCTATCCCTCCTTTACAACCTATGGATATACCTCTCTACAGTTCATGGTAATTGATGTAAAGGAATTCAGAAATGGTTTCATTACACGTACGCTATAAGTACCTTGTTGCACTGTAGTGAGCTAAAGCTATTGTTGAATCTTTAAAAAGCGAGTCATGTATCATCGTGATGAAGAGAACTTATCAGGATGCAAGCATAAAATTCAAGTTATAAATGTTGTTTGTCGTGCAAGATTTTGAACGTGTGTTGTTTTAATCCAAATTATTATTATCAGCAATGTTTCATAAAAAAAAGCAACAAAAAGCAAAACGTGTTGCTTGAAAATGATGTCTATGGGATGGAGATTTTCTTGGTAAATGCTACACCTAAATACCAAGTATGGTGTTTATTCATATTTTGTTTCTTAATTATGTTGTTCACACACAGCATCTTTTTGTAAACATCCTTGTGATAGTAGTATACGAAATCTCAAGATGTAAATTACTAGCACACCCCGATACCGAATGTTTGGCTTTAGTGGCTGCTCTAAGTAAGAACTGGAAAGAGTAATAATTCACTATTAATATAACAACATAATGGAACAGAAGGAATTCTTGAAAATAAAATCTAGAGCTAATGCTGCAGTGTAAGGTTTTAAACAGGGAGAAAAACTCATATGCAGTAATAAGTGAAAATCGTGGAAGACTCGCGGTCTGTGAGAACCTGAACATTCGCTCGCTACAATATCACATTTCTTGCAGTAAATGTTTTGGTTTCATGCTGCAAAAATCAACGCCTCTTTCCTTTCCTAACCGAGGTTATGGTTGATTGCTTCGAGAACACTTAAGAAATATGAGTGGGGTAAGGAATGAGGTGGTGTTGTGAATCAATAACTCATTCTGAGATTGCACTTTCTTTCCATGTGATACAATTTAGCTTTTAAAAGTAAAGAAATCTTACAAATATTTTGTTTCTGATTTAACACAATAGTACTGAAAATTTAGTAGTACGCACAATATATGCATATAATATTATATGCGTCTTATCTTCTGTCTTCAGAAATATAAGTGAGGATAATTTTTCGAGATTTAGGGGAACGGCATTATGAATTTATTGCTGTCATGCTCTAATTATTCAAGTTCTATATGGTTTGGCTGGCACTAGATATACTCTAAATTTGTTTATATTATTCAGTATTTTGGCTTAATTATCTCTATTAACTAATTCATTTTATAAAAAAGTGTTAAGCGCGGAACATTTTACACATTTTCAAAACGATTTTTGAGTATACAAGCAATTTCTCTGGAAAATTGCATGAGCTATAGAACAAATCTAAGTATAAAATGGATCTTTACTTATGCACTACATTGTGAAAGAAATGGATGTTAAGGATACGTGAAATGTGAAAGTTATATGAACTTTTTATTCTTATATTAAACTTCAGGAGTCTAAACCACTGATTTGATTTGAGGAACCGAAAGTGTTGAAACAAATAAACGCTATATTCGTAGTAGGCCAAAGACAACTGTGTTACAAGCACTACACGATAAAAAAGTATTCTATATTTTGATATTCATCTTTTACCAAAAATTAATTACTAAATTTATTAAACTCTATAGGGTATTCTCGTCCCTTAATATTTACATCTTTTTACTTAATTTCTAAATTCAATTCCAATTGATATAAAACAGAATTTACCTCATCCAACGATTCATACCATTCATCAACTTTCAACTATTGTTTTCTGTATGTGAACAAAATCAATAACTTCTCATAATACTGAAACTATTTAAAGCATTTCCAAACTATTTCGACCACTTTACTCAGACAAAAGGGCAAATTTAAGATGTAAGAGGTGGGTGTAACCTGCTTCCTCAACGTGATTAAATGTTGTAGTGGGCCCACAGAGCAAAAGAAGCATAAAACAAATCTCAAAATTTATGTTTCACAATGTCATCACTCGTCTCCTGCTTTACACAGCTGAAATTTAAGTCGTAAGGGGCTAAAAAAGTGCAGCATTTAAGTGGAAAGGCATTTATGAACGATGACATGAATTAATGTGATACATTCCTTAATAAATGCTGGCTTTTTGGATAAGTGAACATGGCACTTATTCTGAAACATATCCCCTTATATACTCAAGCATTTTCATCTCGTTAAGTTAAGAAAGTAATTTCTACACGCACATAGAGTTAGGAAAGGTATTACATACAACCTCCCCATAAAGCTATACAGAGATTACACTATAGTGGCAGGGCTTTGAAATACCCTGAATCCAAAAAGAGCATTTTAAGGAAAAATATCTATTTGTTAATGTGTGTAAGTTGCATAATTAAAAAGGAATACTTGATTAAACACCGAACTTATAAAGCAATTAAGTTCAGCAACAACTGCTACATTTACTAGATATTTTGGAAAACAATTTTTGATCTTATGAAAAATCGGCTCTAATCATATTTCTTAATTACCCTAGGTTTAAAACGTTTTCTTGGTGAAGTTTAGAAATTAAATTCTCTGGGGGTATCTTCGAAATTCTCTTCGTTCTTTGCAGAACTTGGAAATCTAAAATCCTTTTGAATAAAAATGTACTTCTTGTTAATCATGCAATTTGTGCCAATTAGATCCTTTGTAGAGTTAACCATTTCCAAGACACTCCTTTTAATTTTCAGATTTTACAATATTTTTGTATGAGAGGTCATCATCTACATGTAGAATCAATACCCCATTCTCATACCGAACTTCGTGACGATCACATGGCCTAGCTACTAGCATATTTGTATCAACTTTACTAATAACTGCTTCAATTCCAAAATTACTTGTATCTAATCCACAAGTTTTCTTTAAAATCATCATAAGTTTCGTGTGATAGCTGTTATGTCCTTCTACATTTTGTTTTTACACTAATAGGTGCTACTGTACAACGTACGACATGTAAACTTCAGGCAGTAAGCGACTTCGTGTTTTACGACTATCATTCGAACTGAACCTTCACAGGCAACTCCTGTTGTAAAAGACCATCTGAATAAACCGATCTGGCTATTGCTCTGTGTAAGATAGTTCACACGGAATGAGCCCTACAAGAATGCACGATGTTACAATGTAACAGACCATTACTTAATCCTGATGACCATAGACATCACGCCTCAATCACTACCCTACCTCTAAATTCCATGCCGCAATCATCCCTAAAACATCTACAACAGTATTTACCGTTGCAAGTAAGGTCGGTAAACTAATTTCAATGATTGCATGTATGCCTAATAGAAGCCACAATTAAAAAGAAAGCTCTTCAGAACTTCTCGCCGCTTATTTATTTCGCATTCCTTCTCAAGATGGGTTACCTAGATCAGCATATAACGGTGCGAAAACATTATGGTGCATACGAGGCTATATATTAATGGATTGGTTCTGCCTCATAGAGCGCGAATCATCATCCTCTTTGCAATTTCAGATCTATCTTTTCGGCGTAATGATCAGGTCTGTTGTTCCTGGGGTTAAAAGTTCTCTTTCTTTCGCATACAAACACGTGCACGTCTCGTAATCTAAGTTATAATGTAGTTTACAAGGCAATGGTGTTTCTAGCCATGCCTTCACTTTAGCTACAAAGCAGACGTCCAACTAGGACTTTTATTGTATTGAGCTATATATGAGAAAATTTTAATGAGAAGAACCTTTCATGGAGCTTTAACTCTGTGGGACATACACTCATAGAAACGACTTTTTTGAGCTTATAAAGCTGCGTAGGTAAATACTACAAGAAGCAAATTCAAATACTAAGAAAACCAAAACAAAATGAATTCTTTTAAATTGAATTTTTACTCTTCACAATATGACCGTTTCAGAATCCAAAAGGACCATTTCAAACACGTACAAGTGCATGCTTAGAGACTGTAAATATAGCTGACACTTCAATTTCATATTTACTTCCTGCGTGTAAAACAAGAATAATTAACTTTCAAATTAGTTACGACTGAAATATCAATTTAGAAGCAACATTTACATAAATCTCTAATATCCAAGAGTGTTGATATATGCTGTTCTATCTAATGAGCCAACAACAGCTCTGAAGAGGCTCATAATGGACCCAACGCGAATTAACAAGCAATCTAAGAGCAGCAGTGTCTTTTTACAAACGCATCACACGCACTTTTCTCAATTCCAGTCATTTCATTAAGCAGTTTAATCACACTTCGCTTATACTGTTAAAATACAAGTTGACTTACCTAACCAGGTTATTCCTATTTTTGGATGTACCATATCATAGCGGACAAAGGTGGCTTGAAATTTAAGCAGACTAGCTTGATTCATGGAACACTTCAACTTAGAATTTTCAAGTACGAACCTTGATTTGGTTTTAAAACTCAGATATTATCTCAAGCAGAACATCTACGATTTTGCTATATTTGGAGATTTCAATGCTTGAATAAAAGTAGCACACATTTAACTACTGTTTTATTTTTAGTTTTCGATTTTGTACACTTTAGATTTCTACTTTCAGATAAGTTTGTTCCACTGCTTTTCTATCTCAAACCACTGCTTTAATGGTAATATAATATAAATACTAGCTAGTGCTTAAAATGTCATTGTTTATTTATTGCTACCAGTGGCGTGTAAGGTTAAATGAATTTTACTTTAATTGTGTGTCTTTTAAATTTATATATCTATTTCCCTCGTGGATTTAAAACTTTAATTTTAAAGTCGTCTTCATTAGGTAGCAGGATGTATATTAGCCAAACTGAAACAATATACTAATAAGAAAGATATTGAAGATTCAGAATTAATATATTTTTATTAATGCCAACTTGCGTTGCGAGAAGAATCCACTCTTAAATCTTACGCTTATATTGCTTATAAAGTTTGATAATAATGTCAATATTGTCACGAGCAGGGTGCTGTGACGAGGGACGTAACTGTGAAGGAATCTTCAGGGGTAGAGATTACTCGCAAGCTGCTAGATGGCCCACTTTATTATGGCAATAGAAGCGTAAGCATAACAGTGTTGACAGTAATGATTGATGGCTTTGGAACACAATTGTAATGAACAAGTTACATACTCGCTAATATGGGTTGTCCCCCTAGGGGCTTACCTTTGGACAGGTGTGGTAGTGCTGTCGTGGGTGCAGCCGTCTACGGAGTGGCTTTGGAGAAGTCGAGAGCCCCCGGCTTCACGGACCCCGAGGGTACGTTGAGCCGGTCGAGCAGCGAGTCAGCGAGAGCGAGAGAGAGAGAGACCCACTATGGGCCAGTAGCTCTATTATATAGGCCAATTCTGCCTAGCGGGGGTCCCCAGACAATGGCGCAGATTTACCAAATATGGTGTGTCGCCTGTCTGGGTTCTGGAACTTCCGGAGAACTTTCCAGAGACGCAAGATCAGTACCAAAGTCTTGCATGACTGGGGTTTCTTACAGAAAACGGATATTCTAGAACATCCGGTAAACTTTCCAGAGACACATGACTAGCCTAAGTCCTACGTGACGGGATATCCTATAGGAGGCTGATGTCATGGTAGCACTAGGAGTGCCATGGGAAGTGGAAACCCACAAAGTTCCTGTTATTCACAAAGAGTTGAGAAACTCCAGAAAGTAAGAAAATGTTAAATATGTAATTTTCTCAAGAATAACCAATTACTATGATCCCCAATAAATGTCCAAAGTTTGTGTGTTTCTTGCACCTCTCGACAGCACTTGTGACACTTGCCCCACCGGTAAACTCGGCGCCCTCGCCGAGGAATAAGACAACACTTCTACCTCGCTCAGAGCGAAGGCACGTACAATAAATGTTATCACAAAAATTACAAAAAGAAAGTCTGAAACAGTACCAAAATCTTACACAATAATAATTAAACATTGAATACAAATAGAAAAACATAAGGATATAAGTGTAGCACCGAAAAAAAGTAAGGATGGGACAAAAGTAGGGAATGTTACACTATGAAGTAAAACAAACACCGTCCATGAACCACACAACACCAGTGGTCACCTAAGCGAGGTTCATGTTCCGACACTGTGACACAACACATCGAGCGCACCACAAGGAAAGGGAGACGTCCCCTGAGTTCTGCTGCCGAACGCACCTATCACGTACTGCACTGTATGTTCGCTATGTCCAAAGCGCTGTCGCTAGGCGCACGTATTGCGCTCACATCAACAACTGTTCGATGACAAAGTTCGACGGCACATCAATATGCCAACAAGACTTGGGAACACCAACACTCTTCGGAGCACCAATACGTTGAGCAACGAAGTGCCTTCAATATAGAGGCCAATCATGCAGTTAGCAAACACACGTGTTAGTCCATGGTAGACGTGCGAAGCATGATGCAGTAAACCAGGTCACAAGGGCTCCTGAGGGCTCTAGAAGACCTCGCGATGTTCCCATGATGATAGCGGCGGGCAGGACCTCTCCCGCCCGAAGATAGCCAGGCAGTACGGATGGAGGTTCGTGAAGTTCCAGGTCGCGAGGCGCTCCAGGTGTGTCAGGCGGTGTAAATAAGGTCGTGTAACAGAAACAAAAAATAAAAGAGAATAGATTACTTGGAATATGGAGGAAATGACTTGGGTCAAAGGCAACATAACAAAAACAATTGATTAGGATGTAATAGGATCATTCAGGAATAAAACGGAGAAGGTGCTACGCCAAACAGGAATTAGCGTCTAGAGTAAAAATAAAGAATAACTGAGTAACTGAATATATACAGCCAAAAACTCAGAGAAACGAGGTGAAACCTATGTGGATAATTATCGAAAAAGGTTTAAAATACCAATGGCTAACAATGTGAAACAAAGGAGTAGTACATAGCCATATTAAATTTGGACAATTTCAATTAGGCTACCATTGCAAAGCGTGTAAGGCCAGAGGGCCACACTACACTTCATTGTAATTATGTGTAAGCCACATGTGTTTCACCTGCACAAGAGAAATTGTTAAACCAAATTAAACTTCCGTTAGTAAAACAAATAACAGAGTAAATGATTAAAGAAGCAAATAGAAGTGACTGACATGGAGAAAAACAAATGACGAATGTTACACGTGACGTAACAGTGGTATATAAACTAGGGGACATAGGTCTATCGGAGAAGGCTCTCATAGATTTGATGGTTGCAAAGTTACACTTTGAGCAATTATGTAAGTCACAATTACTACAATAAACGTGAGCAATGTACCTGATAATAGTAACAAATACAGTTGAGTAGTCTTAAGGATGCCACAGTGAACAAAGTAGCTATGAAGCATGTGCTATATTAAAAGCACAAGTACACAAAAGGTAGTAAGCAACAACCAACCTTTGAAAAATAGCACTGAGACAACAAAACCTTAAAACTAGTATGAGAACACTAAGTTGCCACAGATCCTCCTTTCAAACTAATCGAAGAAATGTCGTCCAAAAGAAAAATGCGAGGAATGTAGGGTTGAAGCAGCGTCCCGCTCCAACCGGTACATCTTCACGAAAGAGCAGAATTCATAATTCAGACCATATACTATGCAAAAATCAGATAATATATTACCAATTGCCAGTAAAAATAATGACGTGCATCCTTACGACTAACCAAGACTGTCGCAAAATAAAGTATCACATTGTAATAAAAAGAATTTATGAACGAACTTGCAGTAAAATACTGTCTGAATGTATCAGACATAACTAAATTACAAGTTAAACCAAAGGCCGTAATGCATCAAGCATCCGGAATGTACATTAATATTTTAGTTAATGTGTCATACAGAGAATATAATCAGTAGTACATATAAAAATTGATGTGAATGTCATTATTAACTGAACATAGAAATAAGATTAGGGCTGTCAACATAATTAAAGTTGTCATAAGGGATCGTACAATTAAATATACGAGGAGCTGTCAGAGTCAGTATTACACACAAACACACAGTCGTGGTGGCCATATCCACGATTTCACACATTCATAAAATAATAACTCAATGTAAACGTCTCGAGACACTCATAACTCACAAATATTACTCCGTAGTACTACAACAAAGGAGTGATCTTATAAACACAATAATAAACTCAATAAGACTTTGTGCACGCATATAACAACTCAAAGAAAGACATTCTCTTTAATGTCTTGTCAAAAACTCGTCTTGTGGGACCTTACGGTATATCCACAAGAGGTAAGGAGTTTAACCACTGACTCCTTACCCTGACTTAAACCACCAAGGGGTCTCGCGACGTACCAAGGTAGTTAAGCCGAAACCCTCAAAATAAATATTCTGGTACCAAAAACACATTACTTCAAAATAGCTCAGATATAATCCGGGCTCTTTACCTGACAGGACCCTGCGGTTTCCCTGACAGATAGAAAACTCATATGCCCCAATAATTCATTAGCTCCCTTAATTATCATATCATGATAATCCCCGAAATCAAACAAACATTCTTTAATCGCACATCACACGAACAACCCCAATCCCATGGGGGTCATGCGACACACCCTTGAAGTGAGGTTGTATACTAAAAAAATTAATAAGACGACCTCTGACCCCTCCTACGTATTAACAATAAAATTTCAATATTCATACATTATTATATCTTTATAACAGCAACATGATCCCATGACGCTGACAGCCAAGCTTAACGTAATGACAATAACAAGAAGTGGCCAACCACATCCAGAAGAAAAAATTACAAAGCTGTAACTGTTGTATCTCACAAGAAGCTGATGTAAGCGTAAGAAAAAAAATTACATTACCAGAAAATACTTTGAAGGCTGTGTTAGTGTATATATACCTCAACATAAATGGTTAATGACACTAAAATCATACGTAGAAAAGATTTCACAATACTATAACTCCCAGAATAAAGTTTCTAAAATAGAGTATAAAGTATTATTCCACTATAAGTATACTCGCAATTTAATTGCAGGTAGAAAAACAGAAAGTAGAGAATACGCATACTATAGGTGTAATCATCCAAGCAAAGTCCAATGCAAACGGCAAGCAAACTAAAGACAAAAATTAAATTTGCGCTAAGGGCGTAAAAATGAGTAGTCTAGGGCGGTACTTGGTACAAGATATTCACTTAAAAAAAAATGTCATGCGCTAAGTTGGTATTGTATAAAATCCTGCGACCATCTCAATCGTAGAAAGTAATCATCGTAACTTATTACTTAACGAGCCTTACCACCGAGGGGTTCTCAGGAAGTACCCAAGGAATAAAGTCGTAATCTTTAAAATCAACAATCATAGCAAAGAAGTAAATCTGGCATACCCTAATTTTAGTGGGAAATCAATATAAGTCACAAAAAGATTTCAACTGTGAGTTGGCAATTTGTGTAAGACATTGCATGATAAGGATTCTACAAATTTTCCAAGGAGTAGTGACAGCGGGTAAGTAAACAGGATAACAGGAAGTGAGCGCGTCCACTTCCTGTGAAAAACCTGGTATCCTCTCTAATAGGAAGATTAAGAAGATGTTTAAAACTAATTGACATTACCAATTTGCAAAAGAAATTTTACAGTGATTCGGTTTCCGGTATCGCCTCTAAAGGTGTGGGTGGCATGCGCCTGGCGGCTACCGGTGGTGTCGTGAATAGTAGAACACCGCTAGTAGAATGCTCCTCAGCATTGGAAACTCCTGGACGTCGACTGGTTCGATGTAGGTGGTAAACCTGCCAACATAACTTAAGAGATCGGTAAGCCACAGCACAACTAAAAATCAAATGTTAAAAATGTGGTCCAAATAAATAATAGAGATATGAATGGCGAAGAACTCGAAAACTTAAAGGGATAGATACTTGGTACGCAATGGTATTTGGCAGCCGTTGAAGTGCTGCTCCAGTAGCGATGCACATTGTCCTACCTTACGTGTCGTCCATACCGACGGTGTGCAGAAAGGCAATTATCAATAGGAGGGCTATTGGAGATACAAATATCTGTAAAAAGACCAGATAACAGAAAGAAGGCGAAATGATGAATGAAAACAGCAAAGCATGAAAATAAACAGTGCGCTATTAATCACATTCAGAGCGGTAAGGAATTTATACGACGCAATGATGGTAAAAGGTAGAAAATTCATCCGAAAAAGAAAATGCAAAGAAAAAAAAATACAATATTTGGTGAAGCAAAAATGCATTAATGAAAGAGAAGAGAAAATTAAGTCTCTTTATGCTTGAAATAAGAACAAAATGAACTATATTAATAACATAATATAATCGTCGGATTAACTGTGTATTTTTCTGTGTGAATAAACTGGTTTTCCCTGATATGAAAACTCTGTGTAACACTAAAACAGTACATCCTAGGTGTGCTGTGCCAACGGAAAGGAAGTAAGGAAGATAACAAGTTTCCGGTAACAGAGCTGGATGCTTGAAATAATGCATTCAGATGTGCACATCAACGAAAGACTGCCAGCCGAGCGAAAGACAATTATACAGAATTATTTACAACAATTCGGGACTGCTAGTGCAACATCTGCGCATCTAAAGAAGTGAGTACAAAACTTTTGATTATAGAGTGCAACGTGTTTTAAAAAAAACGATAACATTCACAGAAGAATTATGCGTAAAGATGGTGAAGCAACCAATAATCTGCCGTAACTAAGTAATGAGTTCTTCCACGGCCAGTGTTAAGCTTCCATGTATTTATAGCCGTAGACCGTGCAATTAATGAAGCATTAATATAGGCAATCTTTGATCATAATATGCTATTTCACAATCGTGCAGTTCCAGCGGATATAAATATTGAAATAAAGGAAAGAATTGTTATAAAGAAAGTGTGTTAATGAAATTAACTACGCGTAGACCATTAATACGTGCGGTGTTAACAATAAGCGTTGTTTTCATGCCAAAATATTCCACCTGATACAATGTACTACTATAAAATTGCAAACGATTTGCTTATAAAATATACATACGAGTGACAATATACATTTTGTATAAGAATAGTGAAGTATGCATTTTTATTTATTTATGGATAAATAAGTAACAAATGAAAGTTGGGATAAATGTTGGTTACTGTAAACAAAAGGAAGCCTGCTTATTACTGCCAGTAATGTTATTATCATTATTATGATTATTATTAATGTAAAGGAAATATGCGAAAGCGGAAACTATTAATAGTGCAAAGGCAATTGAAGAATAAGTCGTGAAATAATACCGGCTGTGTACTGTTTCCAAGCGTGTGTATGAGGTGAGTGAAACCATTTAATTCGCAGCAATTTTAACAAAGGGTATACAAAGTGATGTAGTTTATATGACTGAATGTGTGACTGCTATTACAATTATTAACCGTAATTATGAACGATACGTTGTTATAGTTGTTTTATGCTACCACTTCTAGGCAACAACAGTGGTAAATATTAATCGTTTGGACTAAGGTTAGCGACAGATATTTGCATTTTAGTGTCTGTTAAATCGGTTACGTATTTCCGGCTAACTTTTAGTGCTGCGGTTTTGCGTTCTTCGCCAACTTTGAAAACTTCGTGGTAATTTAGTAATAAATAGAGAAACAGTTTGCTGGAAATTTTCCTACTTTTTCGCGGTTGCACTAAGTTTTGCTGGAAATTTTCCTACTTTTTCGCGGTTGCACTAAAGGTTAAATTTATATTGCTGACATAGATAAGGTAGTTATTACAGTGTATCATTACGATTCACATGCTTAATGCAATATGGGTATTATTAGCATTACAAGCATTATTATTACTGCAGTTGTCGTGTTGGCAGTTTACTCGCATGAACACAGAGCATATATAACAGCATAACAAAATGAACATTAATGAAAAATATTATGGAACTATACATAGTTACGGTACATAAACAGTTATAGGCAAAGCATCATAGGGACAGTTAACAGTGAATATATTCTGCCGATTAAGATTATTTTTTTAAGAAACTGGAATTATTTTTGCAATAGTTCATAAGGCACATGTATCGATCTTATCGATTGATCTTATTGATGATCTTCTCTTATGTCATGAATTCTATACAATATATCACAGTGAGATTTTATGTAGTGGGGTGTGGTACCAAAGCATTAGTGAATAACAGCTTGGCATTGTACCTATCTATAGAAGCATTTTATTTCAGAAAAGCAGGGATTTTCTCGGGGTTTGTCATTTCTATGCCGCGTTTTACATAAATGGTTACTAACACACAAAACATAGAAGAATATATTGGCTAATTACTTGAAAATACAACGTGTTTTCGGAATATTCCTGTATTCCTAGTTTATATCATAATTTATTTCATGTTATGACATATAACTTAATTTCAATACATGATGTGTCAGATATATTCTAACCTGTATCTACCGTGATACACTACATTCTCTAGTTTGGGTTGTTATCGACGCATGGACTCATATGCTCATTCCCATGGGTGGGAGGGTTTATTTGTTATACAGAAAATAAGTTACTCCGAAAAAAATCACTTTAACATTTCTAACTGCTGCTTACTCAGGATAACCGATAGCGTAATGACAAACTTGCTATACAGGTGTACCTCGCTATTACAATATACTTAGTATTTTACATTAAAATACATCAACTTAAATTAAAAATAAAAATAGGAGCCATCTATACATGCAACTTAATGATAAAGGAAATGGACAATTAATACACAAATAACACAAAGTTATTCTTAGGGTTATCCTTAAGGATAGTTTTAGGTCCTCTTACATTAATCGTGCTGGCTACCTCGCTACTCGACTTCTCCAAAAGCAGTCCGAAGTGGCTACCAAGGGGTTATTACTATGGTATTTATACAAGTCGCATAATGTGTAGTGGGTGGCTTTCTGCCTGGAAACCAGAAACCTGATCCTGTAGCAATGGGAATGTGCCTGATTGTGAAAAATTTCCTAACTCATTGTTCTCAGCACGAGAATTAGTGCCACGACTACCCAGTGTATTCCTGCAATAGTTTCGAATCGTATACATTATTAGGATCAGAGGAGATATTCCTAGGAAAATTGCGTAGAAAGATAATTGTGGTACTGCACGAACATTAGAAGTTATAGGAGCATCATCTATCGCGCTACTATTTAATGTTGTGTTACAGAATGGAGGAGCAAATCCAGCATTACAATGGCATTGTTGTTTATTATTACATACGCCATCACCATAACAATGACATGTTTTGTTTTGAACTGATATAACCGAAACACATTTTTGATGTAAACACATTTTGTTTTTCCCACATTTAGCACCATTATGCACAAGCCCCGGTTGAACAACGTCTACACCTAAATCAACAATAACAGTAGTACATCTTTCATCAGTACTATACTTAAGCGTTTTGCCTACTCTAGCATAACTATGTATACCAAATTGAAGTGTATTGTTGTGATGGCCACATTGTAGTATTCCGCAAAGTAAATCCTTCGCACTGCATTTTGTATAACGATCAGAAAGAAAGTCGTACCCACAATTTCCAGTTATACTAGCACGGTCGTTATTCTGATAACATTCCCTATCCATGTTTTTCGCAGACCTACCCCACAATTTTCGACATTGATCAGTATGTGTTGTACATGACCCTTAATAACAGAATGATTGCCCTTTCTTACAAGGGATGCCATTCATTTTATAAACGTCTTCGGGACAATACTCCGAGACACCATCACAATATTCTGCAAAGTCACATTCAGTAACTGCAGCACGACATACTGCACCTTGAATTTTAGGATGACATGTTTCAGTATTACAGCACTTATCTGTTGCACAGGTAGCATTCAGGTGCAACAAACATGTGGAAGAATTGCAGCATGAATGAACAATGTCTCATTCCTCCCCGGGTTCTACAAAACCATTACCACAGACGGGACTCGAATATGTATTTACTGGAATATTTCTAAGGCACAAATCAATATTATGGCTTAACGAATCATTTAATTCTTTTAAATTACAGGGGCTCCACTGGGTGGGTATATTAGAGCCTATTGATCCTCCCATAATGCAACAACGTTCACACTGAGAACAACCCGCATCATGTAGCATTCCAAAGATATGACCTAATTCATGAGCTATAGTTACAGCTACTAATTCCTCATTTTCTATATCATCATTTATTACTGCGCCAGAATGTTCATATGTACACATCGAATAGGGATACGCCTCTCCAACAACTCCACGGCTAAATGTAGTGGCAGTAAGTAAAAGTGCATTATCATTCGGAAACGCCTGGATCAGAAATTCTCTACGATAGCGCAAAAGTCATTCAATACCTGATGGCTATTATCAGTAGCATGTATTTGGTTACCATTAGACCAAATGAGGACACTTGTCAGTGCAATTTTTATGTTCAAAGGGGCATACAGGGCATTTACAAGATTGATCAAGTGCAAACAATGCTGGCTTAGGCTTCTTTGATTCATTGTCAATTTGTGATAAAGTGGATAATCCACAACAAACAATAACTCCAGAATGCGCGGCCTATTATTAAAACCAGGAGGTAGTTTAATGTCATTCGCACCTCGTTTTATTTTATATTTAACCTGATTATGCTTGTGAAACCCAATATTACTATGTTCCTTAAAGGTTGAATGTGCATATGTTCTTTGGTAGGCGGTTGGCAAATGGTCCTCGTGGACAGGTAAGAAATGTGAAATGTAGTTTTTACTCTGATTTAGTTTTCCCAAATGTAAAACCTCACTTCCGTCATAAATAGCTCCTTTCAAACCATCATATGTTGAAACAGTTACCCAAGATTTTCTGTTACCTCGCACTATTCCTAAATACTGACAAATTTCAGGGTTCCCTACAACAAAGATTTCACCACTGCTAATATGATTTTCAGAAAAAGTAGTTAAAGTCAGTACCGTATTCAAATATACATCCAGAAAATAAGTTTTGCCATTGTTTTCAAAAAATCAAAGTAAGGGGAGAAACATGACCAAGTATATCTTCAACACAGTCGTGTAACAATTTTGCTGTCACATTGTACCATGGAATACTTAAAGTCACACCTTGGTCTAGTGCATTGTGGCTGTAAATCCACTCGCTGCCCCGCGAGGTACCTAGCTGCTTCTATACGACGCACAAAATTTGTTAAATCACCCACAGTCGGGGGATCAGCTGGCAATACTTGCTCCAGAAGAGAAGGCTTCAGCCCTCGCATAACATGACGGACTCTTTCCCTTTCAGTCATGTTAGGGTTTACCTGATCGCATAGTACGAGAACATCATATATATAACGTTCGGTAGGCTCACTTAAGTCTTGTACGCGCTGGCGAAGACGGCATTCAAGGATCTCTTCCTGCGCCGCCGGAAGAAAGGCTAACTGTAAGGCGGCTTTCAGGTCATTCCAACCGTATTGCCTATGTCGTGGTACGAACGTTTTAAACCAATTGGCAGCGGCCTCCCTCAGATAGCACGGGAGGTATTGCTTTTTGCTGCTCTCGTCCCAACCATTAGCAGCTGCTATTGTTTCAAAATTGTACAAATAAGCGGCCACGTTTTGACCCGGCTTACCTTCATAAATTCCTGGATCAATAAATGGCCGAGCAAACGGCAAAGGGGGAGCCACAATTGGTTTCCCTAGACCGGCCTCCTGAGCTGAAGATCCAGCTTGTAGAGCTGTTGCCATTTCGGGGTCTTCCAGGGATGATTCTGAACTGGATTTAGAGGTCGGGGAACCGGGTTGAGATTGTATTACAGACAGATCGCCTACACTAAGACTTCGTTGCTTATTAGGAAAATATACTAAGGGTGACTGTCCTCGAATCCTACGACTGCTTCTCACACGAATATTGGACATGGACTCCCGCAATGAATTTAAGTCTTGCGACAGCACGTGTACGTCACTAATTGCCACCGCATAAGCGTCTACTGTACCGTCTAATGTTTCTTGATACTGTTGAAGCAGTTTCCTAATTTCCTGACTCGTTGGGCTATTACTAGGGTACTTCGCCAGTAATTCCATGTATTGGAGAGATTCGAAGTGATACTAATACTGACACCCATCAGGGGAGCTAACAATCCCTATTATACGTAAAATAAGGTAGCACAAGCAGCCAAGGACCATTATACAAATAAACAGTAAACCAGCTGTAACAGTGTCACAAACCATCCCAACCAAAAATTGTATATTGTGTGTTCATTGTTCACCGTACACTAGTACTCATACCTTCAGAACTTCGGATATCGATTACCAAGGTAAGAAAGATAAAATTAACAGAAAAAAAAAAACCAACAATGGAATCATAGCAAAAACTCCCTCCCCCGGAGTTATAATGAAAAGAGAGGTCCGGAATTGAACATATTTCCCCTAAAATTTAAGAGAAATTGGCGCCTCCGCCATATGTCACGAGCATGGTGCTGTGACGAGGGACGTAACTGTGAAGGAATCTTCAGGGGTAGAGATTACTCGCAAGCTGCTAGATGGCCCACTTTATTATGGCAATAGAAGCGTAAGCATAACAGTGTTGACAGTAATGATTGATGGCTTTGGAACACAATTGTAATGAACAAGTTACATACTCGCTAATATGGGTTGTCCCCCTAGGGGCTTACCTTTGGACAGGTGTGGTAGTGCTGTCGTGGGTGCAGCCGTCTACGGAGTGGCTTTGGAGAAGTCGAGAGCCCCCGGCTTCACGGACCCCGAGGGTACGTTGAGCCGGTCGAGCAGCGAGTCAGCGAGAGCGAGAGAGAGAGAGACCCACTATGGGCCAGTAGCTCTATTATATAGGCCAATTCTGCCTAGCGGGGGTCCCCAGACAATGGCGCAGATTTACCAAATATGGTGTGTCGCCTGTCTGGGTTCTGGAACTTCCGGAGAACTTTCCAGAGACGCAAGATCAGTACCAAAGTCTTGCATGACTGGGGTTTCTTACAGAAAACGGATATTCTAGAACATCCGGTAAACTTTCCAGAGACACATGACTAGCCTAAGTCCTACGTGACGGGATATCCTATAGGAGGCTGATGTCATGGTAGCACTAGGAGTGCCATGGGAAGTGGAAACCCACAAAGTTCCTGTTATTCACAAAGAGTTGAGAAACTCCAGAAAGTAAGAAAATGTTAAATATGTAATTTTCTCAAGAATAACCAATTACTATGATCCCCAATAAATGTCCAAAGTTTGTGTGTTTCTTGCACCTCTCGACAGCACTTGTGACAATATTATAGAAATTATCAATAGCAGCGAAAACAGTTTAGAATGAAGTGACAATATAAACAGGAAACAATGTGCTTAAAGTTGCGATTTTATCATGGTGCTCTACCAACTTAGGATGCAAGTTTTAGTTTTTGTAGAAAAGAAGACGGTCCATGTCATTGAATTTTCTCTTGTATTGCACGAAGTTATTTAAATAGTTTATTTGAGGAATACTTACTACAATTTCCCAGGGAAAACAGACACATAGGAACCTGAAAAGTAGTCATTGTTGAATTATGCATAGATATAATTAATTATGCCACAGTACGGAAGCAATGGCATTCAGCAGTAAAAAACTGAATGTTAATGAGGAAGGTTTATTATGTCCTTCGACTTTTGAAAATGCAATTCATTACGTGTTTATGTAAATAACATCGCTAACACATGAAGAATCACTAAATGAATGTCACATCTTATGTATTTGATATTTGAGAGGAACAAGTGAAAAGGCTGTTCAATCCAAAATATTACTTTTATTTACTTGGGCATATGAAGGACAAGAATGCAGAAATCCTTTTCGTACAGTGTTAAATTTAAAAGCAATCAGGCTCCTACGTATTGTATGTCTAAAACGTTTAAATGCTTGTGTACGTCAAAAAATGGAATTCAAATTGATTATAGTTTCATGCACATAGAGCATCTTCGAGGCATCCAAAAGGGACAGTTAAGTTTTCTGAGAAGACCACCAACGGCAACCAATATTCGAAGAAAGCATTGTTACATTCAGATGCTCTGTTACTTAAGTTCAGTTATTTTAACCATAAACATATTTCTTTCTCTTCTCTTTGTTAGAAAGCTTACTTTCCTCTCTTCGAATAGCTTTCGTCTCAAAGCAATAAATTACTCAGTAGGCTTTCAGTGGTAACAATTTTCATGGAGCTTAAACTTTTCAAGAGTAAGGATTATTTATCGCGGTATGGCAGAGTTAATGGTGTTACACTTATACCTCGACCTTTCAGAACTCTGTTCTGAGGCTATTGACCCAAAGTAAGCTAACAGAAGTCCAAAACAAGCGGAAAAGTACATACAATTATTGTGATGCACATTGTTGTCAAATAGTTTACAAGCCAAAACTTGCTAATGTCCAAATGAACACGAAAATACAAAGCTTCCAGCAACTATATGCACGTTAACGAATTCGTTGCCTGTACCAAGTGTTGGTGTTTATTGATTAATTGCCTAAGATTATACTATGTTGATAACTCAGTGTATTTTTGGCGTGATTGTCTACTTCAGAGTAACTAAGTGGTTCATGAACATTTCGCAGGCATATGATAATAACTGACGCAGTCAAACAATCATGGCCACTTCTCGCTGAAAAATTGTTGAATTTAGGGTAACTCACTGTCGTCAACTTTCCACTAAATTAACGTACATGGTTTTCAATTCCTCTAGTGAGTATGAAATTTTCTTAACATCAAATACCTGGTAGCATTCTTTTGAAAATCTATTAATGAGGCAACATATATTTGTAAAGTATCGCACACAGTTTCAATTCGCATGTAGCTTTCATTATTCATAACTCAGTTGAAATCTTTGCATTGTTCACAACATTGCATTGTTCGCAATAAGTTATCTGTACACCATTCGATCTCACTTATTGTGAGATCTCTCGATATATACATCATACAAAGAACCTCTGCAATGACTGATGTACCTTGTCTTGCAAAGTTAAACTGTATTGAATGTTCCATTTCATTCTTCACCCCAAATATAGTTGGTCGTTGAATGGTAGATCACAGTATTTCAAAACGTCAAAGGTTGCACAACGCTATTCCTGCAGTCAGTTCAACATTAAAGAATTTGTAGCTGCTGTTTTCAAAACGCAAGCGTAATTCTGTTATTTTCGTGAATTAGTGGAACAACCGATCTTATAAATATTTCATTGAATTTGATCATGAATAACTTTCCTTACTTTGATCTAATGAATTGTATATATCTGTAGATAGAGGGTATAAAGGAATAGCTATACTTTAGTGCTACGAAATACGAGGGTTGTTCAATAAAGAATAAACACAATTTCTTTTGTCAAGGTACCTATAATCATCCTCATAATTTTGACGGTCCTTCTCAAAATAGTCTCCGCTGGATGTGATGCAGTTGTCCCAGCGTTTCTGCCAGTCTTCAAAGACGTGCAGGAAACCATTTTTGAGAGATCCTTTTAAATCGCCTCCACAGCCTTCACCACTGCTTTTAATGATGGATAATGCCTCCCACGAAGGGGTTTCTTCAAGTTAGGGAATAGAAAAATGTCACAGGAGGCTAAATCTGGAATATAGGGAAGGTGAGGTATGTACTTCACGTTGATTTTTGCAAAATATTCAGCAAAAACATTGGCAATATGCGGCCGCGCATTATCCTGGTGCAGCATCCAGCCTGCTTCGCGGAAATGTGGTCTTTTGCGCCTCATATGTACTTGCAATGTTTTCAGGACATCCCTGTAATAGTGTCCAGTTACTGATGTGTGTGCAGGTACAACATGCTGATAAACCGTTCTATGAATATCAAAGAATGAGATGACCATAACTTTCCCAGGAGAAGCAACCACTTTTGCGTTTTTGGGGGGTTGCTGATGAAGGAGATTTCCACACCGAGCTTTGCTGTTTGCTCTCAGGATCAAAATGATGTAGCCAAGTTTCATCAGCAGTGATTAGGTTTGAAAGAAACTCCGGATCTTCCTCTAACATCAACTTTAACTGCATGTTCTTTTGTTCGGGAATCAACAGTCTTGGTACCCATCACGCACAAACACGTCTCGTGTGTAATGTTTCTCTCACCAACGTGTGGGTGACACCCAATGAAATGTTCAGTATTTCAGAAAGTGATCTTAAGGTAATTCTTCGATCCTCTCCCACAATGGCAGCAGCAGTGTTGATGTTTTCTTCCGTAAGAGCAGTAACTGGAGCCCCGGGTCCAGCTTCCTTTGAAATTGATTGTCTCCCCTCTTTATACATTTTAAACCACCTCCGAGCTGTACTGTAGGGAAGAACAGACTCTCTATAGGCTTCCTGTAACATTGTATAGACCTGAACTGAAGATTTGTTGAGATGAAAGCAGAATTTCAAAGCCGCATGTTCCTTGTGTATTACCTCCTTTACAGCGGTAGGCGATTCTGAACTTTCTGAACTTGCCTGGTTCTCACAAGCGGGAACCAGGAGTACCAACAATGAAACTACTACAGGATGTTTGTTTCACATTAAGCTAACAGAATATAGTAAGATTGAACTTTAGTGCGGAAAATTATGACCGTATAAAAGTTATGATCATTCTTTATTGAACAGCCCTCATGTTTTTCGTCAAGATATTCCTTACACAAACAAATTCATTTTGTGTGATACTTGTGAAAGATAATGCGTAAAGTATTTAATTGGAATTACCGAAAGGAGTAGGATACATATTTAATTTTTTTCCCTGCTCCTCCTTCATCTGTTCTTCCAATTCCTTTACGTAAATGAATATAACCTAATATTTTACGTTCTAATAAAGTAAAAATATTTACACCAACCACAACAAAAATAATTAAAATTAGTCCTACCAATAGCTATTTTTCTATTTTCCTAACATTTACTACTTCTGGTGGGCTTTCCTAAATTTGGCTACACTTTAAGACGTTTTATTTGCTGATTTCTTATTCTAAATGACGATAACCTTAATTTTGGAGTATGCAAGGTTATATTTAGAAATTACTGGAGCATTTCTACTTTCCTAACTACATAGATGAAATATAAGTAGTACTGTATTCCACTAAATTTTCTAGGTAGAGATTTCTTCTGAAATATGATTTTTGAGGACCCCCCAGAGTGTATGTGTTTCTATCTGTGAGCAGCAGAATAAAGTCGATTAAACATAAAACTTGTCATTTAAGCTGGAAGACCTTCCAGGACCTTTCGAAGTAAATGCCACTATTTTATATGAGTGAATCACTATTACGATGTTCTCAAAAACAAGTCTTACTATTTCAATTACTAAAGGTTCACAGGTGTTTCAGATTTTTTTTTTCATGAGAAGTAAAATATACATTTTGAATTTTCTTGGAATATCATAAGAAGTACTTTTTATTGCGAAATACTTTTGTGTAACTAGCAAATCTAGATGAACAAAAAATGGAGATATCGTTAAAGAGCACATAAATAATTTATGTCAGTCAAACTTTTGTTGGTGCTAAATGTTTTAAAAATATTTTTCCTTTTTAGACTGAATTTCCAAACGCATTCATTATACTTTTCCCAAATAAAAATGGTTGCTTCTTACTTTGTACCTACTTGTTAGTTCGTTTTTTTTTCCTTCCTTTTCTTGTATCGCATAGCCACAGAATTAGAAAAGATTTGACTTAGTCACGTATTCTTGTTATACCAACAGCAAAATGAGTCAGGATGGTGGTAGCCTGTTCAAGAGGTCATGCGTTCAAATCTCGGTCAGGATATTTTTTGTTTTTTAATTTCCCCTTATCCTAAAGGATAAATGACTATTGTCCTTGTACTCACTTTTAACAATTTTATTCACCAGCTTTAGTGGGAAATCCGCCAATTTACGTGAGAAGACGTTAATTATAAAAAAGTGAAATGACTGATTGGACAATGAAGGTTTATCTGTATATTTACAAGAATTAAATGAAAGAATATGCGTTTGTGAGAATACTTTTTGGAAGAATGAAAATAGAATCAAGCGAACGCAATACATCAAATGTTTCACTCAAAAATGCAGTAAAAGACCAGAAGTCTAAGTAGAATCCTTTTAGGGAAAAAGTAGGCCTCCTTCAGTAAGTATGTACATTTTCTGCATAAACGTCCCCACTTTCAGCGATGTCACGTATTCGCGTACAGTGAAGTAAACTAAACACTTAGTAGGGCTGAACCAATCGCTAATGGTCTCATGCGCTTATCCGATCGACATGCTTCATCAGGCAAAATAACCTAGTAGGAGGAGAAGAAAGGGTACGAGAAAAACGGAATTATAAGGATCTTTCTTTTCCTATCGTTCATGGTTACGTCATTCCTGACAGCTGGGGAAAACAGAAGTGTGCAATCTTTATATGCCATAATTGCACTGCGGGAAATAAAAGCAATAATGTAGCCCATACACCTGATTGAGGGAGCAAAAGCGCCGCGTTTCGGCAAATCAGTGGCGTTATTCTGCCTGAGAAACCGCCGGCCGCGCTCTTACAGAAAATTGCCGGAGTGTTTTCTGACGATACAAAATTTGGAGTGGGGAGCGTGGCGGGTAGTTAGGTATTTAGTGATCAACTTGTGTCACGTCTTTTATGTGAGAGGAGGGGAGGAGGAGAAGATGGGCTGGGCTTCAGCAATATTGTGGGCATGGTAAAGAAGAAAGTGGTTTGCAAGCTGATGGGCTGGAGGGAAGGGGGGAATTTGATAGGGAGGGGCCTGCACTTTGACAAACCTATGTTCATCAAACCATCAGATTAGCTGGCTTCCTTCCTAGCTTGCATGGCTACCTTCATATGCTGTTATTATCTAGAAGACTTGTATGTGTTACAGCACTTGGTGAAAAGGTACGCAAATAATGACAATGGGAAGAGCATATTTGTTAGGTGCTCTTTAATGACTCGCCCTAATAGAGGTCTTTCACTGCCTCTTTCTTTACCCCTCATTTGCCTTCATTAATTATAATGTAATTCATACATAACTACATTGAAAGAAGTGATTATGAATGAGCCCAGGCTGGCGAAATACAATATGCATCAATAAAGTCCTTTTTTTTTTCATATAAGAGTTTAAATGCTGTATGTCATGTACCTACCAATCTACATCTACTGAAAAACCAGTCACTTTTTCATGTCCTAGAAGTTGTAAGCAAGTGCAGTGCAAAGAAATCCACCTCCAATCTCTTCTATCAGGTAGGTACTTCCCTTTTATTCTACAGGAGTCTTAATACAGGGGAAATTATCTAAAGTAACAATATGTAGGAAGACCAGTGTCAGTTATATGTAAAATTTCGTAGCGGTACGAGATTTTAAGATTATCTTGCCACTTACGTCATTATCAGTACAAGTTTGCCTAAACCAGCACTGAAATAATTTCAATTTCAGTTCTGTTAAATTTTGTCGAGCATATAGAGTCGAAATATTAACTTTATATGCTCAATCATTTGATTTTAAAAAAGAAAAAAAAAATCATTTTTAGCGCTGGAGATTTCAACGCTGGGTTAGGCAAGTAGCAGTGGTATATCCAGCAATAAATAGAATTAAAAAAAAAAAAAAAAAAAGATCATCGCTGCAGATTCATCCTGATTTAAATAAATATTAGTGCAATATGGCAGTTCGTTTTAGCAACAATTATATGTTGAACTGAGTTGCCCACAAGGTTTTCAAATTAACACAATGACTTGAATTGCTCACTCCATAAAGACACAATCTGCGTTTGATCTTCTCCAAATAGGGATGGTGGACCACTCGCCCTACGGGGGTGGGACATCAACTTTAAAGGGACCGGCGGAAGGCCACCTGCTGAGTTCACCCCACTACCTTCCCGCAATAATTGCATCTGGTAGGATTTCACTAAAAGGGGCTCAATGACGCAGTGAGAAAGATTGAGGTCATTTTGAAGGTTAAATAGAAAAATATTGGTGATTTAGCATCTGATAGACCTTTAATGATCGGACTCTCAGTTGTAAAAGTGACCCTTTCTGCATCTCAGTTTCTGCTTAGCAAAATTGAACTCTCACATATACTTAAAATTCATAATCTTTAAGAAGATGCATAGTTCAGTTATGATAGAATATTTCAAAATTTTAATTTTTGAATCCATTCTCAGCTTTAAAACGAATGTCTCTTACACACTGCAGAGTACATGTACTATGATTTCGAATGTGTTTTCTTTCTCCCAGATTTTCTTAAATTTTATCACAATAAGATTGTTTAGTGTATTGCCTTTTTTTCATAAACTTTCTTAAAATCTTAAAAAGGAATATGAGGAATGTAGATGACAACGATATATAATTGTTAATATTACGCTACTGTTAATTATATATTTGCTTCTGGTTTAAACCATAAAAGAGTTTTGGTAAATGTTACCATCTTTAAACAAACGTTGGTAAATTAATTCATTATTTATGCTAACAGAATGAATTTCTGCAACACTTGAAGCAGCTATTTGTTCATCATAAACCTTAATATTGACTTGTTCCCTTCATCTCTGGCATTATACAAATCAACTTTTACAATAGTGCTAAAAGATTCTGTGATACACTATTGAGAAATTCGTTCCAAGATGTAAGATTTACTATTTTAGTGTATGCGATTCCTTTAAGGATAAACTAAGGTGTGCAGAAAAGGCCATTTTAATACAAGTTCAGTTTTTTATTAGTTGCCAAGAATTTTATACATATCATCCCATTTCTTTAATGAGGCAGTTTAAAACCCATCTTTGAATCCATTGCTTTTATTTTATTATTAGAAATCTAAATTCCTTAATCTTTTCTACACTATTTCATGCACTTCATAATATTCATCTAATAGTTTAGATTATTAGCTTTTGTTTTGTTTTTGTAAGAATTATTATTATTATTATTATTATTATTATTATTATTATTATTATTATTATTATTATTATTATTATTATTATTATTATTATTATTATTATTATTATTATTATTATTATTATTATTATTATTATTATTATTATTATTATTATTATTATTATTATTATTATTATTATTATTATTATTATTATTATTATTTTTTGTGTTAAAACCCCAATGAACGCATTTAGTATACATTTGTGATTACGCATGGCAGATGTAGAAGCCCTTGTAGTTTTTCAGTTACAGAGCTTCAGTTACCAAAATCATTTTCATTTGAGTCGTCATTTTCAGTCAAATTTTTCCTTTGTATTTTTATATTTGTTATAATTATTATATTTAAAATTTAGTACGTTTTACTACATTTCAGTTATACTAAAGCTATTCTTACTATATTTACAATTAAATTGAAATACGTATGTATATTTATGCAAGAGCATATCAGATTTAGATTACAATTATTTTATTTGCAGGAATACATAGGGTTTATATCTCGCTTAAAATAAAACATGTACGAGCTGAATAATTAAAAAAATCGTAAAAGTGTGTGCCAATTTTGCACATTAATATATGCTCCTATTTTTATCCCTTAATTGATACTGTGAAGAAATACAAAATACCAGCATCTGTCTACAATACTACAGAGAAATGCTACTTTCACCTCAGTGGTTTCTTAAACCTTTTCCCAGCTTGGTGATTAATTCTGTCAGTGACATGAATTAAAAGTTTATAACAATACCAAGTGATGATTTATTAGACGATAAAGAATCTCATCTGCCATTCGTGTTATATCATGCATATCATTTATTGCCCATAAAAAAGAAAATTAACAGAAACCTGACTAGAAGAGCAGGAAGATGGCACATCTAAGAGAGGACAGAAGCTCATTTCATCTAAGACACCAACCTTAACTCATGTATCGGCTGAGCGCCAACTACACAGGAAAAAAAAAATAAAATTAGTAGACCTAAGATAGGTATGAGGGAAGTATAGAAGGCGATCAGAATAATTACATTTGAGAATTATGGTCAGACCGGGCCAACTGGTCCTAGGAAAAGGGAAGGGAGAGATAAATATGGAAGGTCCCTTTATAAGACATGGCTGTTCTTGGATTGAAAACTCCTCCCCCTTTGGTAGATTGGTTATTGGCTAAGACTCTTGATTATGTTTCATATATACAGCTACAAGTATATGTGTAAGCGTAAGGGGGGAAAACCTGTTGCCTGAAAGCTTTTTTAAATAGGGGAGGTTACTTTAAAGTAGTCACTGCGTGCGTGATTCCTTTTTTAAATGCTTTTCTTCTTAGTAATGATAAATAAAAATAGGAGAAAAAATAATGTGTAGTATGCTGGAAAAAGATCAACACAACTGATTAATTGAACAAAAGCAGCAAGGAAGATGTGCTCGGTTATAACCTAAGTAGTTTTCTGTATTATTACAGATAATGCTGCCTGTGTGTTGCTATCTTGCCAGGTCTTTAATTATGGTGTATTATTTAGTTCTATTATAGCCACGATGTCTATTACACACCCCCAAGACGAAGACATTACCAGCTACCAAGCTCTAAGTGGAATGACCTTTAGGTCTTAACCTGGTATGGCACAACACACCGCCTGTTCCCGCCTACAATTAATTACGAGAACTGTACAATTCTTCGACAGAGAGCACAAAAATCTTTAGTAAAGAAGCTAATAACACTGCAGATTTTGAAGGTAGCTATAGAGGCAAGATTTGGTTAGTCAGAGAAAAGACCCTACGAGATACTTTGTAGATGATTTCAGCTAAAATTGCAGCTAAATATAGGTGGCACTTAAGAAGCCCATACCTTGTTCAAATTTACTCGTCATCTATATTTTTAATTTCTCTGCTCTACAGTAGTAGAAGGATATCTGATTTCCACTTAAACTTTCTATTCCAAAATATCATCGAAAATACATGTTTGGAGAAACATGAATAAAACAGTTAAAAAATATGCGTGAGTATGTAATTTTTTGTCATCTTACGTCCTCCAACGTTAAGTCATATTGGTCGGTAAATGAAATGGTGCTCAAATGAATCCGGGGTCCTTGGAGTGAATATGTATGAATATGTACATTTGTTTAACTTCAGCAATTTTTAAGGATGTCATTCCAAACCATCCATCACTTGAAAAATTGTCATTACCTTTTAATTTTTCAGAAATGTTTCCAGTGGCCACGCCGAGGTGAGAATCGGCACTCGGTTAAAATATTCGACTCTCACCAAGGCAGCCTGGGTTCGATCACAGGATACCGTAAAGTGAAATTGTAGTGGAAAATACGGCGCTGGGTTGAATTTTCTCCGATTCCTCCGGTTTCCCCCGTCATCATTCCACCAATTGCTCCATCATACCATCATTCACTTCTCTCGCTCTCATCCCAGGCGTTGGGCTGGCCCCTCAACTCTGGTTCCTTTGTGAAGCTCAGTGCACTCCCCCCACCTCGACTTTCCAGGCTAGTGGAACCCGAATCCCCTAACATCGTGTTCGTTGGTGTAAGGCAGGGAAAAAGTGCTTCCAACGATTTTGATTAAATTGCAATATTTAAATAAAATGTGTAATTTTTAATTTCTTGGAAAATCAAAGTTTTCTATTTCTAAATGGTACAACAGATAAACTATAATAAACTGATAAAATCTTAATACAAAAAATATAGCTGTCATTAAATCAAGTAACATTTTAAGGCTATTAACCATATTAAATATATTATTTGATATTCGTTTCATATACTTATATTCCTTTGAAATGTTAAGTCATATTTGTTTTTATCTCATGGTAACGCAGAAAATATGGCGCCATGGTCGAGTGCGTCTTGCTTGGCTCGATCCCAGGAACCCTATCAATTCTCAAACTCACTTCACCGGTCTTTCTCGAAATCTTTGTTATAAGAGCAGTATTGATATTTCTTAGAGATTATCGACGCTGATTACATTAACTAATGAAAATTATATTTTGAAGTTGTCATTGATGTCCTACAAATGACAAAACCAGATCAAAACATTCTGATTAACAAGGAGGTGCATAAATCTGAGGGTTTCCAGCATCACCAGAACAGCACTCTGAGTCCAGGGTGTCCTTGCTTCTTCTATATAACGCATTATCAATCCAAAAAACGTTTGTAGTTTCCCTCCCTCAACTGTCGTTTTCGTGTTCCTTTCGACTAAATCGAGCGTACAAAACACTTGGCACTGTGTCAACCAACCCGACATTGTCACTACCTGCGCCATAGTAAATTATCATTTTAACGTGCATACCTACAGATGTATATTAGTTTGGACAACTATTAAGAATTTTCATACGTCACTGCTGGATAGTAACTAAGCTATGAAGGGAAGTGTGCTGGGGCCCATTTCGAAGATTGAAAAATCCATGGCTTTTGTGGCTAGGCACAAAGCAAGGAAAGAGGGAGATTTTTGATTGAGATAATTGATAGAAAAGCACTGCAATAAGTTAACCTAATAATAGAGCCAGCTGACTGTGGATTAAAGTTAATGTTCATGTGTATAATTGCCTATATAACTTCAATTTAGTAACTTTTTTAAGTATTTGCTTAAAACAGCAAAGGTTCTCGACACGTCACCCAGTCTATTCCATGACCTAGTATATTTAGCATATTCTGTAACATTAACAGTTGAAATTTCGATCCACCTAGTATTTAGTTTGATAAAAGGGTAAATTGTCAGACATTCTATTGACACTGGAGAAAATAGTGTCTAATCATTATTTCGTGATACATCACTATGTAGAGCGATGTACAAGACATTTAATTCTTATTTGCTTTCAGTTCCCATGACATATGTACACTTTCTCAATTAGAACCTTATTAGCTTTGTTGAAATAGAAAACATTGATTTTGATCAATGGTTCTCTTAAACGTGACAATGGTATTGTTCAATGTTTGGCGATATATTTGGGATGGATTCGAAAAACGTAATTTTTTATGTTTGCATATTTTAATTTGATCGTATGATATGTCGAATGACCATAAGAATTCGTGCTTCATAAGATGTTAACATTTTAAATGTTTTGTTTTATTGCTTTACGAATTCTCCCATTCCCTCAAAGCATTTTTAAGTTTAAGCGCAGAGGTTCCACTCCCATTAGTCCTGGACCCGTAGGACCTAGGACCCGGGCCTTCTTCTACCCAGGAGCGATGGACACTCCGGGGCTCTTTCTATAGGGCAATATCTGATTTCTTAAATGGCCACCCCGCTGAGCACAACGTCAAGACGGGATGGAAGTAGATACGCCACTTACGCGCGTCAACCCCGCAGGCAAGACTACCGAAAACCTCGGTGGGGCCGCCTGGTGATGTAGCACACCTTCTACTAGCTCTGCAGGCTAGTATGAGGCAACCCTCTACCCCCTCCGGGCGGCCGTAGCCTGGTCGGAGGTACCCAATTCCTCGTGGGTGTCGAGAACACACTACCCCCTCGAGTCCAACCCAATCCGAACAACTCCCCGACGGGAGGGGTTCGGAAGTTGGGCCCGAGGTTCCTTTAGTAACGTCAGAGGTACCACGAGTGCTAAGGGTCCGCAAAGCCCGCACCACGGCAGCTGAAGGTGACGGATCCCCTCCCCTACGGGATCCCTCAATGCATTGTTCTCGAAACTAAGCTTCCAAAGAAAGAACTTGAGTATATTACTGCATTGTTGTGTGTTCAGAGAATTGTGGATGTATCTGGCTGGAAACTATTAGGCTTTTGTGAAAAAAACAAAAACAAATGAAAATATGACATTCAAAGTGCCAGAACACGGCATTTTAAGAAAGAAAACTAAATTCACGGAAGCTTATACAGTTTACCACAGCAAAGAAAGTCTCCGAGGCCTGAGACGCACGGGGGTTGGCGATGGTTCCCACACCCTCCCTGGATAGATTTATGAACTCCATGTGAGCTCAGTTACAAACCATTCAAAAACATTCTAACGGCTTCTACTTTTGTGAATAAATCTTCTTGGCTTTAGTGTACAGAATGAACAGGGCGCATGTTTTTTTAACGGTCTACTCTTTGTATAGCATGCGTTCTCTGTCACACACACTTGATGTCCTTATCCCACCTTAGAAAATTATATTAGTTTGTTTCATGTGTAAAGATTGTGCAGCATAAAGTTGAATTTCAAACAGCAATATATCGTATTTTGTTACAACAATGATTTATGTGTGCATTTAGGGACGTAATTTAGAATTGTTTAAAAAGTATTACCATAACTTTAAATTTGGTGTTTACATTTAAGTAAACTTGTTCTCTATTGTATACTATAATTTTTGTGCAGATGGTAAACCTCTTGGTAGAAGTACTTGGAATGTTATTATTCCCTTCACGTATCCTTTGAGCAATTATGTATGTTTCTTCTCTGGTAGTAGTATACTATATCTGCAAGCTGTCTTGCTCTTTCTAATAAAATTAGTCGTATTGAACAGTTAACTCGGCATTCTCAGATATACTTTACAGCGCCTAATAAACTGTTGATAGTTCGTATCGGGAAGCCGCAGTGATGATAGAGATCGCTGTAGTTCCTATTTAAATTCGATTGTGGGGAAAGTATTACCCGTCTCACTTTCAGATAAAACCGACGAAGAATCTTTTAGAACTTCTGTCTTCTTCGTCTATATTCTAGTGGTTTGTCATTAACTACAAATTAAACGCAACCGAGTCCAGACTTGGAATGCGTGACACAAATGAAAACGTGTATACAGTAAAATGGCGACTTAGGTCTTTAAATGTTTAATATATGTTATTGTAACCTCCATCCTTAAAGACGTCCTGCAGAGATGCTTATTTCGAATTGGATGACGTTTTTATGGATGAAACACTTTTTAATTGAGGAAGCATATCAAGCTAGTAATTCATTTACAAATACCAAAAAACTAATGTGGATACGTAGAGAAAATATACTACTAACAAATATATGCATTATAGTCCATACGTTACAACAATCAATAGGCAGTGATTAAATATAATCTGATAGTTTATTCAGATAAACATATATAAAAGTAATTAATGCCATGTGTGTAATGCCATCTGCGTGTCGATATTTGTAGATACATGAGCATTTTATAGACAAACTATTAGCTTGCAACATTAGAAACTATTTCTTAAAGAGATCGGTAGGTATTTTAAACAGTAGCTAGAGGAGTGTATTTTTAGTATCTTGAAGACAAAATTGTCGTATTTAGCTCATTATGTATGTTATGGTGCACTTCATTATCGCAGTAGGAAGTTTTAGAGAGAACAGAGATCGCCCGCCTCGGTAGCTTGTTGGTAGCATGTCTGCCTCACGTTCAAGAGGTCCCGAGTTCTAATCTCGGTCAGGGTGAGTCATCATTTCACCCCATTCATTCACCGTCTGATATGACTTAATGTTGGAGGACGTAAATTACAAAAAAAAAAAAAAAAAAAAAAAAAAAAAAAAAAAAACACAGATAGGATTGGGATTTCATTACAAAGGGGATTCGTTACGTAGGCCTCCATTCCGGGCCCATTGTTCCTACGCCCCCAAGGGGGGGCACCCTCGGGAGGAAGGATCAGGTGAAGGAGACAGAGGGCGGCCGACCCAAGGAGCTACAACAGTACAGAGCGCACGATCCCTACAATTTACTAGGATAGAGGCTTCCCATGACAGGCCAGCACAACAAATTCGCTCCCCTACAGCGGGATAGCAATGAGCCCAGCAGCCGGGCCCTAAGGTCCCAGGCAGGCGATCCGAGCCCCTGGCTGGCGGTCCCGAAATGGTCCCTGCAGGGGAGCGGAGACCGGCAACCGATTTACCGGAGGAAGAAGTAGTTTTCCTCAGAGCATATCATCCTGCCATGCTCAGCCGAGACACCCACCGACACTTCTACCCTGAAAGTGACCACCACATTAGAGATGATATGAAATGATAACGGAGATAAGGGAAATTCGGAGGATGTAACCTACGCAGCATTCGCCTAGTGACCCGGGAAACCCCACGAAAAGCCCATGGGTCGGCCACGGAAATCGAACCCGGGCCTCCCAAAGGAGGGCTACAGACGAAACCGCCTGAGCCATCCCGCTCGGTGATCACAGAGAGAAATGGACATCCTATCTGATCCGTGCATATGGAAAATCCTTGCAATAGAATATGAACATCGATGTTTTGAGATTTTGTAGAGTTTGTTCACCAGGAATTAAATGTTTTTAGGTTTTTGCAATATAAACATATGCTGGTGGTAGATAGAGCAGAAATTATTTGCTAAATATCTTACTATACAAGGTTCCTACATTCGAGTGCCTCCTAAATTCAGAGCTTGCCATTAAGATGTCCTCCACATTTGGAACACGTCAAAAATAATATATTTATATTTATACATAAAACATGTGGTTGGAGATGTAACTATGACATGATTTTTCTTACTTTGCTGAGCTTAGTTTGTTTCGTCTTCAAAAGTTTTTGATCTGCAATACAGTTAAAATACAGTTTTAACCAGTTGGCTTACAGACGTTGCATGAGAGCCTTTTAAATTTGGAATGGAGATTTAATTAATTTTATTTACTACTCATCGCATCATTATGAAGTTATTGCGCATCATCTAGAAGAAAGCTTTTATCTCAATGATTCTAATTTTAGCAAAGTGCTGATATATCCTTAATAAAAGATGAAAAGGTCCCATGATATTCATAAAAATGGTCATGAAATATTAAATTTTTGTACCTATATACGTCTTTTAATTTCCTGATGGCATATCCAGTTTTCAAATTTTGCAGAGATCCTTAGCATCAACATGCAACGAAATAAGGCTGATGAGCAGAAAGATTCCCCACTTCCAGTCCATTAGTTAAACGTTTCGGAATTGACGTGCAGTTAGTATTCAACTATTGTCAGTTGTCTATTTTAGAAGAATTTATATTTCCTTTAAGATACTCTGAACATGGTTTTCTCACTTTTAAAAACAATTTTTAGTAGATATTGGTGATGAAATCAATCAAACAGTAGAGAAAATACAACAAAACTTTCTTATATAACATTTATTAAAAAGACCAGGTATAAATACCTCGTACAGATTCTTTTTGTTTGTTCCATTGTTCCTTTAACTCCAATGGCCATATCGGCGGCCGTTCTCCTTTGGAACATATCGAAGGTATTCATTGGTTTCAATCATTAGATCACGCACACATTGACACACTCATTCATACTTCCAGACTCTTGGGAAGATGAGGAATTATCTTGGTCGGAGAGAAATCCCTACCCCTACCGCTGGGAATGGAGCCCGGGACACCTAGCATGTAGACAGGTGCTCTACCGACTGAGCTACGGGGCCAACCTCATACAGATTTGTTATGAGAAAATTTTGTTATCTTTTCTTTGTTTTCTCATTTATTAAACTACGATTATTCTGTGCATGGTTTAGGGACGAAATATCCGCAAATTGGGTCTTATTTCATACCCGTTTTTGTGCAGCATATTCTCTGACTAGGAAACGTTATGTTCAAATTAGTTCTCTTTTACTTTCTTAACATTGTTTTCATAAGCCGTCTATTGGTCAGAGTGAGTGCTGAAAGGTTATTAGAATTGGTTGAGTGATTTCTGATAGTACTATACCTATATGTGCATTCATTAATTAATTATACATTAATTATTTTATTATTATGCAACAATTCTGTTTTATTTATGCAACAATTTTATTTATTTCCAAAAAGCATTTGGCACATATTAAAGCGCTGGTTTTCACTATTTTACATTTTTAGTTTTCTGTTTTGAAGGATCTTTCTCAAAGCTAACATATATTAGTGTATCAGAGAGGAAAATTTATATCAAGATGAATATCACCTAAGAATACGTTTGATTTCTTCAGTAAAACGTGTCTTTGCTACTGAAATAGTTGTGTGCTAAGATGAAGAAAATTATTTTCACACTTTGCACTACATACTTAAACATGTCGCCGCTTGAGATATTGTTCCTACACACCGCGATCGTTGAGGCACGAATTGTTAATAATTGGTTAATGTAAAAGTTTTATGGCAAATGTACGTGACTTCATTATTCTCGAAATATCAATAAAAGTCGCTATAATGGAAAACTTGAAAGGCGTATTCCTTTTTCTTTCTCTTCTGTCCTTTTTGTGATAGCGGGTGAACCTATGTGATACAAAAGTAGTAAATGAAAGAATGGGCACGTGATGTTATGGTTGAAAGACTATAGGATCTATATCAGAATCAAGATCAACATTATGAAGGACCGGATTTAATATAATTATAGTCAAAAATGTTTTCCTGTAATTATTTTGGAAATATTAATAGGTCCTCCTTATAGCATTTCGTGGTTATTACAGTACGTAAAAAATAAGACAAAAAAGAAAACGCGTCTCAATATTTCTACAGAACTAAATTAGTAGGCTTAGCAGCAATACTTGGTTTAATAACATAGCTGTGTTCCTCCTATCGCCTTTTAGGAAAAAAGAAAGAATGAATAACCTTTAAGGCAATCGCTCTACATGGCCTACTCAATTTTCTCCGAAGAATCAAGGATGCTATCTAGGAGAGATGATTCTTTTAAGTTATCTGTCCTGTTTCGTCATTCTATGCTGCCCATCACTGGAAAGTTCATCGATTTACTACTTTACATATAATGGAAATCGCGAAGTGTTTCCTTCTGCAATATACCTATATCTATATTCAACACTTATGGAAAAGAAACGATTTCCAAATATACTCCTTATAAATAAGTGAGTTTCAAATCATTTTCATAAAAAATATACTTTATATTTCATAAAATCATGACCCAGTTGTGTTTACTCAAAAGAACAAGACGAAATTACAACTGTGTCTCAGCCTTTGGAAAGTATTTAACTTTGGTTACTCTTCTATTACTTAATAAGTGATAACTTCTACATTTTAGATTCACTGTTGTACTTAAAGCATATCAAAAAAGAGAGAAATGGAGGATGAAAAGGAGAAGGAAAAAAGCGTATAGCCAAGGCCTAGAAGGATAATCACAAATAAATAATGTACGGTTACTTTTTTGAATACTCAGGGCTCAAAATTCTTAATGAAGCTACTTTTAATCGGCAGCAGTTATAGAGATACCCCAGTTATCTTAACTGTACCATACAAATCTTCTACAGCATAAACACACATCCAGTTAAATACGTCCAGAAATTAACTTCTGTTTGTTAATAAAATTAAATTGTGTAAAGATACACAAAAATTATTTATTACACAAAATACTACAAATCTTAAGCTACTTTTACACATAACTGCGAAATTTTGCAGGCATTTGTCATAGCGAGGCACAAGTTTTTGCACACCTTCATAGAAGTTTGCCTCCTGTGTCTTCAACCAGTTGGAAATATTTTCTTTCAGCTCTTCGTCTTTCTTGAAGTGTTGACCGCCAAGGAAAGATTTGAGATCTAAAAACAGATGAAAGTCGCTACGAGCGAGGTCAGGGCTGTACGTATGGTGGTCAAACACGGTCATGTAGGATGTTTTTCGTAGCATTTGCAATGTGTGGTCGTGCGTTGTCGTGATGAAACACAACACCTTTTGAAAGCCGATAAATTTCAATTAGTTTCACTTTCCTAGCTTTCAGAAAACGAATCACGTGATCTGATTTCACAAGCGGCGGGATTTTCAAAATAACACCGACATTGTAAACAACCACAACAAAGAGTACGTGGCTGACAGCGATCTTAAAATGGCGCACGTTTCTCCTCCTTGATACGGAGCGTCTACCGCGCATGTGCGGAACTGCGATCGTAGCGCTGCAGCGGAGATAAATTGAAACAGAACTTACTTTCTGGACGCCCCTTGTATTTAACAATAACTTCAGTGCCTCAATTCTAATATGTCTACTATCAAACAATGTCTTAAAAGGAAAGGAGATAAGAAGGGGGTCATAAATCTAACACCCAGACCTTTTAAAAAAGCTTTCAATCAAAACAAACAAGGCAGCCTTTGGGTGTTTATTGAATAATTGCAAATGCTCACCTCCAGAAGTTCTTGTCTGCCTGAGGTTAATAGGTTGAGATAGACTTAGGTTTTCGGAATACGAACAGAATTATAAGGTAATGTCGGGAGCAGAAAATTTTGGTAAGGCAAATATGTATGTAAGGCGATCATAGCGACTACAATCATCATGTTTGGAACCTTTTCACTATAGATAACAGGGCACATTGTAAAACGAAAATTGGAGAATGAACTAATGCAGCAACTGGAGTTGGAGTAGCTATAGCTGCAGGTAACATGGCGTAACAGCCCCAAGTGGGTTTGAGACCACCAACCCGACTGCCGGCTTCACGCTCACTTACGCACGGCAGAGGTGGGCGATCATTCAACCAGCATCCCGGTATCCCCCAGCCAGAATGTTGGTTTTCGTGGCCAGGGCCGCTTACCTATCGTAAGCTCCTCACTTTCCTCACCGGTCCTATACCCGGAACCTAAAATCCCCACCACATGGGTGGGATCGAACCTTGGCCACTTTCCGTGGCCAGGAACCAAGGAATGCTGCCTTAGCCCGCTGCGCCAGGGCTCAGCATATAGCTGAGCGCTTTTTTACACTTTGTTAATTTCTTAATGCCTTTATGATTTTATTTAAATATCAGTCAAATTTTGCATCATATTTTCTGTCAGAGAATTGTTACTTTAGCCAATATTAAATATCGTTAATTAGTTCCTTATGATACCTAACATCTCTGTTATGCTAGCAATTTGTTTTAACCATTTTGGTTAGAAACTGTCATATGGGAGTAAGGATAAGAGTTACATACAAGAGGAAAGCAAAATATTTCTTTGCTTTTTTCTTCTTTTTTTTTAATGTATGGATAGGTAGATTAGAAGAGGCAGGCTATAGAAGAGGTTTTCAAAAGGAGGTCCACAATTATAGACAATATAAAAGAAATGCTCATAATTAAATGCAGTTGAAGGAACCTAAAAGAAGAGAAATAGAGACGGCTGGTTGAGCAGAAGACTAAGATTGATTGATTTAAAATTTCCAGTAGCTTGAGTGGAACATGAATCACGTGCCAAGAATTGCAGTCTCGGAATGTATTCCTTATGGTCGCAGAGATTAATCTGTTATCAAATCAGAAATTCTGCTATCTCATTGATAATGGAAGTTTGGGACAACTCGATAGGTTCATCATACTGTCTCATCTACGAGATGGTGCCTCTCACTGAATCTCTGGAGTGAAAGATGCTCTGGTTTCCAGATAGTGACTGTCTCTCTGTCCCTTAATTTGTTATTAAACCACAAGAATATGCTTGAATACAGTTCGAGGCTATACTAAATACCCTTGTTGGTACACTTGGATAGATCCTTTTTTCTCTATTTTTACCTGGTTCATTTCTGACCTTCCTTTGTTAATGCCTTTTCGTCGCAGTCGTGGTGTTTTCTGGAACTGTAATCTGGGCTTTTCCAGTTGCACTTCATTGACATGCTATTGGTTTCTTTCTGCCTTTCCTCTTTATTTTCCTCCTCTTCTTTACCTGGTATTCTTTGTTTTCCCTTTTTTGTCCACGTTGAGATGTATTTTTATCCTCTGCTTGTTGCTTTGCGCTATCTCCGCCTCATGAATAGTGAACACAGGTCTCATTAATGAATCTTTCTTGTGGAGCAGTAGAGAGATTCTGTGAGACACTAATGAATCTTTACTAGTGACAAGTTAGCACGTTTCAAGCAGCACGGTCTCGGCTTCTTGTTTCCCATGTGAAAACTAGAATCCTGTGGTGGGAGAGGTCTACAAGTCTCCTGTACGTGACGAAAAACCTATATCCACCCAACCTCTTGTCTGTCCAAATGTAGATAAAGGAACACTGTTGGTGTTGTGTACTTAATATGACATGGTCCAGTTCCTCGCCTTCCACACAATAGCAAGTTTCATAAACTTGAGGGAATCAGTCAACACTCTTCAAAGCAGTGATCACTACATCTCCGAAAGGAAATAAGATAAACAGGAAAATAGCAAGTGAGTCTTCATCAACCAAATGAAGTCACGCAACCACTCACTCACTGACTCATTCACTCACTCACTCACTCACTCACTGACTCACTCACACACACGCGCGCGCGCGCACACACACACACACACACACACACACACATACACACAGAGCGAGAGAGAGAGACCCACCACAAAAGCTGTTGCACCATATGTGCAAATGTTGTACATACACATCGCTAAGTTTGAAAAGTAGACTGGAGATAGCAGAAATGTGAATTTTGGAAGCGATGAACGAATTTGGAAAGTTCGATCATATATGAAATAACTAAATAAATGGCGATTTCAGATAACAGGATTCTTATCAGTTTAGTGTGAAATCCAGCTCCTTCCCTCCCAATCCAGCATCCTCCATTCCTCGTACATGGCATAAATTTATTTTTCTGAAAATATTCATAATTTATCTAAATAGTGTATTTTGATGATGAACAAATATGAACAGTTTATATATTGAGTAACCTAGTTGAGCGACATTATAATTTCTGAGAAATACCAGGCCCATTCATGTAAAGCGGGCGTTCACCATCCTTCACGTTGTCATTTTTGTAAGAAGTCAGAATTTGTCATGTCGTTTTCTTCAATTTTACTCAATGTATTGTTGATCTTAATACTGTAGGCTGTCTGCCAATCAAACTATTTTCCCCATTTACCTTCCTTTGCAGAACATTTCTATGCATGGAGTTTCTTATCACCCAATATTCTACTCATACACTTTTTGTCTTCCAGGTCACGTTTAATATTGTTCTTCATCCTTTGGTCTAACGCTCCAATAACTTTATACGCTTACTTCCCCCACAACCATATTTCAAGTGGATTCAATCGATCTCTTCACTTTATCTTAACATCTCAGTTTCCATACTATCCATTGTCAAACGCACTACTCTACCACCTTGAACATTTATTTGAGGAACTACGAACTCTGCCTGTTTTCTCTTTTAAAGCTTCACTTTGCAATTGCCATCTGATTTGATGTGTTTCGCTTTTCTACTTGTGACCTTCCCAGACTAGTGAAGCAATCGACTTAACTAAAATTGGCACTTGTATTTTCTTTGCTTTTTTCCTCAAATAAAACCATAGTAATATATATTATATATTATTTTATATTTTTCTAAGCTACCACAGTTATTGTATTTTTTCATTTTACACTCAAGTTATTTTAGCTTCGTTATAATGTTATTTTATAGTTTTCTTTTTTGATAGCATGACATTTTCATATCTTTTAGAAATATCACACACTTGCCCTTCTTTCCTTGGTGAACAGTTATTTTTCTGTTTGAAGGATAATTTTAAGAAGATAAATATATTTCGATAGGGTGTAAATGAATAGACTTCCTACATGAAAATAGAGGCCTCAAAGTTCAAGGACGTTAAAACTCTTAACTAGAAGTTCATACGAGTTCAAATGTAGAGCATAATGACGAATACGAGAATATGTAATAAATATACACTGGAAGATTTCCTCTGTTGTCTGATGGTTGACTTGAAACTTCCCAAATCCAGAGATTCAGATTTTAATTCTAGGCTGGACGGTAGATTTTCCTTTATTTGGTGTTCCCTTCCTCCTTCTTAGACTGGAAGCATAAGTGTGTGTGTGTGTGTGTGTGTGTGTGTGTGTGTGTGTGTGTGTGTGTGTGTGTGTGTGTGTGTGTGTGTGTGTGTGTGTGTGTGGGTGGGTGTGTGTAAGAGCATATAAGATACCAATAAAGCCAGTTATTGAAAAAACAGTAACAGAGTGAACATAATTGCTATTTACAAAGAGTAACTCAACAAATTCAGTAGGTATATTTGAAAGCTCCGAGCATTGTTGAAGGACTGAGAGAGGCCAAGAAGGTAGTCAAAAGTTCTCTGAAACGGAAGTCAAATGATGTTGGCTGTTAATACTGAAAACTTTAGAACACTCATTTATTTTATACGAATACCTTAGTATCAGTTTTTAAATAAGCTCTTGAAGTAGGTTAAAACTGAAAAACATAGCTGAGTATAAATCATAAATCGAGTCTCACCCATATAGCCTCGGAGCTTTTTAAAGTGTGAAAATCAAGCTTAACACTTGTACACATTTTACGAATGTTAAATCCTTTTGGTCTTTGGACTTTCTATCTTTGTTCTGGTGGGAGGGACATAATTGCTCATTAAACACCGAAGAAACAAACATTTTAAAAATGGGTCACTTCTAATAGTATGGCAGCGAAAAAAGAGTGACCGCTTGTTCTTTTCTCTCCAAGCAGAGTGAGCGCCCTCGACAAACAGGATTAATGAGGTGAAAATGAGCCTCTCTCAACTTACTCAAGATTTTCTAAACCAAAAATTATTTTTGAACCAACTATCTTCCATTAGTACCAAAGAATTGGCTACAAATACCAACCGTCCTCGTACGGTATTAAAGACGTACAGTTGGAACCCTACTCTCTTGAGAGTTACGCCACCGCTCACCATGGGGCGATTAATGGTTATCTGAAAGTTGAGTCTTTAGGAGTTAGCCATAAATCAAAGAGAATAATAATGCATTCCAGATAGAATGATATCAACAAAGGTTAAGTAGAATCTTTACAGTGAACGCTATTTTTCATTGATTCATTCAATCACTAAGAACGCTCTTAGGCGATAAATTTTCCTGCATGGCTTCGCAAAGGAAATATATCGCTGAAGGTAAATTGCTAGCTAGCAGAAGCAATTACGTCTCCGCGTTTCAACATTTCCATCTTAAGAGCGCGAAATATTCTCGTGTGCTTCGAAGTTTGGTTTTGCGTTTGTTTTGAGTCTTCTCTCATTCTTTTAGCCCACTTCTCTCTATTCTCTTTCTTCTGATTCTTCCTTTACTCCTGGTGAAGATGACATACTTGTTTGTTCCATTAGAGGAACGCCATTAGTACATTTTCTGATTTGGAGGACAGAACTTTAGAGGAAAAATTCTATTTGGATTTCACTTAATTGGAAATATGTGTGTAATAGCAGATTCGTTTACTTATACATGCCAAAATCCAGTTGGCTGTTAACCTTCTATGCACACACACACACACACACACACACACACACACACACACACACACACACACACACACACACACACACACACACATTTCTAGAGACGATTATGATGAAACTCTCACGAGCATTCAATATAACTCTAAAACTATTATTGTAAAGAAATCTTTTAATTTTTTAAACGTCATATTTAAATAACTGCATATACCGTAATAATATAGTAATAATTATAATATATAATTATAATAAATTATAATAATAATTATAGTAAATAGAAGTATCGTATGCCGGGATAGGAAGAAAATCTGATTACGCAGTTAAAAGAAGTTTATACTGAACGATTTTTAAAGCTTATGAAAATGCCTAGTCGAAACACTTGTTTGATTTGCCTTCTAAAATATAAGTCATAAGAAGAGAAGGGAGAAGGCATAGACTCTGAATTTTCTTCATTTCTAATTGAAGTAGAAACTCGGTATTTATGGACACTCTTTCATACTTATCTTTTTATTGTACTCTTCTCTAATATAGGGTATCTACCAGGGCAGCCTTCACAATGTGAGACCGACCCCCCTCTCAAGACCAGGGAGCTACCGAGCTGTCCCCGAAGGGCGCTCGGCGCCTCCGTGGGCTTTCCATAGAGCAAGACCTAGTGACTAACAAGACCCCATCTGGTCCGAAAACACAAGACGGGATGGAAGTGGATACGCCACTTACGCGCGCCAACCCCAAAGGGGAAGGCTACCGATCAACCTCGATGGGGCCGCCTGGTGATCTAGCACACCTTGTACTAGCTATGCAGGCTAGTACGTAGGAATATATGGCTTCCCTCAACCCCGTCCGGAGACGTACCCGATCTCTCACGGGTAACGGGAACCACTGCCCCCTCGAGTCAAACCCAATCCGAACAACTACCCTACGGGAGGGGCTCGGCAGTTCATCCTCTAGTAGCGTCAAAGGTACCACGAGTGCTAGGGGTCCGCAGCGCTCGCACTACAGCAGCTGAAGAGGACGGATCCCCTCCCCTGCGGGAACTCTTCTCTAATGGGCCTGAAATTTAGTTCAGAGGACCCTTTATCAGACGTGCCGTAAATCTGCGACACAGAACCACAGGCTTTACTTCGCTTCCACGCTGATGAGTTTTAGTGCAAAAGATAAAATCGTTCATCCTCAGTTTACTTTATACCTTTAGTTAATAACATGAGAGTTAATATAATACGTTAATGGTTCTTTCTAACTACTTATGCATGAATTGTGCATGAAAGGCAAAATCAGTCTTCGAAAATTTGCGGCCGGGTGTTGAACTACGGATCTTCGATCTGCGTGGTTCTTTTGCTCCTTCAAATCTAATTAAACTTTCTTAAATATAGCAGTTCCTATATTAGTTATATGCGCTTGCTAAAATACTAATGTATCTCAAATGTAATAATTCATCTAAAAATAAAACAAACTTCAATGCTTTAGCTTATTCTTAGTTTCAAATTGAAGAACTTTGATGCTCATCTTTTGAGTATTACAACTCAATACTGCAATATATAAATCAGTCTTTAATTCCATAATGAATAAGAAGGACCAAGACAGAAATAACAGAAGCTACGTGTTGTCGTCTGACTTTATGTTGACTGTGTAATGTTCTCAATTAAGGCAAATAATATGGTCTCTGCCCTAAATTTATCATTTTCATTAATGAATGTTGCCCTTGTTCCAAAATTACTTTGGTTTTGATTGATTTGCCTTGGTTCTGCCGAAGTTATTAAAAAGTAGATTAAATTACTGGTCTTACTCCGCTTACACTTCGTTTGAGTATTAACATATCCAGGAAAAATTCCTCAGACTATCTGATCATGGTATCGAGTAATTCCCTGGCTATGATTACCCCTTAAATGCATGTGACGTCACTAGTGTTGATGATTTTCTCATCTCGGCTTTATAGCGCTTGCCAATTATTTTCTGAAAGGGTCAACTGGAATTTTTACTGTTTCCTTTGCAGGCCAGAGGGCAACAATGCTCATTTAATATTTAGTTACTCAGATAGCTTTAAGTTTTAAGCTAATAACCATGTTTAGAACGTCTGTGAATCGTTTCTTATGTTTATATTAAAATTAGTCTAAATTACGCAATTACATTAACCTTGTTAGCAGATATTAAATATGTGTAAGCATTACAAGTAAAGAAAAAAGCTATGGCAACAGTAAGTGCAGCGTTTACTAAAACTGTTTATATGGAAGCAGTGAGCGTTATGTTTACTAGAAATATTTAAATTGCATATCGTAACGTGTCCTGCATTTTCAATCTTATTCAGCAATTCTGAGATAACTACTTGATGATATCACATCATTGTACATCAATAGAAACTATATAAGGCATGTTTCACAGCTTTTTAAATAATAGTAAGAAGAAACAGTTATTAAGTTTCAAGTTTGGCAAAAATTTGAGTAAGGAATTCTCTTTTTCACACATCCCAATTTGTGATTCAAGTATAGATTATACTCCGCATTAGGTAGGTGTACATTTTCTATCTCTCCAGCCTTTAAGTAAGTAATTAACTTACTTAACTTAATAAGTAACTTAAATAACATTGATTTATGCTCTAGTTTTCTACAAGAAATCAGGACTAGAATAAGGAAGTTCAAAATTGTAATCTGAATATATCTGAGGAAATAAGTTATTTCTTTATGCAAACATATTTTTCATGAATCATTATTTAAAGAATAATAGCAGTTAGCTGAGAAATTTCACGATAATAACCCAGCTCAGTATTGGAAACGATAGAAACTTGTTTCCCGTAAACTTTAAACCAAACTGTAGCGTACTATACCTCCAGCTTCTGATATATACTTTCTCTTTTAGCATATCCATGGAAATCTTAAGGTATAACAAAGTACGCACTAAAACTATGAAACGTTGGATCTCCGAATGTTCGAGCAAGTGTTGCACGCCTGGCGATCCGAGAGCACTGATTAATAACCTTCGCCAGGGAAGTTCAAATCTCAAATGATTATTGGATACACTAATAGGTATATTTTGTCCAGAGCGGCTGAATTTTCAAGAAATCATATCATCTACGTCGGAATACGCCCTTATTCCTATCTAGAAAGCTACAGTAGTTCAGGAAGGTATGATAACGTGAGCAATTGTCTCGAATTTGCAAATGGAAATTATACAAGTTAGATGATGAGGGTAATATTTTGACATGAACTCTTATAATCAAATGATCACCGAAACATATTCAATGAAGAATTGTAACTCCTTAAAGTGTTAGAAAAGAAAAGAAGCCTTAACCATTTGAAGTATCCCTGTTTAAGGTTAATTTATTTATAGTCGTGTTGGCATCCAAGATTCATTTCGCAACTTAGATACAATAATTGATGGAACAATAGTATAAAAACGATTATACATAAACAATTTAGATTGAAGTTTATTTCTCGTGTTTATAAACAATAACATTTCTCCTATTTGCTGGAACTTTCATGATTCTTTTACTACGTTTGATCGTTTTATTACGCAATGTTTAGTTGCTTCTGCATAAATATCTCTAAAATATTTTTCACAGAAGAGGTAATTTTTCACAAGGAAAGAATTTTGTACATAAGAATCTGTCAATATTTGAAATGGTGCGGCAAGGTAGGGTTACTTTTGAGTGTTCTGTATGGATTCGTTAGAATTCTCTCACAAATTCAGTAAATGTTCTACGCATGACTGAAACACTGTAGCGGACCACTTTTATCTATGCAAAGATCAACCAAACCGCCAGGGTAATATATCAAACCAGTTCTAGGTTTCACTCCAAAGTTTCACAGGTTATAGAATTTGTTAGGGTTTTGCTTTCCTTTTAGGACAAAACAATATCTCTCCTAAGTTCCCGTCACAGGTAGAGCAGCTGGCGCCTGCAAGTCTCGAGTATGACCAACACAATAGGTCCATGGATTAAACAGACCACCATGTGGAACCAGATACATAAATTTATCTTTGAGATGCAATCTGTACATAACAAACTTCTGAAGCTCCGCTATATTTTGCTTAGCAAAGATGTCTTCCCACAAGAGATTGGTTCACACTGGGCTGGTGTGGAACACAGATGATAGGAGGTTTCTATTAACATTATAGAAAGAAAAATACTTTGGGAGTGTACATTTCCGTGCCTTTGACTGTACTTCAACGTCGTTTTTATTAATTTATTATTGTTTATACACACGTTTAATCAGTGCTTCTCTAAACACTGTCTATTTTCAGCTTCCTCATGTTTCGTCCCACTTGTGTATATAAGTAGTTGCTACTTATTCTAAATAAGTACGTTCCTAACTAATGACTAAATTTTTCACCCGCGCCTCTGCAGCTGAGTAAATAAGTTACACAACTCAAAATTCTCCTTCAAAACATTTAAACAAGTTCAGTAATGACGGAGTTTTTGTAGAAATTGATAAAGCTTTATGTTTGCTGGCCTTTTTAGGGAGAAAAAACTGTCTGCAGTGTAAATATAGTAGACTATTTCATATTTCTGACATTTTCCGCAAGAGGAATTTGGTTAGCTTTGTGCTCGGACCGCCTTTATGGCAGCAGCTGAAGGTTTGTTTTGAAGCAGCGACACACCCTGACCGGCTTGGCTCATCGTTTTGAGTACAAACCACTTCAACCGGGTTCTTGAATCCAACAACCGGCATGATCCGCACAATTAGCATGACTCAAGTGGACTCTTCACTGGGAAAGACTCTTCCCTTATACAGGGCGTCACATTGGATCTCATAAACGTGTGCTAATGGTTCATAACGTCTCCAACGTTCCAGATGCACACACATTTATATAATTTGTTTTTCAAAGAACCGACAATGACAATTAACTCTGACATTAAGTAGTAGGGGTTCTCTTTCTAAGTGATCTAAATTTAAGAATTATGAGCCGCATGAAGCTTGACGTATGTATCGAATTCATTCAAATTGTATTTAACTTTTTAGGGGCGCTGGGGTAGCGCAGTGGTTTCGTTCGCGACTCTCGTGCAGAGGGTCCGAGTTGGATGCCCGGCTCTGGGGTGTCGATTTTAAGTCGGCCCTTTCTGCGCCTTCACCTCTGTCTAGTTCATTTGAAGTGTCCCCTAAGCTCAACGTGGTTCGGAGTCCACGGTATAAGTATAGGTATAGGTTCATTCGCCTCACCATCATCTTCGCTATCACCCTTTCATTGGAGGTAATGGACATCGACCTCTTGGTGCCTTTACCTGAGAAATGGGACCGGTCATCACGTGATGGGCCGAAGTTACCCCGAAGGCCGTTGTTGCCATATGGGGAATGTTGATATACATATTTATCTTTATGTATTGACAGTATATTTCACATATGTTGAACTACTATTGCGCATATTTTTCACAGTTTTAGACGATGATCATAGTGGCGCATTAGTATAAATCATCAAAATACTTGCTATGAAAAAAATGTTCACTCTTATAAAAAACTATGAAAACCACTCTGTACAAAGTCATAGCAAAACTAAAAGCACGCTCCACGCCAAACACTACTCTAAAATCTTGAATTGAAAGTATAAGTGTTTTCTTATCCTTGGAGGCAGGTTTCTGGATGATAACATCGTTTTATAATGAAACGATAAGTGTTAACATGGCAAATTAGTATAAGGAATCCGATAAATATACAAGCTTTGAAAAGGAATGCCATATGTTTGCAAATTAAATATATAGTTGGCACTCTTACAAGGGAAGTGTAGCATTCTATTCTCTGATCAGTTAAAATAGTTCATACTAAGAGTTACACATAGCACATCTTTATAAATGCAATCTGATTGTTGCCAGTTATGTGTACACATAACTAGGTTTTCAGTGCTCTAAATGACAGATTAAACATTTTAATAGACCGAAATTTTAAACTCGAAGAATGGTTACATATCTACACAGATGGATGTAACTTGGACAACAACTCAGGAGCAGGAATTAAGTGTGCACTGTTCTCATTCCATCAACCAGCAGGATACCACACAACAAATTTTGATGCAGAAGTAACGGTTATTCATATTTCACTCCAACACCTTCTAAACAGAATACATAAATTCAAAAATGCTGTCATACTTTCTGATTCTAAAGCAGCATTACGTGCAATAAGTTCATATAAAATGAGGTCAAGCCAAATTAAATAATGTCACAAAAGGATCCAACAACTTCAAAAACTACAGAAAAGAATTATATTACAGTGGATACCTGCACATTGTGGAATTGCTGGAAATGAATCAGCTGATTTTCTTACCAAAAAGGTGCAAATTTAATTCAGAACAAAAGTAAAATCTTACCCTTTACATCTATGAAAAGATTCATCAAAAACAAATATAAAAACGAACAAAACCAATCAATATCTAACAAAGCCAAAGATAAAAAGTGGAACATTTTAATAAAAATCCAGATATTATTCTAGAAATCCCACGTAAAGCTGCAGTAGTAAATTTTAGATTACTTACGGAACATGATTATTTTCCCAAACACTTACACAGAATAGGAATTTATACAAGACCAAATTGTCCTCTGTGCAACAAAGAAGAGGAAATGACTGAAGAACATGTTCTAATCTGTGAAGTCCTACTTGACGGACCCACTACACAGAAATATTGGAGAGCAAGAGAGCTAATGGCTTCATTTTCAAAACCTAGCATTTGAAAACAACAACACTTTAAGAGACATCTAATGTTTCTTTGACAGCCATTAATATATTTAGCTCTAACTGAAACAAATAATGTATTACATTGGACTTTATCAAGCTATTTTCTTCTATTTCAGGTAAGAAAATGAGACGTTTCCCCCCTATTTGGTTTCTATATGCTGGTAAGTACTTTTAAAGAAGTCGCTTACTAACTCTAATGGGGAATGAAGGCTCAAGATGTTTTGTGGTGGCATTATAATCTTATATTTTATTGTTAAATGATCCAAACCATTAGAGAGATGCTGTAGTTTTAGGGTGTCAGTTTTAACTTTGAAACCAAAAACTCAACGACGCGTCTAATATGCGTCGGTTTTCAGAATGCTACGAAGACACGCGCCAAAGACGGTTTTACGGTGTTATTTCCAGTAAAGACTGAAATTTTAAATAAGTATATAAAAAACTTAATAAAAGCTTGCTAAACATTTTATCGCTGCAATAACTTCGTAGAAGGAGTATAAGATAATGTTGAAGCAAAGGTTACGTATATTTCATGAACAATCCATAAGAGCCTCTTCAAAAGCTGGCTTTTTGATCCCAAATTAATTCCTTATTTCAAATGATTAAAAGTGAGATTTTCCTTTTGATTTCTAAATCTGGTAGAAGCAAAATAAGCTGTTGCCTAGATAAGCTGATCTCAATACCGTAATTGTCGAACATCTCGTATCAGCTAGCCTCTTCCTGCCGCTACGAGGAGTACTAAATCAAAGTTAATATATACGTATAGCTAATTTCTCTGCACTTATCTTTGGGTAAACCGGAATTACATAAAGTGTTCGTTTAGATATGTATCCTTTGAGACTGAACGCAACACTCGTGAAGCTAATGCAACGAAGACCTGAACGTAATAGTTAAGGTAACATTAAGCATATCTGGAGCTGTCAGCCTTGCTTTTAATGATCAGGTTCACTCACTACACGATTCTCTCAAACTGTCAATTTTGTATTATAAAACTAAATAGGAAACTTCTTTTAATTTTCATACCGTTTTCCTTTTGGGTAGGCGAAGTTTTGGCAGCAATGAATGGGATGGAGTATCATTAACTCTCCGCTATAAAAACACAATTTGATGTTTTCTTAATAAAGTGAAACTTTGTGTAGGCATCATAATGTATCCCTGATTGCCTGTATTGCATTCTTAGAAAATTGCTTATGAGATGGAAACTTACACAAGTGTAAATGGTTTAGTACATGTTTTCTAGTGGCTAATCTGTAGCATTAAAGTAGAAAGGCATCCTTTTATTTTATATGAATATCTTAGATATGAAATCATTTAACAGCATGTGTTAGTGGTACACAGTTGGACGTGCATGTGCAAGTGTATAAATCGATGTCATTCATATAATGTGTACATGGATTACTGAAATCGTTGTTTTGTATATAAAGGTGGATCGCATTTACAGCTGTTTGTTCCTTGTGGACGGCGATTAGTGCTTTTAAATGTCACTATGTGAGTTACAATATTAAAAATGTATTTTCGCGTCAGATATTTCAATTATTTAAAGAACACTTAGCAATACAGAGCAGAATCCAAATGGATCGTATTCAGTCTGTGTGTAAAGGCATGAACTGAAATCGATTTCAATGCACCATGTATACGTAATTATTGATTTATATAGGTGATGACTTACACTTCAATTTTGAATTTAGTATAATAAAAAGGAAATTGCTATATTATATGTTTAGAAATTTGGTATAAGGTGTAACCTTAAACACATTTTGTAAACAAGTAATATTTAAAACCATTTGCATGTATTTAAGGTGATATTTAACATTTCCTTGAACCTTATTATACCCAATAATAACTTGTGGCTTTGTAATTTTTCATTGCGTCTAATGCAACGCCAGTTCACAACACTGTTCATTGGGTTATTCCGAATACGAGGGCTGTTCAATAAACAATGATCACAATTTTTTTTGACCACGTACCTTTACTCATCCTCATAATTTTGATGGTACTTCACAAAATAGTCTCCCCTGAAAGCGATGTACTTGCCCCATCGTTTCTGCCAGTCTTCAAAGACATGCTGGAAACCATTTTTGAGAGATCCTTCAAAATCGCCTCCGCAGCCTTCACCACTGCTTCTGATTATGGATAATGCCTCACACGAAGGCGTTTCTTCAAGTTAGGGAATAGAAAAATGTCACATGAGGCTAATTCCGGACTATACAGAGGGTGAGGGATGCACTTCACGTTGATTTTTGTAAGATATTCAGCAACAACATTGGCAATATGCGGCTGCGCATTATCTTGGTACAGCATCCAGCCTGCTTCACGGAAATGTGGTCTTTTGCGCCTGATATGGACTTGCAATGTTTTCAGGACATCCCTGTAGTATTGTCCAGTTACTGATGTGTGTGCAGGTACAACATGCTGATAAACCATTCCATGAATATCGAAGAATAAGATGACCATAACTTTCCCAGCAGAAGCAACCACTTTTGCTTTTTGGGGGGTTGATGATGAAGGAGATTTCCACACTGAGCTTTGATGTTTGCTCTCGGGATCAAAATCATGTAGCCAAGTTTCATCAGCAGTCATTACGTTTAAAAGAAACTCTGGATCTTCCTCTAACATCAATTTTAAATGTATGTTACCTCCATTGCAGCGGTAGGCGATACTGAACCTGTTTGGACACAGGTGGGAATCAGGAGTACCAACAATGAAACGACTACGGCGTGTTTGTTTCACATTAAGCTAACAGAATATAATAAGATTGAATTTTAGTGCGAAAAATTATGATCGTAAAAATTATGATCATTCTTTATTGAACAGCCCTCGTAAGTAAATTTACCTGTAGTCACAAGGAAGTTTCTTCGACTGCTCCAGTTCTTCATAAATTAAAGACCTTACTATGTTTTCTATATTTATTGTGTATTATATGGAAGTGATGAACACTTTCACTTATATTGTTAGAGAATACATTTACAAGCGGCTAAGCAAAGTTGAAAATCTTCAAGATATGTTAAATTAACAAATTGAAATATTTTTAACATTTTACAATGTAAACATACTTTATTTATATTTATGTTGGTTTTTAATATTATCTGGCATAGTGAATGCAGTTTATCAATATATGCAGAGGATTTGTCTCTGGCAGATGCAGTAATTAAACAATTAACCTTTTACTGGTAAGTCAACATTTTTGGTTTGCTTCAAGCTCCTGTTATATCCAAGTTAGAGAGCAGTTTATACAAATTATAAAACTTAGTTTCAAAATCATTACTTTGCTCTTATGATTAAATACAAAGACTGCATTTATTAAGTATGTATGGTACAGGCGTGATAGAGCTGCAGAAAACCTGCTGAATTAACCCATTTGTTACTTTATGTAAAGCTCATGGAGGAATTATTTGCGCTATCAGACTTAAATCAAAGCATCCTTCTATAAACCATTTTCCAGTTTTATTTTCTGCTGTATTTCAGCTGTTCTCCAAATTATATAAAGAAGTGCCAGGCTGAAAGCTGATCGAATGCGATGTTCATTGTCTATTATATACGTAGACCTAGTAGGCAATGTAAAACGAATTCGGAAGGCTGAATGGCAGTAGCACCTTCTTAAAAATAGAGAATAATAAGTTGTGAATCAGTTTAGTTTCAGGTTCTTTTCTTCATACAAATAATACAATATACTTTTATATCGTACATTACAGTGAAGAATTAAAATGCAGTAATAGGATGAGTGTATGTCTCATCCTATTTTGAGTAATATTGTCATCAGCCCGCCTCGGTAGCGTAAATGGTAGTGTGTCTACCTTGCGTTCAAGAGGTCCCGAGTTCGAATCTCGGTCAAGGTGACTTACCTAGATAAGGTTTTTTCCGGGGGTTTCCCTTATCGTGAGAGACGAATGTCGGGTAAGTCTAAGCCCGGATTCATTGGAATACCATGCCACCCATTTCATTCATTGTCTGACATGGCTAAACTCTGGAGGATGAAAATTAAATATATATATATATATATATATATATATATATATATTTCCTCCTTTAGTCAGAGTAACGGTATACAGTGGAGAGGAACATTTCTAGCACTGTACTTACCACTACCAGGAGGGAGGAATGACATGAAATGAAGGCTACAGCCAAGGAAATTAGGTCACAAAGACGCACGGAATTGATCGCTGAATATCCAACAGTCTCACTGCTAGAACTGCCCAGAAACGGTAACAATTGCCTAACGATTAAACAACTGTCTAGTATCCACAGGGAACGCTCTTTGCTTTGAGCAAAGATCCGCGCAATCTATCGGCACTCCCATACGCCATGAATCCTAGAAACATGATTTAAACTTGATATGGAAATGAAATGAATAGGGAATGATGTAAAGGCAATCGTGGTTGATAAAGAAACATCCAGTTTTCACTACCAATCATGAAAAACCTACGTCACAATGAATGGTCCAGGACTTGCTGAATTCAATCATCACACGTTATCGCACTCTTATTGCTCAGTATTATTTTAATAGTTTTTCTATCAAAATAATCTGTAGCATGCATCACAATTGAGAACGGCCTCTAACGTGTTCCGCTACTGTAAATAGCTATAATGGTTACTACATCAGCTGATGAATTAAACAAAGTATCCTTAAATTCATCATTAAACACGTTTATCTGTTCACTAACTTAAAAATATACCTTACCTCTTAAAACCTCCATTTCGATACCAGATTGAGCTTTCCCAACCAAAACCGCAGCTCATTTGCACCTGTAATAGCTCTGCATTCAGTTTCCAAAATATCTGCTATTCTGAAAGCTGTCATTAAAATCATCTAGCAGTAATCTCGTAGTCGCAACTTGTGAAGAGTTTTACGTCGAAGCCCACTCCATAATGTAACAAAACAATTTGAAACAAGTCACGAGAAGCCAAAACATTTTAGTGCTAAGTGCACCTTATTCTCCTGTATAAGCATTATACAATCAAGAGTACATTTTCAGGAATTACAGGTTGAATTTTGTTTTGTCTTTAGAGAAACAAAACAAAAAATGAGCATGCTTCTACGCAGATTTTGTTCAACCTATTGTTGGGAGTCCCTATTAGTCTTCTTTAATAGAACGTAAATGCTCTTATAACAATTTTTCACACCACTTCATCGTCTTTTTAGGCAGCAGTATTCGTGAGCTACACCAATCTCAGGTCTGTTCACCCACTAACCCGTAATTATTATGTAGGAGTAAAGGTGAAGTGCTTTCTTTGCTCTCTTTGTAAAACGGCGCTTGTATGAGAGTTCCCGAAGCGAAACTTTGCTTTGACTGTCTACTCGATTTCATATTTCGATTAGGTACCTCTTTCTTCTTTTTAAGTACATTTTAAGATGTTAACAACAACTTAATTTAAGATAAAATGAATCACATTAGCTTATAAGCTCATATTTGCAATAGAGTTTCTGATACACAACATGTTTAATACCAAGCTTGCAAGCTTCGCATATAAATTTGTGCTATACAGGGCGTTCATTAATGTAGATATCTAGCTTAGAGCTAAATTATATTTAATGAAGTTCGTATGAATTGCATAATGAAAATAAAGAAGTATCTCACATCTAATAGGAAATAAAGCATGTGGGCATCAGTGAAGAGATAAATTAAAAAGGAAGTTTATTTTTTCACTTGATAAAAATACGTTCACTATCATTGCTTATTTAATCCTTGGATTGATATATTCATTAATGTCGAAGTAATGTGATGTACATGTGGTAGATTATACTTAATTGACATAAGGGGGATCATGATTGAAATTTTTGTCACAATTTAACTGAAAATGTTATCCTTTTTTGACCCGCTACATTTCCCCTATTAGTGCACTCCATACCGGATTTCTGAGTGGGAGAACTATTTTGTTTAAGCAAATTAATTACAACCCTGGTTTTACCTATATGTTGTACTATTAATATATTTTTATTCAAGTGTGCGGAAGATGCTGTTCAGGAATTCTGCAACTTTCACTGTGTTGAAATGAGTCTTCAAAACCACTCTCAGGAGGCCCGCCTCAGTAGCGTGGTGGTAGAATGTCTGCCTCACGTTCAATAGTTCCCGAGTTCGAATCTCGATCAGGGTGAGTTGCATGGATAAGATTTTTTCCCAGGGTCTTCCCTTATCCTGAAAGACGAATGTCGGGTAACTCTATGCTCTACGGATCCTGGGCTCATTTGAGCATCATTTCACCTATTCCGTCCGATATGACTTAACGTTGGAGGACGTAAATTACACAAAAGAAAGCTCCCACGGGGATTGCAATAAATACAGCTGGTCGATCTCTTAAGTACGGGGAGCATTCAGTCATCACATGTCGGACCATCTGTGGAGGTTTTTCGGGGCACCTACATTGGACCAGAGAGATAAGCATTGTCTATGGAATATGTTAGGGATGAAAATTTGGTGTGGAAGGCAATATTGGATTTGGTATAGATGCAATTTCAAATCGTTTCCACACTAGTACCAAGAATCGAACACGGCTTACTGCGCTGACAAGACGACCGAGAGGGGTTTAAATCATACGCAAAATGAAAGGATTTTAAATGTCTCAATTCCTATGGGTATTTAAAAATATGAAATATTCAAAGCAAGTTTTGAGAATTTGTGACATTTACAAACTTCATAGAGACGAATATTTAAGAAGTTCTACCAATATTTCCCTTGGTATTCGTGCACGCATATCAAACATTACCAAAGGCAGAATAGCTCTGACTCAATGGAAGTATGTAGGAAAAAATAATTTTGTACTGTTTGACTATTTGCTTATGTTTTAACGCTGATAATAAACCAGAAAATAGGTGCATTACCTGTTTTTTAAACATCACGTGGCGTGCAGCTGAGAAGAGTAGGAAATATTGCTGATGAAGGGGTGAGAAAGTGAGGAGTAACAAAAATTAATGAAAATGAAGAAGGGGAGAAGACAGAATGGGGAGAGAACGAGCATATTTCATGCAATAACATGAGCACGGTGTATCAAAACGTGATTTATACCCTAAAAATCTTTTATAAGTGTTCCATAAGAGAATAATTGCAAACAATTAGCCATAATTAATTTTGGTAAAGAAGCTCTTGTTCATAACTCCCACCCCCATCCTTTACATGCCGCCTCTATCATCTATGGTCATACTAGCGGCTTTGCTTTTGAAAAAATTCCTAATTGGCAATGATGCTTAGTTGTTTGGTATTAGTATCTTTTTTTATGAACATTAAATTCACTAATTACTCACATGTACATTCCCATACTCTGTGGCACCTTCTAGACTGTAAGGAGCACGGGAAATAAATCCTAGCTAAAGAAAACTTCCACCTTCCAGGGCCGTAATGAAAATCAAGGCCGCCGGAGTTGCTGATTTTTTAATTTTATTTGCTAGTCCTCACCCTTTCTTACCTGATAGTTTCGAAACACTGATTTAAGACTTCAGTGGACTTTGTGCCACTGTTAAGCAAAACATAGGGCTATTATATACAGTAGAGTTTTCTAAAACGTTGCAGAAGATGCGGGATTGTTTTGTTTTAAACTGCGTACTTTATGTTGCACTGTGAATCAATGTTGCGGGTTTTATAACCATTGTAGATCTATAACTCGTATGCATACATCGTAAATCTCTGTCGACACGTTTGCCACTGCGGCGTAAGTCCACACTTCACACAGTCCTAGGTTTGTTATTGGTCAGAAACATCATAAACTCGCCTCAATCACCTCACACTTGTACAATAAAACTGTACTGCATACAGTACACATTTTACATTAGTTTTTTATGCACAACACAGATAAGGTTGTGTAAATAAGGCAATGTCTGCTTATTCCACTTCAATTATGTATGACGGGATTTCCTTTTGAATCCTTACCTTTTTCCTACCTTCATTACTGTATTCACTGGTTGTGTTTCTATCGTATTCTGAACTAATTTTTCACTGGTGCTTTCATCTAGAACCTGTTTTTAAAAATACTTTTTTCTTCTGTTTACCACGTTTATAATTTACCTTTGTCTTAGAATGGTACACAGTAGTTAATAAAAGCATTAAAATGTTCACTTTTACTTTCTCTGCTGCGTAGGTAGAAACGTAGCACCTCACATCCAAAAATTTGATACCCTATTTTCTAGAGATACATGTTTTGAGATCCCTTTAACCAAAAATATATTGAGAAAAAGGAGGATGAAGCGCTTAATTAAAAAACGAAAACATTATATACGGAACGTGTCATTTATATTCGGTATCTTCCAAAGATTCGACAAGATAGTTTCTTTTTTAAAAACATCCCCATCCCAAACTGTCCCTTATACAGAATAACATGTTTTGAAAATTTTAAGTTTTTTTTAAAAAAATTCAGTAATGGATCTTATTACCAATGTTTAAGCTATTGTCATAGTAAATTAACCGCTAGAATTCTTAATTCCTAAAATAATAACTGAAGTCCTTTTCATTCTGAATGAATAGCTGCATATGGTATTCTACATATATGTAGAATATGCAAAACCTTATAAAATATGTATATCCCATTAAAGCTTACGACTTATGACACACAACAATTTTGTAGACTTAACCATTTCCCAGAAAATTTCTATTACTGGTTTCAATTATGTTGAAAACATAATATCGGTTAACCTCAAGGTAGGTAGATTTTGGGCACTGTTGAGAAACATTTCGTCCATTGTCTTATGACCGATACGTCTTGCCTGGTTGCAGGAGATTAAATTTCATAAGAAAAAAAGAAAGAACAGATAAAGTCTGCATTCCCCTCCTGGACAAATATCTTGACTGACATATTAAGACCTATGAATACAGTAAGGAATTGTTCCAAAATATGCCAAATTAAACAGTATTCTCATTTTTTCCGACAAGAATCGTGGCTAGTACTCTACAAGTAAACCAATAGCGACTACTAGGTAAGGAGAGAGGCGGGAGAGAGGGAAAAGAATAATCCCAGTCAGGTGCGTGTAACCGGCAACAAACACCGCAGGACAGCCCGATTTTCACGCCATTGTAGTGAAATTTCAAACTGTCCATCCTCCTCCTCTGCCCGAAAATTGCCGCCTGCTTTTAATGATAGCAATATGCGACCGCCAGTCGGCCCCCTGCTAATGACTTTGTGGCAAGGCAAAAAAGGGGTTAAAGCAAGTCACGTGCTGCGGAAAGTGCAACACGTCTTTCTTTTATCTGCATTTGGGAATCGTGGACTATGTCTCTGTCAGATCAGAAAATTACTTTAGTTATTGCATATTTTACCATCATATCATATAAGCTCCGCTTTTACTTCTGTTTATGTTAAGCGTATCGCCTGTTCTATGATTGAATCAAAACCTCTTTACATCTTTTTCTCGGCCCTCCTGGACTTTTTCTTCCTTCCGGATTCCTATCTCTCACTATTTTTACCATTCGTTCGTCAGACATCCTGGATACATGTACGTTTCACTCGTCCTTTCTTCTTTTCACCCATTCCCTTACAGGTTAGATCTTGCACAACTCTCTAATTTCCTACTCTGCTATACAGTGTCTTTCCAGCTATTCTCCTTTGCAACTTCATCTCATTTGTTTCCAACATTCATCGTGTTCTTTTGTTTCTGCTCTTATTTCCAGGGCATACGTCATCATTGGTCGAATTATGGCTTTATAAATTTTGACTTTTGAGTTTTGTTTCATTACTCATGCAATTATTTCTCTATACTAATTCATTAACACATTCGGATATTTTTATCGCTTTTACAACTTAATGGTTAATTTCTCTCACTGGTGATGCTAAATATGGTCTCTGTGGAACGTTTTTCCTTCTTTTTCTCCATTTACATTCTCCATTTAAGTGAAGTGTTGCCCTTTGTCATCTCAGGTTAAGAGTTTTCACTTTCGTTCGCGTCTCTCATCCTGAGGATCCGTCGTTCGATTCACGGTTATGGTTGGCAATTTTAAATTTTCCCTGCCAGATCTTAATATCTAACTTTAATGAAGTGTCTCCAATGACTACAATACTCATTCTACCAGGCTGAACACTTGGGTGTTACCATAGATGTGGAGTGGATAGAACAACAGACAACTGGTACTTCAAAATATGCCATACATGTAGATTCGAAGGCAGCACTCCTTGCTACAGCTAATAGAAGAACAACCCATCCCTTGGCTATTCAACTCAGAGATAAAAATCATCGGAAAAGTAGAATCATTCTCCACTGGGTCAAGGGTCGAGAACGAGCCGACTATCTCGCCAAGATTGCTGTCAGTTACAGGATTACAATAGATTACAAATCTACTCCCTTAACCCGGAGCAAACAGATGTTAAAAGACTACTACACTACGATTTGGAATTCCATCTATACTAAATCCAATGATGCTTTCTACACCAAACATTTCATCCCCAACATATTTCATAGACAGTTCTTATCTCTCTGGCCTAATCATATAACAACCAAATTTCTTATAAATCATGGTCGTTTTCAGCCCTTTCTCCGCAAAATTAACATAAGGGTGGTTCCTCTGAAAACCTCCACAGACGGCCCGACATCTGGTGACAGAATGCATCCTGTACTCAAGAGATCGATCATCTATGAAGTTCAATCCGCATGCCAGTGGTTTTGAAGACTCATTTCAACCCAGTGAGGGTTGCAGAATCTCTGAAGAGCATCTTCCGCACAGTTGAATAAAAATATACGTATAAATTATACAAAAATTGTAAGTATCCGTGATATACCTATAGGTGAAACACGGGTTATAAATAATTTGTGTAAATAAAACAGAGGCCGTCTTCACAATGAACGCTGTAGGTCCTGTTATTCCATCGCCATTCTCATCATCACTATTCTCGTCATAACCTTACAATTGTAGCTTGGAAGAGTAATACTCAGTGGCATGAATTTTCTGGATATTCCGGTGTTAATGTTACTTAGTGTTATAATATATGGAAGCTTTTATTGTTTCTCTAGGAAGCTATAGAATAATAAGTATTAATTTCTCTGGACACTTCTTTAGTTTCATAATATAGCTGTATCCGAGTTTGCAAAAATACAGAGGTAGAATTGCAGAACTCATTACGGTGTGGAGCATAGTTTTTTATGCTCTGAGGCACGTAGCTCATTTGGCTAATATCCTGTCTGAGACTAATGCTCTAACACAGTAGGAGCTTTCTGCACGCGCCCATTAACCTTCGTGTGGCCGCAGGGGGTGTCTGGGTGTTAAAGCTGTGACATGCAAGCACAGCATCGCTAATTGTTAGCATGCTCTTTCTTCTCATATCTTTTCACTCATTTATAATAGCGTCAACTTCATAGCATCAGCATGTTATCAAATATGATCAGTCAACTTTCATTTGCTCTAAGAGACGGTGTTTAAGTAGCCAGATTTGCTGCAGTTTTGTGGTGATATCTGCTGATAAGCTTAAAAATTAGTAGGGCCATTTTATAATTCATCACCAGCGTTACATCCCCCAGAAAAGATATAGTAAGAGAATTCGTTATATGAGTCTAAATATTAATCTCCTCACTTAAGTTGCCCCGAACTCAACGAATTCAGCCAAGTAATTTGATTAAGGACTTCCCAATCCCTAAAGCCTCCAGTACTGGAACTGCGTTGTGGCTAGCATGTAGGATTATGACAAGACACGTTTGAAGACCTCAATTCAATGTATAATGTGTAACTTTATCTTACAAATAGAGCCCGGAGGTTAGGCAGAATACCTTTTTACCTATAAGTAATAAACACATGATCGTGTTTTAGGACATTTAGAAGTAACATTGCTAGTTTTTTGTCTATTTTACACGGGTTTGACACGGTTCCGATACTCTGCCTGTAGCTGTTTATGGCACTTCGATCAGTTCATTTGCAGCCAATTCAAAATTCTAATTTTGTGAATAAATCTTCTCAGTTTTAGTATACTGAATGAGTAGGGCGCAAGCTATTTTTAATGGTTCTACTCCTTGCGTAGCATGCGTTCTCTGTCTCACCACAATCATTGTCTTTGTCGCACTGTGTAAGGCTGGTACATTCCTGTCAGGGACTTTCTTCGCGTTGGCGAACAGTACCAATTTTTGCATTTTTAAAATCAACGTAAACATTTCATTTATTTTATATTCAGGAACATCACGAGGATGGACAGCACTTGAACATCTTCTATATTGGAACCTGTACAATGTTTCACCATTTCTCTTTGAAAGTGGTTTTGCTGAAAAATATGTCAAAATATGTCTAAATTGATATTGATGGCCTAAAATAGCAACCCTCGTTTTGAATTTTTTTTTTTACAGCAGTAAGAACATTTCTTCAATGGTAAAAGAATAGTAGAAAACGTCACACACATGTACATTTTTTCTATTAGCAGCATTAGTATAGATTTAATTATGAAGTGAGATATTATTAAACGTGTGGCGTAACATACCCGCAAGGCATACCACCCATTTCTGCCGACCAAGGAGTCATGGTGCAGTACGGAGGGTGGGACGTGCGGAGCCCCGCTCTCTGCTACAGCAACCAGGAGCCGTTACAACTCAATCATGCAGCTCCTCAGTTATCTGCTCAGGGACCTAACGAGGCTGAGTGCACCCCACTCTGAGCATGATAAAGTGACCATAGGGAATCAAAACCGGATCTCCCAATTGATAAGTAAGCTAGCACTGTACTAAGAGATAACTGATAATCTGATGTAGCGAGGGATATTTACCACACTAAGAAACATATCCTACAGTCAAAAACTGAACTATGTGTGAGGATAGTGCTCCCATTAGCGATAAATGTTCTACTTCACTCATCCAAAAAGAAACCATAAGTTATTAAGCAACCGTCGTAACTGAAGTTCTTTGTTTGAACTTAAAAACTGGAGACTGTAAGCCGAGCAGCTAAGAAGTTTTTAAAATCAGATATGGAATGGTACTATTCATTTTCAAATGTCCTGAGAATACAGGTATAGGAAAATGATACTGTTTTAAAGTACCGGTAGAGTTTTATGTTCAAATATAGCATCTGTACAAGCCAATGACCTGTATCCCAGGAGGAAGATGGGATATCTTATAATGAATTTCAGGGTGGTCCTAAAATTACCGTTATATATAATTCTGAGAGCATTTCCTGACAATGAGTATTTTTTCTGCGCCTAACTTTTACTCCATCCTCTCTTAATCTCAAGTCTCGCTGGTCTCTTCATTAGAGTAAATAATACACCTTGGGCGTGAGCCTATATGCTGTATCCTTTGTTTTCCCCATCTTGAGACGTTTCATTTTCTTTCCAAGAAAATATTTCCTTCCTAATGCTTACTTTATTTCTCCTTTAAAATCTACTATTAAATATTGCATTTTAAACGTATATCCAGGATCATGCCCTTTCAGACAATTGTAATATGTAGTAAATAATTTATATACAGTATTTTAAAATAAAGTAATCCAGACATGAATTCAAAGAAATTAAAAACCCTTCTTCTCCTCCTACTCTGCTTCCAATTAGCATACAATTGGAAAATGACGAACAAAATAAAATGCATAAGCAAGAAACCTGTTTCAGGATACAGTTCACGACAGCATTCTTGATATTACACACTCTATGGTACGTTACGTCCTATGCATCTCAGCTTGGTGGTAACAAGAAAGCAATCCGCCTGCTATACAATTTCAAATAAAAACTGCACGCATTTAGCACTGCTTAGCACAAATCAGGCGTCGGTACAAAATATGTGTTGATGAAACAAGCTTGACTTAGTTCTACTCTCTTTCAATCGATTTATTGGAACAATAAGATACATTTCTGTAGTGATTTTACCCTTTTTGATTTTATCTAAAGAATTCGCAGATTCAATTGTGAATGCACATTTTATGTAAAAAACGCAAGAAGTGGACTTCTGTTTCTGATTGCTTTGTCAGCATGCTCCATTATGTTGCTAATACTAGATGGATAATACAATCTACCTACATAGTTTCTACATTTTATAAAAACTGTTATACAGTTAAACTTGTTTAATTGTCCTTAAACCTCTTTGTATACTCTTGATCTTGCATACTTCTTAAAACATCTTCAATACTTTTCTATGATGTCAATTGACACATTTCTCTATTTTTGCGGATTCTTCCTTCAAGGTGTTTCTTGAAGCATTTCACAGTCGTAAATAAGTTGGTTCACAGTCTGCATTGCTTTCCGACATGGAAACGTTGATAGGTATAGATCATACCTGATCTATGGAGATGTCATTTGGTTTCGCTGTATCCTGTTACTATTGCAGGAAGCTCTGATGTTATGTCAAATTTTGGTTTTCATTTTTCTCTAACGGTCCGAAAGAACTTCTTACATTTTACTCCTTAAGCTGTGCCATTCTGCCATTTAGTGCTTCCTTCTTCTTTTATCTGTGCAATAACTGAGGATTTAGGTACTTCTGTGTAGTGGATTATTTCTCTCTTTCCTGCTGTAGCTTCCTTCGCAAATATGTCTACCATTGCATTGCTTATTTCCTACATCAGTTTTGTTCCCAGAGGTTTCTTACTATAAGTCGTACTTCTGATATTATATATCCGTGCTTAAAATTGTTTTTGAGCTTAAACTTGTTTTTCCAGGGTGACAACTATCCGTGTAAACAGCAACTAGCCTTTCCTCTAGGAAATACACTATTTGAGAATGATAAAATCGTAAATGGAATCTAATGTTTAAGGACGGGAAACTAATATTCTTGATTAAATAAGGAGTAGTTCTCATTGAAAATCTTTAATTTTTTAAGAAAATCGAATTTTAATCATAATTACTGCTAGTAAGAAACACACTTTTTATATTATTCTGTATCCACGTGCACAAGCATGGCAGTTGACAGCGAGACTTTAGCCAATGTGTTACACCATATTACATTCAAATAAGTTGTATGCACAAGAGTGGCTTACCAGTAGGTTTTGTTTTGTACATTTTGTAGAAATTGCTCACAGGAGCAGTGTGCTTATTAGGACGGGAGTATAGGTTTTAAGGTTTCAAGGGTTTGTTCAAATAGATTCAAATGATGTATCCGTTTCATCCCTGAGCTCCTAGATTTCCTTTACCCATAGATCTATGAGTTTTGTAGTGTAGAAATATTAGTTCACGAATGCGACAGTCATCTTTGTATTCTGGGTTTTATCAGCTATTCAGTATCGATGAACCCCAGAATCTTGCTATTAAAATTGAAACATTTAATTCCATTAATTTAAGAATTAAGTTAATATATTAGGACAAAAGAAAGAGAAATATAATGTATGCATAGATATGTAACAAATACATATAGGTAGCTGTATCTATTCTTTTTCTTTTGTTATATTCTTCATCTAATTGGGTGCATATGTCCTATAGTCCTTGAATAATCATTACAACAATTACTCTTCTTTCGTCACGTTGCTAGTCATTACAGCAGTTCTTCTTTCGTCATGTTGCTAGCGACTGCTTTCTGAAGTATTAGTTTTACTGTTCAGTAGTTTGTTTAACACAGACGTTTGTTCCAACGTTCAATTTAATTTCGTTTTGTTTATACTATAATCATATGAGATATTGCAAATAGATGGCTAAACGGTTTATCTATTCCAATTTATCAGTTCCTCTATGCTTTTATATTTAAATTTTGTAATAAAATTTCTTTCTTTCTTCAAATATATTTAGGTATACGCCATTTTACTGCATAGGTATTAAGTGTAACTGAATTCCAGGAATTCCATTCCAAAACATTAGAAACCATATACATATTTAGGTAAATAATATTCACACAGAAAGGCAGTAAAAATGTATCTTGGAAAATGGAACAAGATTGCAGATTAGGTGTAATAATAAGAGCTTTGATGAATATAGCAATTAGGATTCTAAATTAATAAATATATTTAATTCTTTACAAGTGCACATGTACTGTACACAACGAGCAACTAACAATTGTATTGTACTGTGTTCTTTGTATTAAATGACATACCTAGAGCTTGCACCTAGAACATGAACATGACAAATTCAACTTCAAAATGGTTATTTTGATATTTCCTTTCTGACCTGCAATTTTCTGCATGTTGTTTTGTTGCACTCCTTTCGTGTACTGTACTCCATCACAAGAAAGCCAGATAGAGGAATGTGTAACATATCACTTTTGCAGTGTTTATACTCGCCTTCCGGACACTGGGTTCATGCAAAATAGTGTTATTACATAACTCATCCATACATAATACATATCACTGCAGTTACTGAAAAGAGAATTAGATCTGGCAGCATGTGTAACTCATATGCCCTCTCATACACTCATTTCGTAGTAAACAGATCCACTAACAGAGTAAATAAACAGTTCAAGTTTCTGTCTTCTTCATTCCCTGCTTGCCTTCTTGTGGTGGGGAGACAGTATGTGTATTGTAGTTTGCAATATTTTTTGGTATTTGGAATAAAAGTACCTCAGGCTCGATTACTAAATAAAGATTAATGGAAGGTTTCATTTCTGATGCTATCTTACTTCTGGCATCTTTTTAGCCTTCTATCACAGCAATTTTCTTTGCATATTGCCTGCATACATAGATATGGCCTGTACAGTGGATATAATTCTTGAGCAAGAAAGCTTCTAAGAAGAGTTCAGGTATAGCAAAAATAGGAGAAGCTGAAGTCCAGCGAGGATATTTTCGAAGAACTGCAGATGATAAGCACTTTAGGCAGGCAAAGCATTAATTACAAAACTGGTACCTACTAAGAATCGTGCCAAGAGGAATGCCTCCGAGATCTCTTTAACCTGAGGTGAAGGAAGCAGAATAACAGCTCGTCCAAAAAGTGATCGAAGGGAACGAATGTGCACAAGTAAAATATGTGCATTACAAATGACGTGAATTTCTATTTAACAATGTGTTGCAAATAAAATATGTACTTCTTCTTTATATTTTTTTAAATTGGTGATTTAATTTCATAACTAATGAGATAATCTTTTATGAAATTCATAGAAAGTGATACTCAAGGATTAAAAATTCCAGAATTTTACTTTCTTGTCCTACTGCTAGTATTTCTTCAGCAATTATAGTACACTTTATCTAGGAATTAGCTTTTACTGTTCTAATTTCATATTCCTACCTACCAATTTAGGGAAACAAGTTAATTTACTGAATACTTAATCCCAAACTGAATGCAGATTAAAACAACTATTTTATAGCTGGCAAATTTACAAATAACAGTTCACAAAACTTCTTGACCCAGTACCCTTAAACGATGATGCGAAATATAAGTACACACTAGTCCTATTTTTGCAGCATCATTAGCCTCCCTCTGAGGAAGATGCTAAACGGTGACGCCACGAAGGCTATAAAACATTCGCATTAAATTATTGCCTTGTAACATTGTAAAGCGACAGTCGTATTTCATGTGACTGCTTCCCAACGTGGTGATTTTACGACATATGCATATCTCGTTACTGCGATAGAGTTGTCCATTTCAAGGACTTATCCCCAAAGAAACAGTGGGAGGGGTTAATGGGCTGCGAGAGGTTCCCGCAGTTTAAATGCCGTAATTTTACCTGTCAATTTCTTCATGATTTATTTATTATAAAAGGATGTTTAAATTATCAATGCCCCTTGCTTGACCTACCCCACAGGAAGTATAGTGTACACTGTAATCCAAGCACTGCTGGCTTGTCAGCCCACATTTGTTAAAACGTTCATCTGCATATAGCAATTGATAAATATTGTCGTTGACTATTTCTTTGCCAACATAAAAACACAAAGTTGGTTCAGAGATGCCTTAGAATCGCCACAGCCCGGATTTGTATACAAAATGCATGGAGCTTTTGAATAGTCTAAATGTATGCATTGGCTGTATTCTTTATCATTCTCACCCTTAAGAGATCTCTAGTACAGTTTTAAAATGCTTGTAATTGCATATTTTGGAGAAAAAAAATTGATTTTTCATGCATATTTATTAAAAGTTATCAGGTAATGGTATATATTATTCTATTCCTACCTTAAATAAAAATTGTAGTTGTTTCACACATGCAATAGTTTTCTTTATTTTCCTTGAAATGTCTAGTGGCAGTAGTTGTGCAACATATTAAAAGTTCTCTATCCCAAAGAAGCACAATTGACCTGTTTATTCCATGGGATGCATATCACAGTATCCGAAAGTTGATCGTCTTGTTTCCAATGTCAAAGAAATTTTCATTAAAGTAACTGCTAGAGTTTAAATTTTCAGGGAATTGGCTCCAAAGTTAGCATTACCTGTCCAGCCTGTTTTAACAAGTTGGGGTCTGTGATTGCAGGCCGCATGCTACTATGCTAAATATTTCAGTGATAAGAAAAGAATAGTAGACAGTTTAGATCCGGAAGGTATAGCTTCTATAAATATAACTCAATTCAGCTGTTATAGAAAATAAACTGCAGTACATATGTAGGCGCTCTTCAGTGGTACCAGAAATCATAAAAGAACTGCAGGCTAGCAATAATTCATTTCAATACTCACTATCCCAGCGAATCACCGTCCTTCGAAAAACACGGAGTTGCAAAATTGCTTTTGAGAAGTTGAATGCAGTTCTTGGTAAAAATACAGGTTATAAAACAATTTGTAAAATTGCGAAACAGCTGACTGGGGAAACGTATGAAGTACAAAAAGAACTCACTTAAGGAGAGATTTGCAATTTCTCTCATTATTATTATTATTATTATTATTATTATTATTATTATTATTATTATTATTATTATTATTATTATTATTATTATTATTATTATTATTATTATTATTATTATTATTATTATTATTATTATTATTATTATTATTATTATTATTATTATTATTATTATTATTATTATTATTATTATTATTATTATTATTATTATTATTATTATTATTGTTATTATTATTATTATTATTATTATTATTATTATTATTATTATTATTATTATTACTTTATTGTTATTACTTTATTATTATTATTATTATTATTATTATTATTATTATTATTATTATTATTATTATTATTATTATTATTATTATTATTATTACCTATTTGTATATATTAAGATTTTTTATGTCTTACTTTTTACCAGTGATGTACTGAAAGGGTAAACCAACATTTATTGTTTATTTAACTATTACAAAGTCTGTCAATTAAGTAAAATTGATGATGAATGCATAAATTATTTTTGCAAGAGAATTAAGTTTAAAAGTAACTATAAAAATAAAAAGGAGTGCATTAAATTTTACAGCGTTCTTCCTCTTCTCACATCACCAAGCGGATCTGTCGAAAAAAAAATTACTTATACAGAGGTGAAATTTTTAAGAACAGTACATATAGTTTGCTAGGGAAACCCATAAATTAAAGTGCCACGCTTTTATGTTGAAGACAATTTAAACGTTTGTCGCCAAAACCAGAATCAATATTTCAAATGAATGAGCATATACCGATTGCCAAACAAATATTTACAGCTTTACAATATAAAAGATATTGAGAAAGGATACTGACAGCTCCAGAAAGAAATGAGGTTTCTGTTTCGCTATAGGGAGGTTCTGTAATCCAAGAAATTGTAAGGTTCAGTTGTTAAAGTTTTAAGAATTATAATCACCTCTTTTATCCGTTTCGTGACCATATTGTACTTACACCTTTAAGCTAGTGATATAGAATCAATCTAGAAAAGAGCTCTTTAATCTGAAGAACCTTTAGTGTCCATCAGTATATTTTCTCTCCATCAGTATATTTCTCTCTAATTCTAGCTTCCCTTCAGTCCTTTAATGTGATTTATGTAGGTATACCTATACCTACCGATGATTTTTTTTTTTGTCACTAAGTTCTTGCATTTCATTTTTATTTAGAACTCTGCATCTGGCAACTACAACTTTCCTAAAATTGAGAAAAAGTCCTTATGCTTAGGCTATAGGGGTCCTTTAATGTGATTTATGTAGGTATAACTATACCTACCGATGATTTTTTTTTGTCACTAAGTTCTTGCATTTCATTTTTATTCAGAACTCTGCATCTGGCAACTACAACTTTCCTAAAATTGAGAAAAAGTCCTTATGCTTAGGCTATAGGGGTCCTTTAATGTGATTTATGTAGGTATAACTATACCTACCGATGATTTTTTTTTTGTCACTAAGTTCTTGCATTTCATTTTTATTCAGAACTCTGCATCTGGCAACTACAACTTTCCTAAAATTGAGAAAAGTCCTTATGCTTAGGCTATAGGGGATGGTGATGAAAGAGACCTATATTTTGAGAAATATATGTGACTAATTAGAGCAACCGATATATTTTATAGCTCGAGCTTCCTGATTGTATATTTTGTGGCACAATACATTATATAATGCACATTAATACAATAATGGTAACGTTGCAGATATCTAAAGCCACAAACTGAGAATTCAAATGAAAGTCGTACCCCAGAGAAACCTGTCCAAAAGCCCTTTGTCAACCGCTGAGCTACCTTGGGGTTACAGACGAGCACTTTTAAACATTTGCCCATCATTTCGTCATGATATACAGTACAAGTGTAATAAAAGGCCTGGCAAGTAGTGGATTAGCATTCTTATATTACAACTCCAAATTTACAACATACTTAGAAAGTACGTTATTACATTCAAAAACTTAGAGTTTATGGTTATTTCCTTACCTGCAAAGCACTAAATTTGGATAATTATAACTAATTATAGGAACTTCTAAGCATTAAAGCAAATAAGGCTGAACTGTTACTGGACAGGAATGCCTCAAATGACAACCGCCCCATCCCTGATACGGTCTTTCGGACTTTGGTGACAGGATTCAGATCGGTTTTTAGTGCCTTTGGCCTCTCTTGATAATGGTTTGAGTGTAGATAACTTGAAGCCAACTGCTTAAGAAATCCTATGTCTGTTTATGACATCACTGTCTGCTTTGTTAAGCAAAATATTGTCACCTGTATAGTTGAGGAGTACTTGGAAACATCATATTAGAGTGGTATTATTTAAAACGTTCTCTTTCTGTGGACTTGACTCGTTTGCATATTCTGTAGTCCTTAAATATGCTGACCTATGAGAACAGTATAACATATTTTACAAGACTTTAGCTTATGACATCGACATCGTGCAAGTGAAATAGCATTGTTTGTTAACCAAAGCATCCTAAGACTCATGAGAACGCTGACATTTGTTAGGTAAACGTTTATTTAGCTTCTTTAGCGTGGGACTGCCGATTTGGCGCTATGTCACCACGCTGGAAATAATAGTATTTAAAGACTGCATATTTTGGAAATCGTGGCTAACTTTATGGGTTCTTCCGCAGGTCACGCTGATCTTAGAAATCAGGGTCGTCATGCCGCCCTTCGGTGGTGGCTAACTACACGCAACCTCTATGAAACATGGTTACGCATCTTAGTAAGTCTGTATGGGTCTTTAATATAATTAAGTAATTGTTATTACCATTTCATCCCTAAGTTCCTCGAGACTTTGGGGGTGCCCTGTACTTCAACTGATTAATTACGATATAGTAAATTGGCATATTATCGAACTCGGTGTTGTCTCTAGATTCACTCTACCACTTCGCCCTACAGTCCTGTTCTACTATCTTGCTCCCACATCTTATTACCTATGCTCCTAGCTACTGAATAGGGTGTAAACCATTAAGTACACTTCTATTCGTAACATTTGGTGGAGTCGCTTAGGTTCCTGCCTTGTTATTCGTAACAATGTAAGCCGTGCATTGTATGTACATGTACTTATATGTAACTCAGATTGTTGATCCATATTATAACCTATCACCTTGACAATCTGTACTTCAATTTCATATAAAATTCCTAATTTAACTTCTGCTTTGGACACTGTGTACCTATACAGTATTTTCAGAGCCTTAATGTAGTGAACGATACTAAACTTTATTCATGATTTTATGTGTTGTTAAACAACTGGGAGAACCTTTCTTACCCGAACCGCAAAATTAATCGACCTGCTTGACGTCACTTCTCAGGAAGTACAATTTTGCCTGATGGAGACGAATTGGCTGAGGGAACAAATATAATCGCGAGTGACCATCCCACTGCTCCAAACATACATTGACACATTTTAAATTACATTGAGCTGAGATCTGTTCCTCTCCCCCTTAGTCTTCTATCCGTCCATTTCTTTTGTGAAGTTATTCTCTTATTCCGTGTTGTTTATTATATCGTCAAAGTTATCATAGAGGTCTAAAAGAATTATACTCTTAGACTCTTAAAGCCAGTGATTTTGAAATATATTCTGCCAAAGCTGCATTGATGTTAAATTTCTTACAACTCCAGATCTTTAATTTGAACTTTATTAACGGAGCGCGATTTTGTTATCTTTCAAGAATTCTTACTTGGATAGTCATTCATTGTGCATATTCTCTCTCCAACTCTCTACTCTCAGTAAATAACACCTCTCGAAATGAAGCGTAAAATTATATTTATGCTGAACAGTATAGGGTACTCAAAGTTAGCTGAAAATAAAAAAGGTTGTTACAATTATGTCCATTATTTATTAAGTATTTCATTGTATATTTGTTTCCTTATTGCGAGATCTTGAAAATTATATTCCGCAATGGGTCCCAAGAATTACACTTTCAGGATTTTATTGAAGTACATTCTTACGCATAGGATGTGATGGTAATCCTGGATATTTAATAAAAAAAAAAAAGGATCCCGATATTTGTGTTTTTTGCTCCCTAAGGTTTTCGGAACTCATCTGATATGTTGAGCAATAACTTAAATCTGCAATACATGCAAATAGATATACACATAGTTTTAAAATGAATAATTGCAACCATATAAAGTGTGCATCAAAGAAGTGAAGCACGGAACTATCGTAATCTCACTTCATTTATTTTGGAGAAAAATGTATATCCTTGGATATTTCCTTTAAAGGAAAATAACATCACACTTCACTGGCATGACTTTTTGCGTTCCGGGTCATATCTGGATTTCTGTTTTTGAATTGTAAATCCGCCCCCATCCACCAGGATATTTGTTCTCGGTTAGGATGTAGATGTTGCCTCTTTCCTATAAGCTAGCACTTTATGCTTTAAATAGGTACCCACTTTACTTGTTCAGGAGGAAAATGGGTACGCTACCTTAGCACACGTTATCGTAAAGCACCTCTCTGGTTCGAACGTGTATCTCTCAATGTTTTTAAACGTGTACACCATAATAATTTCCTAACCTTACCATGATGACCAAGGCTGATGTCTCGACTTTAAGACACATCATAACCAAATCTAACTCCTTTTGACCGACTAACTGGCTACTAGGTAGAGAGAAAACTTGAATATTCTGACATTCATGAGAACGTTAAACTGAAGACACTTTAGATATAATAAATATAACTCTTTAGGTATGCAAATCACAAAGTGGAACATTAAAAATGAAATTTTAAAAGTATATCTCAAAATACGTGAATTTACTGAAATAATTCAGTTATTAACTTTTAAGAGATGCAATGCAAATAAAATTATATAACATAGCTAAATATTCCTTGAGTAGACCTAACGTTTTAAAGCTTTTGATGCCATTAAACACGATGGCAGTACGCCCCTTTTTTTTCAGGAATCATTCGAGTAACTAAAAATGATCAGGAAAAACACCAAGGGCTCAAGGTCGTTTAGTGCAGTCCCATCACCAAGGTGATGTTTTATCTTTCATCCTGTTTAGTGGAACACTGTGAAATTCAAGAATGCAGTGTAGTCACACCTCAATTTTCCAAGCTTCTGCCCGTTCCCACGACGATTTGAAACAACCACAGTAAACTGTCAAGACCTCACTTAATGCAGAGATGCTTTTAGGAAAAATGTGACGATGTTGTAAGTTCCTTGAGTAGATATGTGTCTGTGTGTGTGTGTGTGTGTGTGTGTGTGTGTGTGTGTGTGTGTGTGTGTGTGTGTGTGTGTGTGTGTGTGTGTGTGTGTGTGTGTGTGTGTGTGTGTGTGTGTGTGAGCCAGGTGCATGTGAAAAGAGAGGTGACCAGTTTTAGAAAACGAGGTGTGTGTGTGCGTGTGTGCGTGTGTGTGTGTGTGTGTGTGTGTACGCGCGCGCGTGTTTTCCGGAGTTCTCATGGGCGGAGATGTCGGGGAACTCGATGATGTCTATCTCCTTGTCTTGGCATTGGTCGCTCCTACAGTGTTAAACTCCTCCCCGCTACTGGTTTGCCCGTTTGGTTGGTTGATTTTCTTTGGACTCGGTGTGTGCTTCTTGCAGCGTCGCGTCATAATAATGATAATAATAATAATAGTAATAGCAGCAGCATAGCTTTCCGTCCGGCTCGGCCCGTAATGATGTCTTGGTTGTACGCTCTGATGGCTCATGTAATTGCCCCCTCGTTTTCTGAACTCGCCTAGAGAGCAACACAACAAAATGGTGGCCGTTTTTGGCCACGTTGTCGTCGTCGTCACCGCCATGCATTATTCTTCAAAATTGCGTATTTTATCGTCTTCCTTTCGTTCTGTGCTACTGTCTTTCCCATGCCTCCATTACAGCACATTTTCAATAGTCATGCTGAGCTGTCACTTCCTAACCTTCTATTTGTCGTCGTCTTTCAATTTTATTTGCGTCATAAATGTTGCTGAAGCCTTATACCAAAAAATGACACACCACGATGTGCCCATTTTCAGAAACACGAGCCTTTACTTTTTGAGAAAGTGGCGCCAAAAGCTTCAAGTGTTCCTAATTTGTTAAACACTGTGTAGTTTCGTTCTACTGCATCATAGATGTGTGAAAACCGCAAAATCGAGTTTTCATTTATGACCCGTCATGCTGTGAACTGAATAAAGCAATATAAGTATGAATTGGAGACATTTACTCTAAAATGTCTCCAATTACTCTAAAAATACTAGATGACTGCAATTCCGACACTACCCTTGAAGATAAGGTTGCACGAGCTATCTGCATTTTCTCATAGAAATTTACACCTAAATGGATGATTAAGTCTCAGAGTACAAACTGAAAATACGTAGGAAAACTTAAAACTCCAATGCGCTTTCATAATTCGCATCTCCACGAATGACTTCTGAAAATGTTAAGCGATGAACTTATTGTTACGTTTTTCCTGCAAGGAAAAATTTCTGAATACAAATTTGATTCCCGAAGGGGAAAATAACTAAAAGTAATAATGGAAATGCATATTATCCAGCTTGAGTGTGCCAAATAGCCAATGTCTAAGCGTCTTTGTTTACGTAAAACTAAGAAGCTAATGTCATCGTATTTTCAGGTCGAGGTAAAATGGGAAGGTAGCATTTCTGAGTTTCTTTAGATTAACATTTTAAATTTGGAACTAAGGTACATATGAACTAAGTTCGTGGTTTACAAACAGCATAACTAGGAATGTCTTAACCAGCATTGAAATTTCTATAACTTACACAGCTTGCTACAACGAGACTGTTTCAAATGGTGCTTTAATAATAATTGTACAGAAGTCACGTATTTTTACCATGGGAACAAAATGCATTAACAAAATGCTCTAAATAAGGATTTTTTGGAGAGGATGGTTCCTCTAACGAGTTAATGTGGGCTCCAAAAGGAGTCTTCAAAATTGTTTTATTCCCTCATTAAGTAGAGACATTTTGTTTAAGCGCTCTAGTATGGTAGAAACCATCATATATTATATTATTTATACTTTAATAACTGGACAGCTGACCAAAATTGCAGCTTCTATAGTGGAGATTAAGTTGCTGTATTTCGCTGTGTAAACACGCAAATAAAATCATACTGGATTTTTGCATAATGAAGATGCTTACTATGATAGTCTAAATCAATAACATTGAAGGTCAGAAGAAACAAAAGTTATCTCAGGATGCCTTGGAGTAATCGGTGCTACCGACTTTTTCCCTTAAAGAGCAATTTAAATATGCCCTTATCAAAGTATTTCCCTAAGAATGATAAGGTTATGAGTTTCTGAAACATCATTCACTGCTGGTTACTATCTGCTAGCCCAAAGTTTAATAGAAATAGAGCAGACGAGAATTATAGACAGTAACTGATTCAGCACACTTAACAATATATGTTGCGATAGCTGGCTGTCAGTTATACGCCTTCAGTTGCAATTGTTTGCCTACCTCATGCACCCCGTATATCACGAAGTTGTAAAAAATGGTTTCAACGCCTTCTAAGTAAGTCAAACAAAAGAGGTTTAATATTAGAATGAAATGAATGTGCGATTTTGGATGAACATCCAAACAACCTGCCTTGTAAATTAAGTTCTCTGAAGATCCACAGTTTAGCTTTTTTTTATTTTGTTTTTTAATATAACGTTTATTGATTATATGAACAATAATGTAAATTAAAAAAAAACACTAAATTTAAGTAGGTACTTAAGTATACATGCGTAGGTAATATGTAAGGTTATCTATTGATCTGCTATTGATTATATGTAAGCTTGTGTTATGTTGAGTATGTAGTTACCCTTAAAGATACATTAAAGTGCTTGATGCCTTGATTTTCATAACTTCTATATCATAGCAACATGGCAGCTTCATTTACTGCCTTTCCACGTTCAGTGTATGTCTTTGGATAAAAGAAAACATCAAATTATACGTTAAAATACTTCAAAGTAGTTCCAAAATTTAAAATTAAAAATGTCCAAACAATAAAAGCCTTTTATAAGTTCACATACACAAACTGTATAAGTCACCTCTGAAGAATAAAATACTGACGTTGATTCAAAAATAATTTTCATCTACTTCTTTGTTTCGTTGGTACAAGAAAGTAAAACAAAAATAAAGTAGGTAATGCTTCTCATGTGGCCGAACTCTTGGTGAGGTCCAAACCGCAAGTCACCATCTCGTCACCTGTGTTACTAAGGCTTCATACAACACCGTCCGTCACCGGAGATGTCACTTTTATTTCTGGGAAATTAAAATGACAGCTGGTTAGCCAAGAAATTTGGAGTTGCTGTAATGGGCGTTCGTGATTCAAGCCTAAGCTTTCGCTGCGTGTGCCAAGGATTCCATTTTTTCCGACATGGAGATGGTGTCATCCCCTTTCTCTTTTTGTACAGAGACAGCAAGGAAACATTTAACAAAAATCTGACGCCTATTGTTGTTTATTTGTATCTAGCTTCTACACACTCTTCTTACGTAAGAATTTTTTGTTTCTGTTTTAAGTTAATCGTGATAACCTTTGCAGAAATAGTTTCAGTTCGTTTTAGATTTAAGAAGTAAGGAATAAACCGAATTCAGATTCATTTGTTCAAAATACACGATGACATTTCATAGCATTTACATCACATTGTCAGAAACGAACAGTGACAACTCCTTAAAAAGTGACAAAATATTGAAGAATTCAAACCAATAATCTTAGATGTCTTAGAAAAATCTCTTACTATTAAGCATTTATTTGCATTAAATAATATATTATAGAAGAGATCTATATTTTTGTTTACTTTCATTTGTATATATTAACCTTTACCGATTTAAACAAAATAAAAAATTTCTGCCCACTGAAGAGGACTTCACGGGCTATTCCAAAAATTGAACATGTATATTTTATTTGTCATACGAGCATATTAAAGGCGTGCTATGTTAACCAAAATGGTTAGAATATGTTTTTGGGGAAATAAAAGGAATTAAAATGTTTCCATGTAAAGGTGATAAGTAGTGGCGGATTTTCTGCACCTCCATGTTGTACTTTTGGAACATGAAGAATTTATAAGAATTTAACCAACTTTTACGTTTCCCAATGATGTTCACAGATATGGACACGCTCACACACAATCACAAACATTTTAAATGAAATAGTCGAACAAAAATAGATGAAGGGAAAGCGCCGCAAATTTTGACGTTTCGCTACAACAAAATGTTAATCTACTTAAGTCATATAAGAAGCTTTTTCTACTCCAACTATGCCAAAATCAACAGATAATTTTGTTAGGAAGCACATTTTCTTGATAATATGCCTCAACGTTCATTTTGAGAATATGCGGCTTAGAAACTGGGAATACAACTCTCAGACATGGTGTTTTTAAGTTCCGAAAATTATTTAACATTTATAAATTGTTGATTTCACATATTAGAGACCATACTGAGCCGTAATTTACATTCATGCAAAGAAAACAAACTGTCCAATTTTATTGAAATGTAGCCTTATGGTAGAAAACAAAAGCAACTTGCAATATTGTACTCATCTCCACTTCGCTACGATATGGACATTTTTATGTCATAGTATATTAATTATACAGTAATTGTACAGCAGTTATAACTAAACTACCACTGTTTTACTTCAATATAGCTCGAATCTCTTGGATATATTATCTCTGCATCATTTTTAAAAATATATTTATAGTTTCTGTGCAAACATAAAAGCCACGCAGCTAATAGAAATTTCAATTTGAGTTATTCAATAATTATGAATACTTCTGAAGTATTTAGTGTGTTTACATGCAGATGTTTTTATTTGAATACTGAATTACAGATAAGTTGCATTGCTAGGCAGAGTTGTTTTAATTTTTGATAAGCTCCAACAAAGCGTAACAATGTTTTGATTAGGCGATACATCATAATGTAAATTCATTGCATATTAAAATATTCCATTTGATCTTGCGTAAGATAAAGCATAAATTTCATTTGTTTATTTGAAAAATAAATAGTGATACAATGATCTTTAACTACTTGTACAATTTTTTCATTGACATGACATTGAAAACAACCAACACGTATTTACAGGTATAGTAGCGCAAATCTTCGGAAATATAAAATGTCTCTCTCTATTCGGAAACTCAGTAAAATCCAATTTTTATACTTAATACCAAACTATATAACATGTAAGCGAATATTGCATATTTTAAAAGAAGGTTTGAATATTTGCATAAATCCTTTCATTGCATAATAGGAGTATACATTTTCTTTCAAAGGAATTCCAAGTATCCTGTCCTCTCTATAGCATCAAGTGTTGAAACTTATCGAAGTATTGTACTTCTACTAAGTGCAAATTCCAAATTTGATATTCATGTTCAGTATCTTACACGAAGAATTTTAAGAAATTGCCACCCCAAACAAATTGTTCGATAATTTAAATCTTCTGAAAGTGGCTCCAATGATTACTGTTAAAATGCCCTGTCTTTATATTTTCATACCAAATGAAGTTTATAACTTGAATTTCTTTTCGGAATAGCCCATAATATCCTCTTCACTCTTAATGAACTTTGCATACCTGTAATATATTGAAACAATCTTCATTTAATCCAGATGTCGTTAAAACACAATATTTATCAGTTATATATAGGATTGTGAAGCTAACCATTTCCAAGATATTGTTGTTTACGTTTGAATTTCAAATACTTTTACTTCCTATTAGTGTATCTCATCACACGTATCTTATTTATTGTAGCCTATTAATACTGATTAAGTTAGTTATTCGTTAAATATTAAAAATGTACGCTAGATTCTTTCATACCTTTTTCGAGTTTCAGATTAGAAATGGTTACTTTTTTCCGCTTCTTAGATAGATTTCATTATTAAGAAATGTTTATTCAAAATTGCACTGTGTTAACTAGCTTAATTATTTGTTTAATCCATTTTTTTCAGTAACCATGTCTTATTTCAGAGCCTATTCCCGAACATTTATCTTTATTTAATGTGTCTGCGTATTTTGTAACTTCATTGGTTCAATTAAATTTGAAAGACTTAGTAAGATAATTAAAATAGTTTCCATTTGTTAATACATATGTTAAACGAACGCACCATATTTATGACTATACGCATGGAAGGAAAGAAGAAGTGCGAATTTATCGTTCTCAAATTATTCAGAATGAAAAATATTTTATCATACTTTGTTCTGATTTACGACGATGTCTTAACTTTCGCAGTTAATCTGCAAGTGCTAACTGGTTGTGCTTTTTATTATGCTTTCAACATCTTACTAAAGTCGTCATAAATTTTGTGATATTCTCTCGTTCTCCGCTACCACATACATTGCAGTATAAACATAATTTTTACAGTATTTTAATAGTTCTTGTGACAATTTTTATTGATATGTATGTAAGATACAATTATACATACTTTATCTTTCTGCATCGTAAACCATAATCCATTTCTTGCCAGTTTGTTTTAAATTTCGATTTTAGTATACCTAATAAAATATTTGTGATTGTCAAATAAATAATATTAACGCTGTTCAAAATATTCTTTCTTTACCGAGCAATAGAGTGAATCTGGTCAAGTGCATTTGTCTATATTTCATAGAGTCAAACTAGCATTTTCTTGGCAGTTGCTCAAGTTGAAGATAAAACTATTATACGAATTTTATAACTCAGCATCAATAACTGGTAGCAAATCAGAACTTTGTATAACATGAAAGAACTCCGAGATGTTGACGTTGAGATAAGTGAAGCATTAAAATATTATGTATGTTTGATACATAGTTGACAAATATTACTTCAAGTTTGTGTTTAATTCAGTGCTTTTAAGTATATGATGTCATTAACAGAGCTGTTTCATGAATACTTTGTAGACTATTTACGCAGTAATGACCTAACCATTGCTTAGCATTCATTTTTAAAAATAATGCCGACACACTTTTTCTGCACTCGGATAGGGTTTGGAACACAAATTACATTACTAAAGGAGTATGTGCATGGCTCTTACCCTGATTAGTGTCTTCTGTAAAATACACTAATTTCTTATTTTCGGTATTCAATACAAAATATTCCGTTAATTGATTTAGTCGTTTTAGCTTGGAAAATCCATTAGAGAGCAGGTATGTGACTATTAAGACACATAAAACATTAAATTTAATTACTGTAGCTTTTTTAATTTCTGACTTCTGACGAGCTTCTAACTAAATTTATAAGTAAAATTTAGACGATGCAGCTAGCGGGGTTGCATATATATATATATATATATATATATATATATATATATATATATATATATGCAAGTTATGAAGGTAAGTAAATCTTTGACTAGATTACTCTATTTTATAAAGCAAGAAGCAACGCTAAGCACTGCCATTGTTCACCACTGGTTGAAATGAATGTATGTGAAGAAGAAGGACCATTGTTACTATTCCTGCATATCTTTTGCGCAGATTCTATCATTTCATGCAAAGAAGGGCTGTATAGAAATTAGAAATTATTAATATGTGGGAAACATTCATCTAAGTGTAAATATAACTTTAAATAGAAGCGCGGCAGCACAAGGAAGGCAAGGTCTCCTATAGGCATTTTGCCTCCTAGAAGTTGTCAATTAGTCGATTATGTATCCCAATCTATCGGTCAACGTATTTCTTAACTGAGCCTAAAGGAACTTCGCCAACTTCTTTACTATTAGGAGTCTATAAGTACCCATAAAAGAAGCTTTGCATCGTTTTTACACTCCAGAAGTGTACTCCACCAAAACACTTGTCTATCTCTTGCTTTTACTTACGGTAAATCTCAAAGTTATCAATTATCCCTCTGTAGATTTCGAATTAGCAGTGTATTTTTGTTTCTATTCGAGAACCGTGTTTCAAATCCTGTCAACTCTATCATCCCTGACACAGGTTCAAAAACGCAACGAAGCGTCGGCTAAGTACCAAACTTTACAAGCATATAAAGCGATAGTTTTTCAAGAGAATCACCCCTAACGTGGATGATTTTTCATTTTCCTTCTGTTTTGTTTTCTCAACATTCTTATGAATTTCTTAGTATATCGTATTTTCTATATTGGGTCAAGACAATCATTATGACTTCGGAGAACGTTTTGTGAGACCTCTCTTTCATCGAAGTGAAGCTTCGATTTCAATTTGATACCATCAGGATATTTTAGCTGAAGACAGCCAAAAATAGAGAGAATTTTGATCAAATTAAACCAAACAATCTTTCAAATCCATATTTTGTTCCCCTAGACGTTTCTGTATCAATGTTTTTGGCATACCTCAGTAATTAACTGAATTGTATCATAAACATACGTGATCGTATATGCAAAAACTTATCTTTAAGAAGATTCTTAAGTTTCGCAGATCTTGGTGGCCATTCAGTTGATCACCTTCATCCTATTCATTTATTTGACTAAGTTCTACACATTTTGGCTAAAAAAGCAGGCAGAATTTATTATTATTATTATTATTATTATTATTATTATTATTATTATTATTATTATTATTATTATTATTATTATTATTATTATTATTATTATTATTATTATTATTATTATTATTATTATTATTATTATTATTATTATTATTATTATTATTATTATTATTATTATTATTATTATTATTATTATTATTATTATTATTATTATTATTATTATTATTATTATTATTATTATTATTATTATTAATTATATACCTTGCTGAAAATAAAATTCCTCTTTGTCAGTCCAACTATATTAAACGTATAATTAATTGTGCATCTCCAGTATACCCGGTCTTTAAAACTGAATAATGAAATATGCAATGAATGCGATATAATCCCACTTATACGTTTTCAGAAGAAGACAGTTAAGAAATTTCTTTAGAACTGAAATTGTTTCACGAGCTTATTGGTGAAATTGTCAGTGATATTATAAAGTATAAATTAGGCAATGGATAATAATGGTGAATATAGCATAATACTTAGAGTACATACACTATAGTAGTAGTGGTTTTTTTTGTATTTGTAATTAAAAATTTCAGAGCAGGGGTACTTTACGCTGGCTTTAAACATACCGTCCCTATTTTCTTACTTTTTTGAAATTTCCACTGTCAAACTCTAATAGATTACATGAACTAATCACAGATATGCTGTAATTATCTAGGATTTTCGATTATGGTAATCCTGTAATTTCTTGAACTGCAACATGCACAGTGCGAACACTTTCATTATCTGGGCCTATTTTTTCATCACCGTCATCATCACATCATCAGATACAACTTCGGAAAGAGCGATCTTATCCGATCACATTGATAAAGTGCATAGCAAATACCTATTTCTGAAATATTTGATGCCTCAACAACATGCCTGCACTCGTTACTGCAACAGCAAGGGCACAGAAATCAGTTATAATACATTAACAGTAAAGTTTAAGTATTTTATCAGAAAATGTCATTGAGATAAACATTAATAAAAAAAGGTTTGGTGTGTAAAAGGTTACCACATATCTTTGAAAAATGTAGAAGTGAATAATGAATACGTGAGGTTGAAATGTATGTTAATTTTTCATTGGTAATACACTATTTTATCTAAGGTATCTTTATACCTCGTTTTACCTCCGTTAACGTGATAAATACGTGACTCCAAATATTGTAATAGTTCCAGTATAGATATAAATTCTATATTTTTGGATTATTACTAATCTGTAGACAATTTTCTTGAATGATTTTGTTCCCCTCTTTTGATAGTTATAGGCATTTAATAAAATGTAGCTTTTGCCCACAAAGCAGTGGAAAACCTAATGGAGCAAATAACATTATTAGATATATTAGGATATGGCATTCTATTTTATATACTTTTTTTTTTAAATTGCTTTACATTGCTCGGTAATGTTTACATAGATGCTAGACGGCTTCGTCTCTTCAAGAGTAATCACGCGCTTTAGAGGGAAACGACCCCATTACGGCCGTATATATGCTGTTGTTACCTTTCCATTAATGGAACGATTATCGAATTGAAGAGTTTCAGCTAATCGATTGAAATGTTTAATCGATCGACAGCCCACTTGCTCACCGGGAAAGAAAAAAAAAGAAAAAAAAAAAGAGCTAGTAATGATAGGGTTTTGAAATGAACCTCGACCTTCATCCCTGCTAGGATAGTCACTTCAACAAAAATTTGGTCGGCAGGAAAGAGAATGGCTGTTTTTTTGAATAAGCTCTCTGCGATATTATCACCTCAAAAGGAATTGTTTCACAAAAAGCAATATCATTAGCGATCTTCATTACCAGCGCTATTATTGGTAATTTCATTGATAGCTTCACTCTTAAGCAGATTGTGGACCATGAGAAAGAACCTGGGACTTGGTTCCATCCGGAGTTCTCATATTGAAAACTATTCAACTGTAGCTTTCCACACGCGTTATGAGTTTTACGTGCTTACAACACAAAGGTACGATGAACTATTAGGACCATGCCTGCTTATAGAGGGTGTTAAATAAATGGCCAATAATTTAGACCAAAATTACACTCATTTAATCTTTACATGCAGGCTTATAGATGATTTAAATTGTAGGAATGAGGTAGTAGTTCTAAGAAACATTTATACTTCTGAAATAGTTCATCCAAATTTCTGCAATTTGACGTGCATTTATTTATATAAGTAATTATACGGTAATATATCTTTATCTTGAAAAGACTATCCTATGTTCTGTTTATAAGGTGAATGATACAAGTGGAAGGAATTTTGTGAAAATATCCATGTTTGGTCCAAAGCGTTTTTAGCCTGAAATTGAAGCTTTATTCTTCTTTTCATTTTGAATTCTACGTCCATACACAATAGGAGACTTCTCTAAATGTATTTTGTAGGTCAGTGAACTTCTCAGAATAGTTCAACATTTCTTCTGTCTAGGTAGCATACAAAGAAAATGTTCTTGTGCAGATTATACACAAACATTAGGTACTGTCATATTTTACATTTGTAAAATGTTGAATCACTCGCCTTCGGTTACTGAATTCTAAAAATTTTCTTGTTATCAGTGTTACAGCCTTATATTAATATAAATATAATCCTGTTTCCATGAATATTTTGATATTACATCTATTATAATCATTCAGCGAGCATATTAAGTAAGCGTTAATAAAAATGGCGTGATAGTTTTATCATAAAATAAGACCTGAAGCTTTCCTGACGACGAATACGTTCACTTTCTTCTCGGACAGCCAACCAGGTGAGAAGATGATTAGATATCAACGTTTCGGGAGTGTGCATCTCTCCCATCATCAGGATATTTATAAAATGTTATAACCTTAAATGAAATACTGGATGTAACACAACTATAAACAAAGACAAAACACTATCAAAATTCGCATTACTGAACAAAAGACTGTTTTCAGTAAATTAAATGCCAGGTCAGGAGATGGCGTGAGTATAGAAAATTGTGTCAAAGAAACGTAACTACTTAACTTGGTTATCAAGCTGTATTGATCTTTGCTTCTTAATTCGACATCTTGGCAAAATGCAACAGTTACTGGGAGCGGAGAATTAAGGAGGCTTTGGCGATTTCCTCTGAAAGGAGCACGCTTAATCGTGATGCTGGATTTCAGTTCAGCTGAAAGGAAATCCGTCGAATTAAAAAAAACAAAGATCAATATAGCTTGATAATCCAGTTATATAGTTACGTTTCTTTGACACAATATTCTATACTCACGCCATCTCCTGACCTGGCAGTCTTTTGTTCAGTAATGCGAATTTTGATTGTGTTTTGTCTTTGTTTATAGTTGTGTTATATCCAGTATTTCATTTAAGGTTATACAATTGTATAAATATCCTGATAATGAAAGAGATGTAGACTCCCGAAACGTTGATATCTAATCATCTTTTCACCTTGCTGGCTGCCCGAGAAGAAAGTGAGAGTTTTATCATAGTTTCTATATTTTCAGTTTGCACAACTTTAGTTTTCAAGGTAAAGTAATATTTATTTCCCATTCTTTGTATAAGGAACTATGTTAACGCCGAGTTATCATGTTTCCGTAACTTTTCGTGTTCTAGTAACATATAAAATAAATGCCAGCAATCTTATATTTTATAAAATAAATTTCAGCAAAGGTAAACAGACATGTGTTTCCATTAACATGAGTATAGATTTTACCATTTCTATACATTCCTAATCATAAACATAGCTAAAGTACTTTTAGACTTTGAATAATAAATGATAACTACAAGCATTAACAAACTAACATGTGGAGGTTTTTCTAACTCTTTCTAAGCATATTTTATAGTTTATTTCCTTTGTTGAACAACTCCCATAGTACAAAAAGTAGACAAAAAGGTAAAAGAATGAATTATAAATGAAGAAGTACATTCGGGTATTAAATAAGTGTCTTCCACACTCAGTGTATGTATGGTAGAAGTGAGTTGATATGCCTTTGAGAAGCAAAATGTGTACCCTCAAGAAATTATTTTATATTTCTATCTTTCGCCTCCGGAAATAGAAATTCACTTGGAGGGCAAGTAGAACATTTTGGGCTACGAAGACATTTCGTCAAATACAGTGGGCGTTGCTGAGAAAATATTCACATTTTGTCTCTAGAATAACCCAAAGGTACAACGACCTTAATAGCATAAACAGATCAAACACAGGTTGTGGATCAAGATCCTTTAAGTTTCACGGTTTCATGACCGCGGTTCTTCGTGTATGTGTCACCGATTGTATAAAGAACTCTCTGGAAAGAAGTTCACGTTCAATGCGGTCTGCGGTTTTCTTCTGCCAAAAGAAAATTATTTTACATCATCGAAATATCGGTTCACGGACTGGTAGCTTCATGGCAAACTCGATATTTGATACGCGCAATGGTCAGGGTAGGAAATGGCATAGCTGTGAAACAATTTCTTTTCCCAAGCTGGATCATTGTTTTTGATGCAGAGATGCAGATTAAATCCTGGAGCAAATTTTTGTTTTTGTGAACATAAATCTGGAATGCTTGAGTTAGATATTTCTAATAGTACATGCCTTGAAGTGTTTTAGGTTCTCAAAAGGTACAGCAAGTTTAGGTGCAATACACAGCAGAATATACATGTGTACCTTTTAAATGTTTAAGCAATCACTTTTAATCTTGACGAAACTCTTCTATACAAAGGTATAGTATGAAAACTCCATATACTTGTATTATATTTAGGAAACCTTTAACTTTCGCAACCCAATTCAAAATTGTACAGCCCAAAGCAGATTTCTTAGAAGAGTTTTAACAAATTTGTAAAATTTTTAAAAACAATTATTGGCTCACTTGTAACATTTAAAATACAAATTTACCTGAAGCTACAATATGCAAATATTTCTTGGACATTTTCCGCATTCAGCATTTTTACACAATGCAATTTTTTACTTGTTTGTTTCACATTGGTATAGTGCCTCTGGAAGGTAATGACGGAAATGATTTATATTAAAATAATAACTTATTTGAGGAATGCATTTTACATTTGAATAATGAAGCATTTTGAAAAACACAAAATATGTTTTCGTGTTTCTGCAATAATTGGGGACTGATATAAAACATGTTTTTGTAAAATTAATAACTATAATTTAATTGCGTTTTTATGACATATTTCAAAAGGCATCGTCTAATAGTTGGCATACATTTCACTGAGCTGCTCCGGTACTGGGATGGGGCTAGGAGCCTGGACTTCTGCGTCACATGTAACTTGTTTGCTTGCAGCCTGTATACTGCTATGGTTACTTCACTTTATTCCTCCCTCCTAGTGATAGTGCAGGTCGTAGTGCATAAGATGCCCCCTTCCTATGAAAACCCTATATCCTATAAGTTACATATTTTATTCTAATTTAAAAAATTCAGAATGTTTATGATACAAAATTTCACCCATTTACAACGTTTAGTAGATCTCTCACTGTTTTACTAGATATGCACATATTTACAAACTTTTCTATGACAACAAAACTAAAGAGAATCACTTCTAAAAATTAAAATTGGTGGTCAGTTGTAGAAATCTTGCTCTCGTCGAGGTTGATCTAAGAAATTAAATAGCAAGAAGAAGAGATAGACAAATAAGAAGAATAGGAAGAAGAAGATCTCGCAAATTAGAGATGGAACACTGTAGAATGAAGTGGAATAGAACCTAAGGGCAAGGAACAGCTATCTATATAAGGTAGTTATTTTTATATCCGTGATCTGCACGCCTTCCTTCTTAACAACAAAATAATACATTTTCCTTGTGGATGCGCGACCCATGTTTTAATAATATGCTACTGGATGGTCACGTATGTGGCTGGAACACTGCACGTCCAGACATAAACTATTTATTTCACAATAGTCATGTGGACGTGTACATCTACAACGATCTGGACTATTGATCTGTCCCACACTGCCAATCCAAATATCGAATTACTGTACATTTACAGATTTTGGAATTGCCTTAGTGGATCCTCCTGGAGTTAGCCTTCACTGCGTGTAAAAGAATAGCATGTATAAGCACAAATCTTTTAACTATTATTATTAATTTTCATGTCTAGTAGATAAATTATTCATGCAAAAGCACATCAATTTAGGAAAAGAAATATCGGATAAATAGTAACCTTGGTATTTAAATCGGTATCTTGGACCAACAATCCAAAAGTACACGGAAAATATTTTCTCACAAAATATTAATTTTCTCAAACGATTTATTGACACTAAAGACTTTGGTTTAAAATATATTGTTCAGGATATTTGCATAACTATAAAATATCTATTTGGGCGAAGTCCTCTTCATTCTTAAAGTATTTCATGCAATTTGTAAACTGTAAGAGATAGAAAAAGTCGAACTGAAGGACACTAGATCTGGTTGAAATAAACAGAATACTTCTTTGAGCTTGATTTAGCAATTCTAAGATGATCCCTGTTATTAATTTGAAACTTCAGATTCTTCTTATTTATTTGTTTCTCATGAACATTCAAAGAGCATAGAATTTTAAAGACATAACATACCGACACACTTCCTATAGATTTGACTATCGTGAAGTTTACTGTATCCTTATATTTACAACGAAATTTCAACTAGGTATATGACAGTTACCTCGATTAAGAAGAGGTAGATAGGGAAATAAACATTTGCAAGTACAAATTATAGAAGTGAATAGAGGAAGCCGTGTGAATGGAACACAAACACATAGGACTTTTTAAAAGTTAAGACGATCGCTTTCTGAAGCAGACTATTTGTATAAAGAGAATACTTACAGATGGAGAGAATATCACATACATGCCACTGAAAATTTTCAACAATAACATGTTAAGACTATGCCCTGGATTTTATGTAATATGAAATCAAGAAATATGTACATAAATATGTGACAATATGTAAATAAATATGTAATGAAGCAATTATATATAACAGCTCAAATTTCATTTCTTTAAAAAACAAACTCACCGATAGGCTACAAATCACTGTTAATCAGTTCACTTGTACTGCCGGGCTCAAGCTCTCCCCTTCAATCGGTTAGATTAGAACGGTATGCACAGTTAATTACAATATAATTGTCTAAATGTTCGATGTCATGCACAGTCTTCTGTCTGACAATATATTTTTTATAAATTGAGAAAGATCGCTTAACTTCGCAAGAAGTCAACGGTGCATATTTTTACAGAGGGATTGTGATAGGAATAATATTAGCAAGGAGTTCTACATTTTCACCATTAAATAAGCGAGACTAACTAACAAGATTTGAGTATCCAGGGTTCTTATTCAGCACATATTGCAGTTTAGTGGAAACTATACCTTGCACATCACCCACCTTTAAACTGCATTTTCCATTATTTCCACAGCTTCTTGAAGAGGCATGCCTTTTTTGCAGATTTCTGTCGGGAAGTTAGATTTTCTTTCTTAATTTACGTCCACCAACATTAAGTGATATGGGGCGATGAATGATATGGGCGAAAGGATGCTCAAATGAGCAAGGGCGCATATAATTTATTTTTCCTAATATATAGACTGCTTCAAAAATGGTATTCAATTTGATATTTCACTGTACACCTATACGTTTATCAAAGATTCGGCAGAGGGCTGTTTTACCATCTGTGATCAAAGCACTGTCAACAGAAATGCACGTTTTCAGTTTTGATGATAGAGACCCAAACGGTGCTGTGATTAACTTACATTCAACTGACTGTTAGAAATCCTGAAGCGTTTCCTTTCTTTTTCTCACACGTTTAGAACTACTCATTGTTGTTCGCATCGAACACACGCACTTTAGCCTTGAATGTTTCAATAAACAGCCATCATTGCGGTAGTTGGCAGTTCATGTATTTAATGCGGCGAAGAACAAAGCGAGCCTCTGGACAAGTCTCATAGCGAGGCAACAATAATGACAATGTATAGGATTGTCGACAATGGATGAGAACTACTTGCAATATATCTTCCCCTTCTTGCTATGTAACGATAAGGAATGAAAATGTGCAATAAATCCGTAATACTATTAAAATATATAAAATTATATATTATGCTTCCAAATATGTATTACAACTTAAACTATGTAAGAATATGCCATTTAAAACTTTGGAATAAGAGTTCCATCAGTGTAATTCTTCGACATTTTAGCTTTTTTTGTGACTAGAGAATATGTAATTACATAAAATGTGGACCCTAGAAGTGACTGTTCGAAGAAGAAACTTAGAAAAGGGGATCAGATCTGACAGAATATTTTAATGCGGCTGCTTATATTCTGAGGAGGGTATGAAAAATATATCCCAACAATCTTAAACTTGCTGAATTCTAGGTCAATCTAAGCAATTGAGTCAATCGGTTCAAAACAAGATGTCAGACAAAAATTTTACACGTTAAGGATGTAGCTTTCTAAGTGCACTATATATTTGTATACAATTATTTTTAATGAAAATATATTTTTCTTGTAAGTATACCAAAGTAGATTGAGGGTGGAACATAGGTTATTTTTCTAATTCCAAAGCTTGATTCAGCTATATTCAACAGTTTCTATGAACATAATCAAATGTCATCCACAGAGAGGGTTGCGGAATCCAAAATTGTAAAAACAAACAAACTCACATGTACATCTTTGAAAAGAAAGAACTAGACGGCTGTCTGCCGTTTTTAACTGAAACTCAAATTTGGAGAGCAAAATTTCTATTTAAAGATAGTCTAAAGTTTCTCGCTGCTCAGTAGAGTATATTTTACTGTGAAGCGGACCAGAACTCAGTACACACTTATGTGTGTAAATAATATAAGTATTATACGTACAAGTATAAGTTTCGATTCCTGGTTTTGCGTGTTTTTTCCTGGTTTTTCTGCAGGGAAACCTGACCCGGAGGGCACTCAAGACACTTAAATCTCTCAGGGGGCCGTTGAGGACTTAATTGATTCAGTGGTAGCGGTCTCTGGTTATGAAGACCGCATATACCGGTCGGATGGAACCATGGCACCGATCACGTCCCACCCTCATGGACCACAACCATTCAACGTGGGTAGCCCGCAGCGCTGGGCGGTAGACCTTAGTCAAATGAGACGGAAAATTCGAATATCTAAGCTGCGATACGAACTATCCTTTTTGACAAATTTTGCCTGTAAGTTTTACATAAGTTTTCTCTGACAGCTACTTCACATATACACAACTAAGAAAGTAACACCAAAGAATGCTCGAAGTTCAAGGTAATTTGGCGTGGGGAATTGCTCGAACCTGAACCTTGAGAAGTGACTTGGCTCAAATAGCAGCCATGTTATTTATTCACTCCACTTGCAGACTTTGAAATATAATCTCACCATGCGATATGAATATCTTCCCAGAGTGAATAGCAAGACGTGCACTGCAGATTCCTAATGTTCCCTATGTTGTACCAGTGGGCAGGAAGAAGGAGAGTATATAATTACATGAAAATCCGGGTTCTAGGTTTAACAATACGTCTATGTTGTTCTAGAGCAGTACGTGACAAAGTGTACAGCGCGTTTGTATGGTTATTATAACATTGCATCATTGTGAATGAACGCAAGAAATTAAGGATATTCCCATAATGATACTAATAATGTTAATAACAGTGCACTCGGAAGGATCTGATGGGACTTTCACAGTTAGAGTTAATCACAACTGTATGGGAACAAGAGGGTCATGTTGGTATGCTAGTGGGCGTTTCTGGTATTTAGCTTGAAATTCAAGGTGAACCAAGATGAATTGTTTTCCATAGCAACAATTAAAATGCTCCCAATAGTATATATCGAAATGGAGGAAGCTCTTTTGTAGGTACAGATCATACAATAGAGGGACAAGGGATGATGTGAACACGTATCAGTAGTGATGATGTGCTCATCTCTTATGTGCTCATGATATCACCTTGTCGGTCTGTCCCACCTCCTTCACTTGGCGCATGAAGAATTTCCCACTAACAGGGTTTATTTTTATATTCCATTAATGCGTCATAACTCGGCAACAATTAGTGAATTGTCCTCATTCGCACAAGATTGAGCAATAATGCTCCGGAGGCTAGAGTCAGGTCACAGACAGGTATCTATATCTGTAAGTATTCCAAGCTCGTATACCCTTGCACTGTTAAACATGCCCATAGAAAGTGATGAATGACTCGTTCAGTAAGCATCCGCGCCAGCTGTCCTGCATCGCCATACGCCTCGAAACCAAGAAGTACACCTTAAATAAGAGAATGGTGGCGGATAAATGGGAAATGTGAGATTGAAGCTAGTTAATCACCAGCTAAGAGTGGGCGGTCAAGGGGAATTCTACTCAGGATCTCCCGATTTTGAACATCGCATATCACCAGGAAGTCATTTTGCTTGAAAGATCCGATATGAAAAGTTGACGATATATCTGTTACTACTCCTAGCGATTCTGAATGCTATTTATAAAACCAACTTAATAGCTTGTTACACCAAAATTCCACTGAGTTCAGAGACTGTAGTGCTTATGTTCGGTATGCAGCCGTTAAAGTATGTACTTAAAGTTTAATGTTTACGTCTAAACATTATTACCTCTTAGGAGTTATACTGTCGAGTTAAACACTTCGCAATGTGACCGCACAGATCGCTAGGTTCTCCAACTGGTATCGTATTAATGAGGGGTTTTGCAAAAACCACCTTGTCATCGCTTTATCAGAACAAGATAAGTCAGCTTTACAAGTGCCAAACAATTAAAAATCCTTGATAGATTCTAGCAGAAGAGTAACATTGTAATCAACCATCTGTCCTGTCTAAAGTGTCAACCGAGGCTAATTTTGCTGTAACAAAACAAAGTGTCATGCTTTCATAAAGTTTCGTAAAATTACATATAACGCACAAATAAGGCTCGGAACTTAGGAACTTGAGTGTCTAAATGTCTACAAACATCTACAAGACGGAGTCTGAAAATATACATTGTATTTAAGTAGCTGATGTACAGTTGGCCGCAAGGCACACGGGTCCCAGGTTCCCAGCCTTCCTCATCACAGTGACTTCGTGAAGGTTAGCCAAAATCAGAACATGCACTCTAGTTAGTGTAGCATACTGAAGCATGTATTTTATGGCAGCTGGATTAGGAGTTGGAATAAATAGGAAGTACAAATTTAAGATCAGAGAGGACCTGTGGTGTTGGTAGTATTCATCAAATGGTACTTAAGCAGTGGTTATTTCGTACTTCAGCATGCAGTAATTATTACGGTTGTGTTTTGTGTCTAAAACCTAATCACCGGCAGTTTCTTTGATTAAAGATGATGGATATTATTAACGGAGTTTGCACAATGTTGTAATGAAGCAAACAAATTATTCTATTAGACATAAGAAAATTGGAACATGAGAGTAGAAAACATTAGTTCAGCAATGTGGGAGTTGTCCGAGCTCACCATAATTTTTGCACGCCGACCATATCAAGAGACATGGTAATAAACAAATCGTTAATACAACTGGAGTAGGAATATGAGTACGTGATCATCTATGATCATTAATATTCACTATCATAATTATTCTCCCACAGTTCCTTTTAAGCTCAGAAATGACTTCTCATCAAAATTGTTCATAAAGTGTAGTTATCCGTGTTTAAAGTGGTGTAATTCATGTGAACTACTGGCCCTTCAGTAGTTAATCAAGTCTGCGGAGATAAATATTATATGGTCATTCAGTATATATACCCGTTGAGGCGTATTGACCTTCAGGTGACCAGCGCTGCGATCGTCTCTTATCAATTCTTAGAAATATTAGGAAGTTGACGTACAGTAAGTTACGAAACACAAATAGAGCGACTGGAAACTGCATGTATCTATATGATGTGTTTTCTCGCGCTTGCCGATGTATGACACATTTCTGTCCAGAAGATCTGATTATATCTGAACAGAGCATACATACACTGGAGTCGCTGTGTATGTGCGATAAGCTCAGGTAAACATCCCTGTGTTGCGAATTTTTTCCGATACGCCTTCTCGCTTTGCCATGTAGTAATTTCAGATGATTCCTATTGTACCTCAAGGAGAAATAAGTTCCTGCAAAATTTTGTTCACATTATATTCCTATCTATTTGTCTGCATTTAGGATAAAGGTTACAACATTCACTCAAGCAGTAGGTTAAACCACCTAAGAAGTGTTAATTCACAATGTATGCAAAAATGTTTGAAGAACGACTAATTAGAGAAGTCATTGGGAATGTCGTAAATGTAAAGGATAAATCACGCTATCTGAAGTTGGAAGAACGAACAGTTCATTGTAATTCTGTACGTGAATGATATTAGAACGTTCAAGATCTGTTCCAATTGTACAGTGCTAATAATTGAAGGCTCTATGCTGGAAAATTCACGTATTAAACTCATAATTTGCTAAATTTATAATTAAATAATCTTTAATGAACCAGAGAATAATTGACAAAGTCAATTTACTGCGATGTGAGCAGTACAATAAAAAGGTGCGGCGTCAAAAACACTAATTTTATCACTTAACGTAAATAAAATGTTTTCTAATTCCTTCAAACTCTGACTCACAAATACAGTGAAAACACTTACATCTTATGAGACTAAATTCTTCAATGGATTGTGTATTCAACAATTTACGTATCTTGCTACTTTGTTTATAATGATAGGTTATGTCAACATAATCACAAAAATTATATGTTAAAAGGGTCCTCTTAATGTGAAATATTGTATTGCTTAGACGCACAGTTGCAAAATAAAGGTGATTTAAAGTAATAACTCTTAAAGTTTATGAAGTCAAAATATTGTTTTCAAGTTCCTGCTGTACACAGCATCACTGACAAGAAATGCAATGGGATCAATTCCTCTTGTGTACATAGATTGACATTTTAACGTCGTGTTCTGTTGATTTAAACGAAATATTACCCCATAACTCAGCTATGATATCGTAACGTTTAGGTTAACTGATAAGTAACATAGGGTGATAGTTTTAGCAGTATTTGTACTAACTCAGATTCTAAATTATATGAAGAGCTTCCAAATCAAGTATGGCATTGTGTCTGTTTATGAAAAGTCTTTCTGGTGCTGCAGATAGAAGAACAGATTCAAAGAAGTTCGTAAATCATATTCTTAGAGTGGTATGAATATTAAGAACTTATTTCACAATTGATTCTCTTCCGCTATGGCTTATTTGCTCATCAATTGCTTCGTAAAAAGAAAACAAACTTGCAGATGTAAAGTTTGGCACAAAAACTAAATCACTAAAACATGTAAATGATTTTTCACTCTTAGAGCTACAAATAGTAGGTTTCTATGTACATACAAGGCTAGCAAAGACAGTAGCATTTACAGAGGATTTCCTAACTTGCGCATCCATGTTACTGTCTCATTGAACATTCTAGTATATTACTTTTTGTTACGAAGGAATTTCTGAGGCCAGTTCATTGTGTAAGGTTAACACCACATTCTCGATATGTTTCTATTCATAAGGGCAGGTATCGCAACCGAATCTACAGGTGTTCTACAGAGGAGTCCATTCAGACAGTGCTGAAACACGCAGAGCAACGCGCTCAACCCTCATGACCCTGTTAGCTATAGAACCATGGTGAGACACTATCGTCAACTGAAACCCAAGAATTCCTTCTGATTAATATCTGAGATCTACGAATTTATTTCTGGGATGACACAACTGTATTACAAATGATTTCCTATCAACTTTCAATCCAGTACCTTGCTTTATTTCTGTAGTAACTTGGTACACATTTTTTTTTTTGAATGCATTCAAAATTTTCTAAGGATACCTATGTTAACATACTTTATGTACTGTTAACATTTCCTCTTTTTGTTTTCTGAAATGAATCCCTCCAAATGCAACCATTATTATTCCCTCTAGGGTAACCGGAGATTTGTAATTCCAGGGTGAGACATCGTGAAGAATAATCCTAAATCTTTGTATTCATGGGATTTTATAATTAGTTACGCAAAATATCAGTATAAGGCAAATACTTTAAAAGGCCGAAGATGTATTAGTATACGTTTGTTAATTCGGATGTTACAGAAAACTCGGCTGAGAGAAAATAATGCCATATACCAAAAATTGAAAATCATGCTGGACGATGCCATTGCTGCTGTAGCGGAGTTCATTTATTGCTGTTTACACCGTGCTAGTCAATTGATATGCTGTGTGATACAAGAGAGTCTCTTCGGGCTTACTATAGAACTGCAGGGAAAGATAGCCATTTCTATTGAAACAGCAGTGGAATAAGAGAAAGTTGAATGTGAGACATGCATCCCATTTCTTCGCTTTTCTTTATGTATCTTGTCTATCAATCTATAATACTGTTAGGTAATAGATTGTCAATACCTAATAGTTAACTATGATGTAGACTGTAATACTCCGGTGTAGACATTTCCTGTTAGAGTATGGTTGAAGATTTCGTTCAACATTTCGACTTTGACGTTGCAAACTTGGAAAATCTAAACATTTTCGATTTTTCTTCCAAACGATTCTCCAGATTAGCTGTGCAGATTAGAAGTAACCGCTTCGGTGTATTGTCTTTAAACGTGCATAGGGAGAAAAACAAGCTGAACTTTTATTAGATTTACGTGGAAACATTAATATCGTTATTCACGCTATGCCCGCCACTGTAGCGTAGATGGTAGCGTGTCTGCCTCACGTTCAAGAGGTCCTGAGTTCGAAGATCGATCAAGCTGAGTTACCTGGATCCGGTTTTTCCCTTTTCCTTAAAGACGAATGACGGGTAACTCTAAGCTCTATCGAGCCTGGGCTCATTTGAGCATTATTTCACCCATTTCATTCATCGTCCGATAGGACACGCTATCCCTTGTCCCTCTTTTGCTCTTTGCAGGCAACATCACTGGACCATGTTAATCTGGCCGTCAGTAATTCATGGACCCTGTTTGCACTCTTAGTTTTGAATGGTTTGGATATAATAATTTGAAACCAATGATTAAGTTCTTTGTTTAGATGCGGTGTTCTTGTAACTGTTTGTCAGATTGTATACTATATGCACAAGATTTCTTGAGCGCTGGATTTACGGTGTAATGCGGGCAGAGGGGAAGAAAATAGAGCTAACATGATCTTGTTTCCGCAGTGTGGTCAACCTAGGAAAACACACTTCAGCCAAATTGCGATAAGATAAGCGAAGATATGCGCCGAAGGTATGAGATGTGTCAACAATCAATTGAACTCCACCCGTTATGCTGTATACTTATATATTTACTGTTATGTACCACATAAAATTAGAAAACAGATATTATGGCAGCTATAAACACTCACTCGCTTTGTGATTCCTCGATTTCCAAGCCTACTGCGCCACTTTCATCGCTGGTATCCTCTGGTGTGTTAGTAATTTCATGAATTGCATTTTCTTTTACAACATCGTTTCCCCAATATTGCATTTCCAGCTCCTGGACCTTCTTGCAGTATCCTTCCAAATCCGTCGCTTCTATAGCAAGTTTCCGACATTTGTGGCTCTCGTTAACATTGCGTACTTTGAAAACATTCTTTATTTTTGCCCAATTGCGTTCAGATTACAGTTATACGGAGGTAGACGAAAATAATGTGTCCTCTTTGGAGAACCATAACATTGACAACCCATTCTTGCTTTTAGATTTGTCGTAAAATGGTTAGCTAATAATTAACCTCAAAATTGCTCAAAATGAAATGGCGTATGCGTGAAAGCTTAGCATATTTGCCGCTAGATGTCGCAGTGTGTAGCGCATTTCCTGTTTCAAAGTTGTCATCTGTGTTTACGGAAATAGGCGAAACCTACCGAATGAGGACTTGGGATCCGAACTCTCAAGAAATCTTGCGCCTATAGTAGGTAATACTTTGGTCAAAGTCACTGAGTCAATGTGTTCAAATATGACCTTATCGATCTTTAGATAAGTGTCCCTGTCAACTTATAGTTATATTAAGATATACAATTTGTCTGCCTTTATGGAACACTAGTTACAATAAAGGTAGAGGTAGAAATAGAAAATACGTGGTTAAGATATGACTCATTTAGAGAATATGTTAATGCAGTAAACTCGACTTTTCATGTAAGTGTATCATGACAAGTTAATTGGTCTGGAAGAGAGATAGAGAAGAGATTATGAGAAGCCTGTATCGTAATTGTGAAGTGGGTAAGTATAAAAATAGTATCCCGAAGATGTAAGAAGGTATACGTTAAGAAAAGTCTATGTTAAGTTCTAAAATGGCTAGGCTCAAATATACTTATAATCTCGAAATCGAAGCGGGAGCATTCCCTCCCTGATAGCCTAGCGCTAGTTCATTGTTTCTGGCATAACAGAACATAGGTACGTAAAATTAAAGGCTAAGTTTATTCAGGGTCTTGTTTACAACCCACGTAGCAGTGAAAGAAAAAAAAAGTGCTGCCCGAAGAGCGCTGTCAAATAGGGGAAGGGCGGCTTGGTTTGCCAAGCAGTATAGACAGCAGCAGCAGACGTGGCCTGGAGCGTCAGTGTCACATGAGGCGCGTGCAGGCCGTATTTTAACTGAAGGCCCTGTATGAGTAATAGTACGTGGTAGTGGCCAATGCTAGTTGTGGATGAATATATTAACTCGATCCGGGGTTCCTCGGTCTTGCTCCGGGTGAAAAATCTCACACGAAGAAGCTTAAAGTTCCTCAACTTTACTGCGTGTTGAGGGCGCGGTGGGTGGAATGCGAAACAAAAGCGAGCCGGTTCTGATTATTGTATTTAATGACGCCTTGCTCGTAACTCCGCAAATCGTAAACGGGTCTAAGAGGCGTAGAGAGACAATTAAGAGAAGACTTTGCGGTCTGCGCTGCGGCGTCTGTCTTGCTTGACATGCATTACTGAGAATGTGTTTCCACAGTTGGCATTCCTGGAATCGTGAACTCGTAACTTGTACCGTTGATACGGATTAAGCATGTTTTATCTGCAATAAATCGTATTAGCCCATCATCATTCAAAGTACAGATTAAGTCATTTCATCCTCTGAAGTTTTATGTAGGCTATCTAAGGGTTATAAAGGTTCTAAATCTTGTTTATTCGGAAAGAAGTTTGTAAATATTATTTATAGAGATATACTGTGCAAAAATCTACCTAAACCTATGCGCCATTAGTAGTTTCCGAGTTATCCGTAGTTTCCTTTTATTTAGTTAATTTCATCCAACGTAATCTTATCGGACGATGAATGAAGTGGTTGACATTATGTTCAAATGAGCCCTAGGTCCATAGACGTTAGTTACCAGACATTCATCTCTCAGAACAAGAGAAAATCCTGGAAAAAAAAACTTATCCAGAAAACACACCCTGAACAAGATTCAAACACGGGACCTCTTGAATGCAGACGCTCTACCCTCACACTACAGAGGCACGCTGTGTTGTGTATGTACGTGCGTTTTTTTTAATGCGTCCTCCAACGTTAAGCCAAATCGGACGATGAATGAAAGGGGTGAAATGATGCTCAAATGAGTCCAGGGTCCATAGAGCTTACAGTTACCCGTCATTCGTCTTTCAGGATAAGGAAACCCCCGGAAAAAACCTTATCTGACCAAGATTCAAACTCGGGACCTCCTGAATGCAGACGCTCTACACTCACACTACAGAGGCACGCTGTGTTGTGTATGTACGTGCGTGTGGGAATAGCTCGAGTAATAGCAAACGTGATCTTCCACGAAGATTTCAAGAAAATGTTTTCATTTCAAATTATACTTTACGCGGAAACTTGCTACGCCCCCCCCCCCTCAAAATGACAATTTTTTTGTTGTAATTTACGCCCTGCAACGTTAAGCCGTATCGAACGATGAATGGAATGGGTGAAATAATGCTCAAGTGAGCCCAGGGTCCATGGAGCTTACAGTTACCCGACATTCGTCTTTCAGGTTAAGGGAAAACGCCTGAAAAAACCCGTATGCAGAATACTCACCCTGCCGAGATTCGAACTCGGTACCTCTTGAACGTGAGGCAGACATGCTACCATCTACGCTATCGAGGCGGACTCAAAATGACTAATAATTTCGATTAAACGGCCATATCTAGGATATTTTTATTACAAATTTTAAATAACTGGTTAAAGTAAGTTATACACTAATAATAAATATTTATGTCAAGTAGGTAGAAACATGTTTTTGTAGAAAATCATTTCCGAGCTATTCGTTATTAATTGTCCCGATTTTAAATACTTTTTTTCAAAAAGGAAGTCCTTATCTGTACTTTCACTCTGGTCAACCAAAGAAAATAGAATTTGAAATTGTTCCTAAAAGTTCCAAAAAATTTAATTATGGCTTAAGCCTTATAAAAATTGAAAATTAATTGTTCTTTCACACTAGCCGTGTGTAGGACGCACTATGAAAGGGTAGAGCCAGACTGAAAAATTCAGTGCCTTAGCCGGGATTTGAATCACGGATTTTCTGGTTTCTGTCCAGCCACTCTAACCATTTGAGCTACTATGGCCAACATGCCGACATGACATTAAATTCTCCAACTGACTCGTGTTTCCCCCGATAAACCATTAGGAGTTCCCTTAAACACATGAGACAACTACCTTAATGGCGACTTACTATGCTGTAAGTACTTTAAGGCCTGGGATTTATAGTTCGGACCACTATTAGGTACAATTAATGGAAATTAATTGTTCTTTCACACTATGCTGTAAGTACTTTAAGGCCCGCGCCTTATAATTCGGACCACTATTAGTTACAATTAATGGAAATTAATTGTTCTTTCAAACTATGCTGTAAGTACTTTAAGGCTCGGGCTTTATAGTTCGGATCACTATTTGGTACAATTAATGGAAATTAATTGTTGTGCGAAAGAACAATTCACTAGTGTGAAAGAACAATTAATTTCCATTAATTGTACCTAATAGTGGTCCGAACTATGAAGCCCGGGCCTTAAAGTACTTACAGTATAGTAAGTCGCCATTAAGGTAGTTGTCTCATGTGTTTATGAGAACTCCTAAGTGGTTTACCGGGAGAAATACGAGTCATTTGGAGAATTTAATGTCATATCGCCACGTTGGCCATAGTAGCTCAAATGGTTAGAGCGGCTGGACGGAAACTAGAAGATCCGTGCTATGGCATTGAATTTTTCAGTCTGGCTCTACCCTTATAAAAATTGTTTGTAAAGAGGAAAATAAAAAGGTCATATGTGTGGAACATATACTTTTATTCCATAGTTTCTTTTGTGCAAAAGTGCAGCACCCTTAGCAATAGGCAAGATATAAAATGTGATTTATTGGACGTTCAAATTGCTGTAAGTAACTTGAAACTAATCAATGTCACGCGATTAACTCTTTGTACGAAAGGTTCAAACAAAAGGTTTTGGAGACAGTCACGCACTTTGTATTACATTCACAGTCTGGTGAAGCTCATGGCATGACCGCAGAACAACCATACACCTGTTTGATTGCTGGCGTGCGAGAGGAAAATAAACAAAGAATAAAAATGCTAACAGGAATAGCAAGGGAGAAAACAAAAGGACATACTGTTATGTAAGAACGATATATTCTAAGGAAGTGCTCGAAGGACACTGAAAAAGTTAAATTTTTCATATGAGAACAAAAGAAAACAAGACCTTCATTTACTTAATGTTGATTTCTTCTTCAAAGAAAAGTATAATGTTAGATTATTAGAATTTCTGCAAATGTAAATGAAAACATTCATGTAAATATTATTTCGTGTAGGTCATTGATAGAAATACCTTGAAAATTTGTGGTTCTTCCTTTTCATTTTGGTCTAATAGCTTATTGCCGCGACTAAAATTTTATATTGTCTCTCCGAATGCAGATGAGAGTGTTTTTTTTATTGTAATTTACGTCCTCCAAAGTTGTGATATCGGACGATGAATGAAATGGGTGAAATGGTGTTCAAATGAGTCCGGGGTCCATGGAGCTTAGAGTTATCCGACATTCGTCTATCAGGATTAGGGAAAACCCCGGAAAAACCTTATCCATATAACTCACCCTGACCGAGATTCGAACTCAGGACATCTTGAACGTGAGGCAGACACGCTACCATCTACGCTGCTGAGGCGGGCACTGCAGATGAGGACTCATTGCTTATTTCAAATTATTCGAATGCAAACGTGATTACCTATATTAGAAGAGCACTAGAAAAGGTATGAATGTACCAGTTTAGATTTTTTAACTGTGCTGTATTTATACAGGTTTTGTGGTTTTGTCAAAATAATTTATAGTGAAAAGTTATTCTTCCCGCTTCATATGCCTCAGCGTCAATTTAATGCCACCAGACATATAAAACCAAACATGTTAAAAAAACAAAACAGTATTTGGTTATATTTCTATGCTACATTTGTTCGTCAGAAAGAATAGTAGAGTCTATCCTCATGAAATACTTGAAAGAAAGCCTTGAAGTACGCATCACCTGTGCAAAATATGTAATAAAATATATACAAATTTCGAAATCGAAGCTATAATTGTGCTTTACCTACCACAGGCTATACGTACTTCATCAGAACACCACTAGGTTTGTTTTATCTTGTTGCATCAGGTGAAGATATCCCTCACAGATGATCTCAAGGTTGGGGAAAAAAAAAATAAAGAAAACTGAACGTGTGTGCTCGCGCGCAGTGCGTGATTTACAATGGATTTCAAATATGCCTCTCTCCCTTTACCCTCCGTCCGAACGAAACCTGGCTTTAACTTGACATAAGCGCACCCTACCCTAGTTAAGAGCCCATTATTATGTCACCATAAAGATGCCGTATATCACTAAACTGTTATAGATCATTCATCCGCAAAGAGGCTATATTACCTTCAAGAAAGGTATCAAGCCCACTGCATTCTATCATCTTGACGTCAATATGTCCTCCGCGTTTATTATTTCAGTCACAGGAGTGCTGAAACAATCTCATAACCAAAACATTCTCTCCGTAACTAATTCCAAGTAATAATTTTGTGTGTATCCTGTTTCTGTGTGCTATAATGACCTGTTATTAATACCGGGTATAAACATCTTCGCCAACCATACATAACGAGATCGCCAGAGATACTTATTGCTTCTAACTAGTTTAGCTCTTTTTTCTGTGCAAATTTTTTTTCACACCTGGAGTGCCAATCCAATAGCTCCAGGCACTTTCACGCCGGAGGTTATTCACTGCTGCAGGATTCTGAATACCTAACGGCGGCTTTCTAACATTTTTTTTAAGCCGTGTATGGGACTGGGAAAATAAATCTTTGATCTTAGCAATCGCATGAACTTTCCTGCAGATTATAAATTGAGAGATAAATAAATACTATTTGCAAAGTAATCACTGCACGGGAAATCTATATGGAGTATATGGTGGGAAAATTGTTAGAAGATATTGAAAATACGGCATCAAAATAAATGTACCTGAAACTTTTATATAAGATGCTGAATGGAGGCTGCAGCTTTAATTTTGAAAAATAAAGATAAGTTCCATTATGAGTTTCTTCATTGTGAAGAATTTGACTTCTTGGGTGGAAAGAAGAGTTAATGAAGGTGATGGAGAGGAGAGTGAAATGACGAGTAAAATCAACAAATTTAGGGCTAAGACCATGCCAACATTATTTTATGGGGTAGAAATATAACCAAAGATACTAAATTGCAAAAGTAAAAACAACACTAGAGCTACATTCACAAATGAAATTTAAATTTTAAATGTAATGGAGGATTTAAAATAAAAGCTATTGTCTGTAGAAATGAGCTCCAAAAAAGGCCAACAGGGCATTCAAAATTATGTAAAATCTGATCTGTTGGAATCTTCTGATCTTACAGAAGCTTATTCTTCCATGTACTCCATGTTAAACGAGATAAGCATTTATTGAAATGATCTCACTACGTGTTGCTTTATGAACAAAGAGGGTACACAATGACCTTTAGCGATAGTCATATGTTTTATAAACTGGTCTTTACTTGATGCCTTTGAAATTCAGTCTTCGTATAACTGAACGTAAAAAGTTGAAAGACGAAAAACCATTTCTCATTTGATAAATTTATAACAATTGTAAAATTAAAATCAATACTATAGCAAGGAACATCTCAGTACTGATTAATCCATAAAAAATGTATTTCACATAAGTTACGTGTTTAAAGAGACCTGGGTACATTAATTGCTTAGTAAAGAGTTTTCTATCTCTTACGTTTATCCATTATACAAATATAATTCGTAATAAAGACTACTTCAAGATTCACATTTCACTTGTCACGAAATTGTTTTAAACGTAAGAATAATATTTTAATCAACATCGTTAGAGCTCTAATGGTAAAACTATAAGTTTACTAGAATATTTTCTTGTAAGTAGTAATTTGGAATGGAGGGTTTTTTTTTTTTTTTTTTTTTTTTGAAAACAGTGATAAACAAGTAGTTGAGTGTGGTCCTCGCTACTTAGTTATTAAACGAACGGAGGAAGGTAGAACGTTTTCTACGGTTAATCCGTTTATTATACAGAAAGGTCTTGACAATATAGCTGGTGCAGTTAAATCATGTACAAAATCTAGAAATGGCACGCTGCTGGTGGAAGGAACTACAGCATCCCAGGCAGCAAAGATACTGAAAGCCAACATGCTGGGCAGTTATCCAGTCAAAGTGGAGATGCATAGGACCCTGAATTCCTCGCGCGGTGTTGTAAACACTAGCGCGTTGGATGGAATGTCCAACGAGGATATTCAGGAGAACCTCCAGGAACAAGGCGTAACTGCAGTCTATCGTGTCCAAAGGAGAGAACGAGGGGATATGGTTCCCACTCGTACCCTGTTCCTGACCTTTGATCGGGTAGATCTCCCTCAAAGGATCAGGGCAGGATATGAAGTGATTGAGGTTAGACCATACATACCTAACCCTTTGAGATGCTACCAATGTCAGCGGTTCGGTCACACTAGTGCATTCTGTAAAGGCGCACCTACATGTGTCAGCTGCGGAGCTGGCATGCATGAAAATGCATGCACATCACCTCCAGCATGCGTAAATTGTAGCGGTGAACATCCATCAAGTTCACGAGAATGTCCCCGTTATATTGAAGAGCGAGCTATTCAGGAGATCCGGGTTAGGGAAAAGGTTTCCTTTTCGGAAGCCCGGAAACTTCTATGTATCCTCAAGCCCTCTTCAACCACCTCCCGTACCTATAGCTCTGTGGCGGCTACTCCATCACCGAAACGGGAGGCTGGTACCCAAACATCTGATATAAACGGGGCAACAATATCCGAGAAAGTTCTAGTGCCTAGATCGCAACCAAGAGCATCAGTAACAACATCTAAAACTCCAAGAACACAGACTACTGAAAATATCAAGTCAGTGAAGTCGCCTGAGAAAGCATCCACTTCTAACAACAGGACGAAATTGCCCATTGTATTCCAAGCACCAGAGATCAAGTTCAAGACGCAGTATGATAGAACTGCCTTCCTGAAAGAAAGCACAAAGTCTGCTCCAGAAAAGTCCAAGAAACGTAGCCCTAGAGCGTCTCCGAGATCATCGTCGGAGTCATCTTCTGGGGAGGACCACGACCGGCGACCGTCATCTACGTCGGTCGGAATTTCCAATCGCTTCGAGCCCCTCGAATCGAAAGTTGTAGAAGGAAAACCGTCCTCTTCCGTAGAGGATATGGAGCAGGAAACAGCTGACCACGCTGCTACATCTGCAGCAAAGAAGAGGCAGGATAAACCTGCCGAAACTAGCCCTACACCAAAGAAAAAGGGCAAATTGATTCGGCCACCCATGAAGTCGTCTTAATGTAGACTACCTTTACATCTTATATCCCATAGTTCCAATGGCTATCCTACAATGGAACATACGAGGATTAAGAGCGCATCGACCAGAATTGGAACTTTTGCTCAGTAAGCATCACCCCTTAGTGGTATGCTTACAAGAGACTAAGCTACGACCACAAGACAACTTTAAAATCAGACGCTACACACCACTGAGGTGTGATGTTGAAACAGAAGAGGGCATTCCTGCACACGGGGGTACTATGATGCTCCTCAGGGATGACATATTTGTAGATCCGTTACAGCTACAGTCTGATTTACAATCTGTAGCTGTAAGGATTAAGCTGCCATCAATAGAATTTTGCATTTGCACTGTATATCTCCCGCCATCAGATGACCTCTCGTTAGTTGACCTTGAAGATCTGGTTTCCCAACTTTCAACACCATTTCTAATAGTTGGAGACTTTAATGCCCATCACCCACTTTGGGGCTCAAATCGGGCATGTTCGAGAGGCAACCTCATTGCAAAATTCCTGGAGAGCAATAACTTGGTTCTCCTGAACACCGGAGAGCCCACATTCCTCTCAGACGCGTTTAACACCTATTCGCACATCGATTTGGCAGTGTGTTCATCCCAGTTAGCTGTTTCATTACAGTGGAATGTCATCTCTGATTTACATTCCAGCGACCACTTTCCATGTCTTCTTAGTCTCTTAGCACAAGATGTGTCTCCCTCACGTATCCCTAGATGGCGCTTTGATCGTGCCAACTGGAATCTTTACACCCAGTTGGCTGTCTTTGAATACAACGAGCACGAATCTGTGAATGATTTAGTCGATCATCTCACAGAGAAAATTCTTTCCGCTGCAGAACAGTCTATTCCACGTTCGGCTGCCCAACCCGGTCGATTTCCTGTCCCATGGTGGACCAACGACTGCCGGAATGCTATTCGTGCTCGTAGACGTGCTCTAAGGGTATTCCAACGACACCCTACGCTAAGTAATCTAATTGAGTATAAGAAAGCGCGTGCAAAATCTAGGCAAATAATTAAGGATAGCAAAAAGACCTCATGGAACAAATTTGTATCATCTTTTAACAGATGTACACCCTCATCTGTTGTATGGGATAAATTAAGGCGCGTGGCCGGAAAATCAACCCACCTGCCAATCGCTGGTCTGAAAACAACTGCAGGAGTTGTTGTTGATCCGTTTGTTGTGGCTAACACCTTCGGCTGTGCTTTCGCTCAGGTGTCTAGCTCATGCAATTATGCTCCTGAGTTTATCTCAATTAAGACTCAGGTAGAATCTCAAGGTTTCGTGTTTAGTTCCAGAAACCTTGAAGACTATAACCGCCTCTTCATCTTGGCAGAGCTAGAACACGCTCTTTCGTCATCGCGACTGACAGCACCAGGACCGGACGGAATCCACGTTCAAATGTTACAACATCTCTCACCTGAAGGTAAGGCATTCCTGCTCGAGGTCTATAACCGTGTTTGGGTTGATGCCACGTTTCCTGAAAAGTGGCGAGAAGCTACCATTATACCTATCTTGAAAGCTGGCAAGGACCGTCACCTCCCTTCTAGCTACCGCCCTATTTCCCTCACCAGTTGCGTATGCAAGGTGATGGAACGCATGATAAATGGGCGGTTGGTATGGTGGCTGGAAACGCACAACCTACTGAATAACATCCAGTGCGGTTTCCGACGACGCCGTTCAACAGTGGATCATCTTGTGTCCATGTCGACACAGATTATGAACGGATTTCTTAAGAACTGCCAAACAGTCGGAATATTTTTTGACCTCGAAAAGGCTTATGATACGTGTTGGCGGGCAGGGTTGCTACGTACTCTGCACACCTGGAATATACGTGGACGCCTACCACTCTTCCTTCAGGAATTCCTGAAAGACCGCGTATTCCGAGTAAGGGTTGGCTCGGTTTTTTCGAACCTTTTTGTTCAAGAGAACGGTGTACCACAGGGATCGGTACTAAGTGTTACGTTGTTTGCTATTGCGATTAATTCTATCTCGAAATGTGTACCTCCAGGTGTCTCGTCATGCCTATTTGTAGACGACTTTGCCGTCTACTGTACATCTCAGCGCACTCCGTTTTTAGAGCGCCGTCTTCAGACCACCTTGGACAACCTTAAGAGTTGGAGTTTAAAAAACGGCTTCCGATTTTCCGCTGAGAAAACCATCTGTGTAAACTTCTGGCGTCAGCAGAGTCGACTACCTCCAAGGCTCCGGCTAGGCGCTGATCTACTACCTTTTGCAGATGAGACGAGGTTCCTTGGATTGATATTTGATAGAAAACTTAGTTGGTCGTCGCATATAGCACAACTGAAGGCACGATGTGACCGATCTTTGAATATCTTGCGGGTACTAAGTGGAAAATCGTGGGGAGCGGATCGTGCAGTGTTATTGCGACTTTATCGGGCACTCATCCGTTCCAAATTAGACTATGGTAGTATCGTTTATGGCTCAGCACGACCATCTGTGCTGAAGAGATTAGACACAGTCCATAACTGTGGCATACGTATAGCTATTGGGGCATTTCCAACGAGCCGAGTTATAAGCCTGTATGCTGAGTCTGCAGAACCTCCTCTGCAGTACAGGCGCAACATGTTATTAGCCAATTATGGCTGTGGACTTAATTGCATGCCCACACATCCATCGTTTACGCCGTTCTTTAATACCTTCATGGACGTGCGTTATAGGAACACTACTATTAAACCAAAGCCACCTGGTTTTCGTTTCCGGGAGCTCCTTAGACATCTTGATACTGACATGCCCAAGATGTATCCTAGGGGGGAGAGGACATACCCTCCTTGGTTGTGCAGAGCGTCCCCGGTTGATCTGGGCATGACTAAATATGATAAATCTACCATGTCTATGTCTAGTATCCGCACATGTTTTTTAGAATTTTTATCGCGATATGAGGACCATTTTGTAATTTATACTGATGGCTCCAAGAACTCAAATGGCGTTGGTTGTGCTTTCGTGTGTGGAACCGAACCCTATACATTCGGATTCCACACTAGCACTTCCATTTTTACTGCAGAGCTTTATGCAATATACCGGGCCATTTTACACGTACGCCGACGAAAGTTGGGGGACTGCTTAATCCTGAGTGATTCCCTCAGTGCACTTCAAAGCCTACGGCAGCTGTACAGCTACCACCCTATTGTGCAGCGTATACAGGATGCCTTCCACGTTTTACACGCTTCTGGTGTTAACGTGGTGTGTGCATGGATTCCTGGTCACGTAGGCTTGCGGGGGAATGAAATGGCGGATTCAGCAGCCAAGACGGCTATCATGAAGCCCAGGGTTCGAATACCATCTGTGACATCGGAAGACTTTAGGGCCGAATTGCGGAGAGCTGTGCAAACCTGCTGGCAGGAAGAGTGGTCTGCTCTCCGCAATAATAAACTTAGATCTGTCAAAGAACTTCCTATTCCCTGGGTTACCTCCTGTCGGTCATCTCGTCGCGAGGAGGTGAGTTTGGCTCGATTACGAATTGGACACTGCATTTTTACTCATAGTTTTCTTTTTAAAAAGGAGCCTTCTCCACTATGTCCGTTTTGTAATGAAGCGTTGTCTGTACGACACGTGCTGCTAGAGTGTTTTCACCTAGCAGACCTTAGGACGTCTCTGCAGCTGCCGGTCAGCTTTGCAGAAATTCTAGCGGACGATCACGCAGTAGTGGAGAAGGTTTTTAGATTCTTTTCGAGATTAGATTTTAGGATTTAGCAAATAGAATTTATGGTTTTTGGACGACATTTTTATTTTATTTATTTATTTATTTTTTCAAGGCGTATGTATTTTTTGTCTTTTTTAACATATACTGTTTTAGAATGATTTATATCTGGCTTTTGCCATGACCAGTTTCATTTAAAAAGGGCGCTGATGACCTCTGTAGTTGAGCGCCCTTATACTCATCATCACTCACTCATGGAGGGTTTTTCTTAAAAGAATTCGTATCTCATCCTTGGAAGCTAACACATTATATAAACATTTGTTAAAATGGCGATATGAAAACAATCCTAGGAAAATTCTCTACTTAGCTGTCATATATACTGACAGTTATTTATTATTTAATATTAAGTGAGAACTAAGATGTGGCATTTGCTACACGTTTTACGAAAATAACACAAATATTATCAACAGAAGTATTTAGACTCATCTTTTGAGAATATACCTACAAGATAATAAACCTGTTGTGGTTCATTACAGTTTGGGGAAGTGGGGATAATTTATGAGAATCTACCTTAAATCATGTATGTATTTTCGGAGAAATGAGATATAAAATGTGTGTGTGTGTGTGTGTGTGTGTGTGTGTGTGTGTGTGTGTGTGTGTGTGTGTGTGTCAAATGCACAGTATTAAAATAAAACAAGTCAATGGAATACAATAAAACTTGCTGTCATCGCTAATGTATTTCTGATTGAAAATATTGCTATACTTTTACATCAGATTTTATTTGGCTTTTACTTTTTATTGGAATAACATTAGTTTCTATGATAAGGTCCTAGGGATTAAGAGACCAGCAATATAAATTCTGTGTCCTATTGCAGAGTCCGGAGATTTTTTGTTGCGACTAAGAGGACGAATTCCAAATAAAAGTTTGAAAAAGAATGAAATTGATATTGTGTAATGGAACTGGTTTTGAAAGAGTGGCAAAGAAAGATCATTGCCGAAAGTGATCAATGCGAGATATAAAATGTAGCTATTCTACGGGAAGAAGCTGTGCTAAGTGCGGCATCTTAAGTAATAGGGTAAAGGTTTGGGGCAGATAAATATGAAAGAGTGTTGAAAGAGTGTTGAGACGAAGGGAAAAGAGGTGTGCAGAACCTCATACAATTTCGTATATCATATGAGAAATAAAGCTAAACAGAACTTACAACGGTATGGTAGAAAGGGAGAAAGGGAGAGAGAGAGAGACAGAGAGAGAGAGAGAGAGAGAGAGAGAGAGAGAGAGAGAGAGAGAGAGAGAGAGAGAGAGAGAGAGAGAGAGAGAGAGAGAGAGAGAGAGAGAGAGAGCGGCAGTAGGAAGGTAGAAGAGGAAGACGGAGGGATATATAGCGCACCAAGTCTTTGGAAAGCATCTAAGTTGATGTTGGAAGTGCCTACGTTTAAAAAATGGAGTGGGACATGCTGAATTAAATATTTGGTGCCACACCCATAATGTATCTCCAGCTCATTAAGGTGCCTATTAGTCGATGTCTCACAGATTCTCCTTCTCCAACTCCCTGGCATTGTCCATTTTTTTCCTTTGAGCAAATAGATTGTCCGTGCCAGGATCTATTTGTCTTCAAATACACTCCTAGTTTTGAACTTTCATTAATACTAGATGGTCCATGTGAATTACACGTACGATCTTGATTAAGGTCATAAGTGTTCTTCCACTAGCCTAATACCAACGGTGGAATAAATAAATCCAAATGAATAAATCCAAATAAAATTTAGGTATTTAGGTTGTACGACATTTCTTTACTATTCAGTCAATTATTATTGATGTTAACTTTGCTCCCTTTAAAATAGACGGGTCCTGTTTATTTGATAAATGAATGAAGCTCATCCCAGTTTACTCAAGCATGTGCTAGGTCAAACATGCAATTAAAATTGCCTTAGTGACAAAAAAAAATAGTTTTATCCTATAATAAAATTGTAAATGGTTACAAATATGTTAGGGTTATTTAAAGTTTAATGTGGTAGGTAAAAATTTTATTCCCTGTAGACCGCACCATAATATCTTTTCTGTTTCGTATTCATATTTGTTCATTTACATTGTAATATTGTAATATTTTAATATATTGTATATGTGACTCATATTTGTTTATTCATTTGTATTCATATTTGTTTTGGCTATCAAAAATTTCAAAACCTTTTACCTCTATAGTTAAAAAATACACATTTATCCAGCATTACGATCGTTTGTTTATATTTTAGAAATTTGGTAGCAATAATTTACACCTTTTTGCTTTTTCGCTGTATAGAAAGCTCCTGGTGTCACTGCTTGAAATGTCTAAAATTATTTGTCTTTTAATAAACTGGACACTTCATAAAACAGAAAACCTTCGACGTTTTATTTCTTGAAACTAAGTAATACTAAAGGAATTAAGGAGTTAACAATATATAGACGTAGCCCAAAGAAACTGGAATCTCTGGCTTTAACTGAGAATGAATGTCAAAGAAGTACTGTACTGTCAGTATAGGTACCTGTATCTCTCTTTAAATTTTCAAGCGGTATCATTTGTAGCTTTCCATAACGAATTATTAATTTCAAAAAAAGATATGCATAACAAATGGCAACAATTTGATATATTTATTTTAGGTTCACATTTCTCTAAAGTCGTTTCAAAGAGATGATCGAAAGTGCTATATATTATGAAGACATTCTACTTTACATCACTGAACTAATAAAATTGAGCTGCCAGTAGTAATTATAATCATTTAGAAATTTGTATGAAAAAAGAAATGAACCGTAGTTTACGTTAACGTTTTTAAACAAAATCCTGAGATTTTAAAAATACAAAATTTAAAAATAAACTCCAGATCAATGCATGTTATAGGTTATCTCACAAAATTCTGCAAAATTTCACCCCAGGAATATTTTCAGTTTTGGTTGAAAGGTATGCTTAGAAGAAACGCCATTTTTAGATAATATAAATTGAAATGTAAGTTCCTGGTATGAACTCATCATTAGGTGTCACTTGCAGTCTGATGTAATTACGTCTCCTTATGCTAAAGCTATAATAAATATCCTTTGTATAGAAAATAACATTGAGATAATGGAAGTCTTAATAAAAGGGGTCTTGAAACTACAAAGTTAAAAGGAACACATTCCTTTTAAATGGTTAAGAAGTTTTAATGGACCCTAACTACGTATACGGTTGTATATGTGGTCATAATATATAGTTGCGTATATATTCTGACGCAGGAAGAACCAAAATATTTGTTTTTCATGAAAAAGGAAAAAAATATGCCAAATTTTTCATTTTGCACCTTCCAGTCCACCTAAAAATGGGGCTTTTGAATTTCCTTGAATGGGGCTTTTGAATTTCCTTGAATGGGGCTTTTGAATTTTGAATCAGTTGCGCCAGAGGAAGGGAATTTCTATTAAGGAGCCTGAAGGTTGTATACTTCATTTTTAAGCAGTTGGTGTTTTGCGGTAAGGTTGCCCTTTGTTTTTTACTTCTTTTACTTTTTTAAAGAAGACTTGTCAAGTTGTTAAAGGTGAGTTATGTTTTATATAAATATGAGTAGCTGACCTGCTTAATTTGTAAGATTACTCACTCAGACTGGGAAGGTGTTCACCATTTCTTCCAAAAGCGCTTTTCGGTCTTTTCTTCAGACCATCTTCAGTGGATGCTGCACCATCTACTCTAGTAGTCTGAGTGAGTAATCTTACAAATTAAGCGTGCCAGCTACTCATATTTATATCTTGCCCTTTGTTGATAGAGCCATTTTTAAGATGTAAGAAGGACGTGTCTTCTGGTGGGCAGTTCTCATCCAAGGATGCAAATTTGCAAATTTGAGTTTAACTAAGGTAACATTTAAACATTATAATAAACTCAAGCAACGTGTCATATCCAGGTTCGCACTAAATATAAAATTTATAAGTAGTAATGTAACAAATAAGAGATATTTTCTTAATAGTATTGGAATAACTTAAAATGCTTATGAGAGAAATTTCGAAACCGTTTTCACATCTGACAGCAATAAGGTTTTGTTAGGATATATTTCCATCACAAGACTAGCTGAAGGTAGGGATCTACAGCAAAATGCAAGAGTCATCTATTTCCTAGGAGTGCATCCTGATGCTCATAGATATGCAAGACAGCTTTACGATGTGAGGTTATTTTTCCTGTCTATGGTAATTCTGCAATGCAATATACTCGCTTAATGATTTCCATTCTTAAAAGGAAGAAAACACGTTTCAACAGTCGCTGCATCATTGATATACTTTCAAACAAGTCATCCAGATGTCCATCTGATATAAGTATCTGGCAGATTTATTACTTCACATAATACCATGATTACAGTACAAGGCTTAGGCTTCATCTTCTGTTAGATATTGCAAAACGATTCATCGTGGGTGAGGATGAAGGAAAATGCAAAATATGATTTTGAGACAAAAACTATGACAGTTAGAGGTATTCAAACAATTCAGTCTAAAATATTTCTAGCAAATAAAACTATTGAACAAGAGTCCATTTTTTTCGGTTGTGGAATATCATACGTATCGGAAATAGACCGATAAAAAGTTAAATAAATTTAACTACATGTGCATACAATAAAAAGAACCCTAAGGAATAAAACAAGGTAAGATTCAATAATAAAATTGTATAAAGCAACGTATGGTTCAGAAACATGGACAATGAAGTCCCGACATAAAAGAAATATACAAACAGCAGAAATGAATTTCTTTAGAAGCTTAGTAAGACTAGAGAAAAAACAAAATGATGAAATACAACAAATAAAAATATAAGAATTAAATAAAACATGATATAGAATCATATGGAAGCAGCTGTTAATACAGTGCCATCTATTTTAATTAATAAGACACACGTGCAACTTCGGGAGGATATAACACACTATTGTGAGATTACTTTACACTATTCACATCTCAGAGAAAATGTTGGAAGTGTCCTCTACCATCATCTATACATGTTTGCACACGTCTCATCATATTCTCTGAAAATTTACGGGGAGTATCCTCACCAATGGTTCAAATGGATTCCTTGAGAACATCAGTTGTCCGTGGCCTATTGTTGTACACTCTATTTTTAGATACCCCGACAAGAAAAAATCCGGTGAGGTTAGGTCAGTGGATCTGGGGGGCGGGCACAGACCTTTTGAGATTATTCGATTATCAAAGAAACTGAATACAAGTTCCATGGTGTCATTGGATGTATGACACGTTGCACCATCTTGCTGGAAATAGCCTTCTATCAATTTTATATCACCTCCGTAAAACTTTAGAGAATATGGTGAGACGAGTGCAAACATATATAGAGGCTGGTAGAGGACACTCCCAACATTTTCTCTGAGATGTAAATAGTGTAATGTGATCTACCAATTGTAAATAATATTCTCTCAAAGTTCCATGTGTGTCGTATTATTGGTTAAAAAGTTATGGCCTAAAAATTGGTTCATGTTATATGGATAGCACTATAGCACTATAGAATGGAAAAAAAAAAAATAGAATTCCTTTAATAGAATGTAATTACTAATCACAAGGACGAAAAACCTAGGAAGACCGAGGAAACGATTGAAGTGGCAAGACTTTGGAGCCGGAACAGGCTAAATGGCCAAAACCATTGATCTTGAGAAAGAAGAAAAAGAAGAAGAAAATAAAAGAACGTAGACTGAATAAACGAGAAGACCCTGGGGGAAATGAACCGTAAGTGTCGGTCGTTAACTAATTGCGGTCTATGAAGAAACTATACGTTTAAAATAAATGCATCACTGTAAAAGCTTCCTATAATACTGTAGAAAAATCAACCGAGACTTCTTATTAACGAGCACGTTTGAGATATGTATGTAGCAGGTTGCTGTTGTTTAGGAGGAGGTTTGTAGCTGTCAGAAGTGTTGATCTAATGAAACAACTAACTTACAATGAATGCGTAAACATTGATTTTTAAAGTAGCAGTCCCGTTTCCTTGCAAGCACAATAAATAATAAATTGGAAGAAATATGGTGGTTGAGACGGATGGAAGCTAGATGGGAACGGAGATAGCAGGGCACTCTACGTCACGACTTGGCTTGCGCCTCGGGCCCTTCACTTCACACTCAGATTTATGGGAGAGAGGAAGAAGAAGAAACCGCGTCACTGCTGGCGCCTAGCAAAGCTACCGTCCTCTTCTGCTCCGATTTCGGCAATTAAAAGGTAAAAGGCGTTGAAAAATATAGCTGACGTTGTTCGCCTTATTTACGTGAGATGATAAATCTATGACGTGGCCAATACAGGTAGCATGTGCAGCGCCGTTGATTGTATTATACTCCCTTCCTAAAGGCTTTACCATTCGAATCAAAAGGACGTGACTGAAACGAAAGCATTTAGGGATCTCTTCCTCGCATCTACATCAGTTTCATTCATCCAAAAAGGAGAAAACTTGTACGGTTTAAGACAAATATTCTATAGTATTTATTGCCGTATTTTGTACAAAATTTCAATATCGAGATTTCACACAAAAAAGAACAAAAAAAAAATGGTTTGATGACCCCTACATCAAAAAAATAATACATTTTGGAAACTCTAAGCTTTGCAGACTCTGGGTTCATTTGAGCAGCATTTCTTTGGTGTCCGGTATGCGCACTCACGTGTGTGTCAAATGAGTATACCTAACTCAAAAATTAAATGTGGATTAAATATCTGAAGTTGTTTTAAATTCAGTGTCTTCCGAAGACAAAACATGAGATTTTCAAGAAAATGTCTCCACCATAAGAAACTCTTTATATTGGAACTTGGTCGACAGTTTTTTTTTTTTTTTTTTTTTTTTTTTTTTTGTGCTGAAAACGTCAATCAATGAAGTAAACATTTTGTAGAAACGTCATTTACCAAGATCACTAGGATTAGTGCGGAGGGGACTCGGCACCGAAACCTCTGGTTTATTGTACCTAAGTCCCAAGTGAGGCATCCCTGGGAGGAAGGATGACGCGAGAGGAGAGGAGGGTGACCGACCCAAGGTCGACACTTCTACCCTAAAAGAGACCAGTGGATGAAGGATGAAATAGAGGTAGATGAATTCGGTGGATATAATTATCCTACCCAGCATTCGCCTGGCGACCCGGAATAATCCCGAAAAAGCCAATGGGTCAGGTAGGTTCGGCCACGGGAATTGAACCCGGGTCTCCCACGGATGAAACCGCCTGAGGGATCCCACTCGGTTTAGCAGATCATACCTGCAAAGTAGGTGTGCCTGGACGTCCCGTAAGGGGTTCTTTTATATGCCAGTAAATCTGCTGACAAGGGGCTGTCGCTTTTAAGCACACTAGAAACTACCTATCAGCGCTGAATTTGAAACCCTGACTTTTGGATCAGCACCTAACAAACAAACCACCGAGACCGACTTCAGACTCCAAAGGTTTTCATTAAAAATGCCATATATTTTAGATCTTAACTTGAAAAATACAATTTATATCTTAAATTTTATGGGAATATCCCTAGAAGCTCTTATTCGGTAGACACGTTGTATATTTTGCAGCGGATATACCATAAAAATTACATACAAAAATGTACAAAAATTTAAACAATTTATGTTAAATAATGCTTTTTACACTTCGCCGTTTCCAAGATATCCATTTTCAATTATTTTTATCACTGTTTGAAATGCTGTGGCTACTTAGTTGTTTCTCGCGAAGCTATAGAAAGCGTGTTCAGTTTAAAACCTAGCACACAAAGGTCTACTTTAAAATTAAGAAATCGTTTCGATTGTCTCCATTGCCTACTTAGTAAATGTAACCACTTGAAAATGAAATTGGATCAAATAATAATCTTTCTCTTTATAATGTATGAAAGTCATGTGAATGCAACAACTATTTTTCCAAATTTTATTGATTATTCACCTGTTGGTCAATAAAAATAGGTAATTGTTTTTCGTTATCTATTATAATCTTGTGATTTATTGTTGATTCATAGCTTCCTCTATACCCTCTGCAGAATCCAGAGGTTATCTTCGCAGAAAATTGCATTTGGAAATGTTTTAGTAAGTTTTTAAGAATTTAAAAAGTCATAAAAATATTACGTTTTTTGTTTTCATTAATACTTATTCAGATTTTGTTTCAGCCTATACCACAATAATTATAAACGAAATAGTTAAATTTCCAAAGTGTAGCCAGCTTTTAAGTTGTGTTCATGTTTCATCTATTTACATGTATTTCTGTTAAAAACAGTTTTGGATAGGGTATACGTTACCTCCTTTTACCCTTACTGTAGTTAGAGAAAGTTAAAATAGATAAGATTTGTTTAGAAAATCATTTTTAGATAGCTTAGATAATTTCATAGGCAAAAAGGAATTAAGATATGGGTATATCACCTTATTACACAAAGGAGTCTATGGTGGACTCTGCTAACGTATACAATGAATATGTGGAAAAGGACGTTTGGGAAAGACACTTTCAACCCCATATTTACGGTACGTCCCCGGCATTTGCCAGCTATGAAGGCTGAGATAAACCTGAAGAAAAAAGCTTAAGGAACACGGTCCTGGCGGGATATGAACCACAGACCTTCAGAGTGCAAGTTCACACGTCATCACAGAGTCATTTGGCTTAGTAATACTTCTTTCCAGGACATTGTATAGTGTTGGCTCCTTATGATTCGTTATGATTATTTTCTACATTCCATTAAAGACGCTAGCTAGATATTTGTTTTCAAATCCGAGTAGCTCTCCTCCTTTCAAATTTTTCTTCAGTTAGAATGTGCAGAAACTACATAACTAATGGAGCGTAAAAGAATACAATTGTAATAATTCACTTAACGCGTATTCGTCTCTTTAAGAGAATATTTTATACTTCGAAGATTTTGAGTGTAGTTTTTCAAAGCAAGCCTGGATCTTTCTATTTCACTTTGTAAAATAAAAACGAAATATTTCAATAAAACATTATTCTAGGTTCAAAAGCTGTGACCACGCATTGGCAGGTTTTCTTTGAGTTCATAATTTGATACTAAATGGACGATTGGAATAAAACTGAACAGTGCGTAGTTTCTCTTTTTGCCATTCTAAAATAACCTATACTTTCAGAACTTAAGCTTTGTTAATCTTTGTTACACTGAATTCCCCAAGGAAATGCCTTTTACAATTCGTCTGACCATAATTTTTTCCTGGAAAAGCATTACATCACGTCCGATACAGAAATGAATATCTGGCCGCAATTCTGAGTGAAGTTCTACTCCATCGCGCATGGCTGCTTGCTATAGGGTATATTATTCATGGCTCTTAAATGCTATACGCCTTAAATGTCTAACAATGACTATATTTGCTACATTTAGTCTGTAGTACTCAACTTCTGGACGGTATTAAAACAATATGTGTAATAATAGTTTGAAGCATGTTACCATAGTCATTATTCAGAAAGTTGTTTCAGCATTCTCAGGAAACGTTCCACGTTCCACCTGTATGAATCTGATATGAAATAGTTTCGAATTTTATAAAATAGGAACCTCCATGAAATATCGTGGAAAAAGTATAACGTGATATAAGAGTAAAAAAATCGCTTCCTATTGAGTCTGCTATTTCAATAACTTGAGCCCTTCATAGCACCCGTTTGCACCCACTTATCACTGAAATATTTTATTTTAAAATTTGCTTACTCTTTAATTTTTTCTTATTTTTGTACACTAATATAAAACCTACTTTCCATATTGTAGTGTAATATTACTCATTTCGAAATAATTTCAGTAATATTAGAATATAAATTTTTCTAATAACTAAAACATATATTAAAAGTTTAATATTATTGTCACGTTACAGGTATTTTAAGTGCCATTTGTTATTATAATTGGAGGAGGCCTTTGGTTTGATACAGATCTTCACATTGCGGTAATGATGAAATTACGTAACAATTTGATAAAGTTACAAATAATGAAACTAGATAAAAAAAGAGTTATGCATACGAATAAAACAATGACATATAATGCAATATAGGATCAAAAACACGGAATTGTAATTAATTGTATGTACTTTCTCAAGCAGAAAATGTTACAAAGGAATCTGGTGTGAAGGGATTTGACATTTTGGTCAATCTAGCCATTCCGAAACATCGACCCCCTTATCAAATTTCTCACTTGCTACTTATTCGGACATTCATCCAGCTGAAAATTATACTTTAATTTTGACGCCCGCTTTTACTACATACGGCACCGCAGGCGGTAACATTGATGGTACATGAGATGAAGATGGAGCACCGGTGGAATGAGATGGTGGGGGAAACCGCAGATCCCGGAGAAAACCCGCCCCAGCGCCGTGTTGTCCACCACAAATCGCACTTTACGGTCGCCTGGGATCGAAGCTGGGCCGCTCCTTTTTATTTACATAGAATGGGAATTTCGTCCTAATGAACAAGGTGCCATTAAGGAAAATTTAATGTTTTTTATGTAATTTTATAAGCTAGAAAATCTATTTTAGAAATGGATTCTTTGTTAAAAGAGCATGGTGTTTTCTGACTTGAAAAACTTACATTTAAAGAATTTTAAATGTTTACGATGATCTGGTCATCCTTTGCAGCAATCTGATTAAAAGCTTTAGCATTTTATAAAAACCTTAAAACTGCGTGCTGCTACCTTAATATATTCTTTCTTCATATAACATTTTTCCTACAACTTTGGGATGGGAGAAATAACAAATTTAACATGTACTACAACTACAACTACTACTATAACTAATGCTTAACATTTAAAAAATAATGTTTGAAAGAATCTCGAGTTTGGTGTTCGCATATATCTCTGTGAACTTTTTTCTTTTGTAGCATTTTATGATACAAGCTAATCCTGTTCTGAAAACACGATTGTCTCGTTCAGAGATTGCGTGGTAATATCGAATTAAATAAAACGGCTTTCATGTGGTCAGAGGATTTTAGCTGACTCGTTAAAGGTTTTTTACAAGTGCAACTAAATCACAGGTACCGTAGCTTGCTTTAGGAAACAGAAATTCATCCAACTTGTACTCCGTAACTTATGAACTCACTATTTTGAAATATAATTTGTAAGCTTCATAAAATAGGCGCCCTTCTATTTAATGTTTAATCTGTTTTACATAATTTAAAGGTTAGTCAAGTCTAGATTTCGAGTGCACTGATTGGAATGAGGAAGTTTGATGCTGTGAAGGGGGGGAGGTTAAAAGAGTGTTATAAAAGAGGGGAGAAGAAAAAAGGAAAAAGAGGGGGAACCGAAGAAAAGAAACCGACAATCTGCAGGCTAGTCCTAAGACGATGGGCTGTCAGAAAGATGAAGGCAGTTCGTTTCACACCAGAGCGCAAGTATCCTGCATACGATACCTTTCCTTGCCCTATCCAACCAACCGAGCAAATCATCCAGAGAAGCGTAAGCCCTGTTACCTTTTCTGTCCCCTTCTGTCCATTCTTTCTCTTTTTACAAGAACAGGCATCGCTCAAAGAGCCGAAAATCCTCACACAAAAATGATGGTGCCGTAGCAGGCACTTTTTACGATCTCAATCTTCTCTTGGAAGTAAGACATTCTGTGTTCTCTTCGCTTCTGTGGATTTATGAATAATGGTTTAAGAGTTTACTAGATCTAATGAATAAAATGTGCATGAGGACGGCGGTATGCATATTTGTGTTGTACTCTCCACATTGGTTTCCGAGTTGATACAATACTTTCTAAACCTTAAGTTAAGCACCACGGAATGTAGAAAAAGCTGCTGCAGTTTATATCAATTGATCAGCATACTTCCTAAGGTTCCTAAATTTATCATAAAGCAATGCCCAGAATTTGCCTGTTTTTATTTTTAAAATAAATTTTAAGTAGCTATAATTATGGGCTTATCTTTATTTTTGATACTGACCAAAAGGTCAAAATTTTTAATCGATTACCCGAGTTACTTTAATGGATTAATCGAGACATTATCTGTTTAAAAATTAGGTGTAAGGATTACATAAAGTACTTTAATACTCTGTGCATTGCATTATTTATGAAAATTTTAAATATATAGATTCAAAATTTTTGTTTGCATCAAGTGCACATGCTTTATATGTATTGAATTAGATCTACAATATTTTTGTAAGTAATTATTTAGTAACGTATTATAGCAATATCTACTAAGATTTGTGAGACTGAGTTGCAGTTGTTTTTCATAACGTTTTTTCCTTATTTTAACTTTTTAACACAAAACTTTCACTCACTGTAACGAACTCAGAAACCTTACTGGCTTACTGCAATCAACAGCAGAGTGACACCACCACCAGCACTGAGAAGAGGGATCAGCTATTGTTTCCATAGCTGCGTAATCGAAGTATATGCTAGCAAGCAATAAATAATCAGTTGTATAAGATACTTGTATGTTGTCGCACACAAGTTGTAAGGAAAGAAACCTCTCTGTCAGCATCTGTATTTAGTTATGTACCTCTTCACAACAGAAGTGTTATTTAAACTCTCTCGGGGTTCAGAATGATTTCTTTTAGCTATCATGAGTTATATTATCTCAAAGTTCAAAGAACATTACGTGTTACGAAAGCTTGAAAGGTTGGAAGGCTGTTTAGGTTGGAAGCAATACATCAAAACAAAGAGGGCCAAAGTTAGCTAAAAGAGTTTTGATTAATATTTGTTGTTATCGATTAATTTTAATCGACTCGATTAATCGATTAAATTTTTAATCATTAATCTAAAATAAATATTAATCAATTAATCGTTTCGGTTAAACGATTAAATCACGCAGTACTAACTATTATTATTATTATTATTATTATTATTATTATTATTATTATTATTATTATTATTATTATTATTATTATTATTATTATTATTATTATTATTATTATTATTATTATTATTATTATTATTATTATTATTAGTAGTAGTAGTAGTAGTAGTAGTAGTAGTAGTAGTAGTAGTAGTAGTAGTAGTAGTAGTAGTAGTAGTTGTTGTTGTTTTTTTGTAATTTTACGTCTTGCAACTTCAAGTCATATCGGACGATGAATGAAATAGGTGAAATGCTGCTCAAATTGGTCCAGGGTCCTTAGAGCTTAGAGTTACCTGACATTCGTCTTTCAGGATAAGGGAAAACACCGCAAAAACCTTATCCAGGTAACTCACCCTGATCGAGATTCAAACTCAGGACCTCTTGAACGTGAGGCAGACACTCTACCACCACGTTACCGAGGCGAACTAGTAGTTAGTAGTAGTGGTAGTGGTAGTCCTATAGTAGGTATCATCCTACTCGTTTGCATATATGTGCACTGTAAAGGGACATTACTCTGTTTAAGAATTAAATGTACAAATTAACATTACAAAAAAGGTACACATAATTATTAATTGTAATACAATGAATTGTAAACAATGGTATAAATAATGTTTCTTCTATGAATAAAATTATTATACCCGCCAGTTTATGATTTTCTAATATGAAGGTTGAAATTCCTGCAATACCTTATTATTTCCATTCATTATCTAACGAATCTGCATAAAAAAAAAAAAAAATTAGCACTATTATTCACAGTAAGTTTATGTGCTGTTAATCACAGATATGAGAATGGTTATTTGCCTCCTGTTGGTGTGATGCCGTAGACACCTGTAAAGGATAGATTGTTCCCTTTTCCACCATCGTGTTCAGGAGCCGTTGATTCTTTCGCAGCCAAAAATCTCTAATATTCGTGCACTCCGAATTATGGGGAGAGTGAGGGGGAGGAGAGAGAAGATTTCTTCTTCTGCTGTTTTGAAGCACCAGCATCTTAATTATAGGGACGGAATATTCCTTTAACATTTTCTTGTCATGGTCATGAAGCGTCCACCGAATGCTGTATGTAAACTTGTAGCGAATGCAAATTGATACCTGAAAAATCGTTAATGCTCTCATGCATGCACACCCATCTTCCGGTTAGTCCAACTGTAGTGGCCGGCGTCATTAATACAGCGCCGTTTAGAGTCGAAGAAAATTATAAATTGTAGATAACGACGACCTTGAGATGACTGGGTGAGGGACTTTATTTGCATTAATAATGGAGCACATGGACCTAACTTTCGGTCAACAAGCTGAATAAGGGAGGAGGTTTTAAGTCATAATTGTGCATTACGTGAAGTTATACACGCACATTTACTTAAATACCCTTCCATTTCCTAGCGAAAGAACAAATTACCCAATCTTACGCATATAGTGTTATTATAAAGTCAGGAAGATGTGCTATCTTTAGGTAGAAAATCCCTTAAAACGTTAAAAATAGTCCTCCACCAAGTAAGGTTTTGAATTGTGCAGTACTTATGTTACAAGCTCACTAATACGTGTCCAGATCTCATCAATTTACAATAATTACCATTCCTTCTTACCCCTCTTCGTTACTACATACTTTTCCGATTCGGCCGCGCCTACTCTGTTCACGCGACTCAACACCTTACGTTTATATTGCAACAATGCAATACCTACATTTGCGCAAAGAACCTCGAAAATGATTCCCAGGTTCTAGGAGAGAGCCAATAGGAATCATACCAGCATTCGCCACAGGAAGCAGATCTGTCGGTAAAATGGTACACATTGGTGTGTACAGTTACTGAAATTCAGCACCATATACGCTCAAAACATCATCCCAAAAGGGGACCAAAGTGATAAAGAGATCACACACAATAAATAGTAAATTACAAAGGAAGAAACTAACCTGAACTGCAGAGATAATACTGAAAGAATTTTTTTTCCCCTATTTAACTGCAATGGTCATATCGGCGGCCATTTTCCTTTGGAACATATCGATGCTGTTAACTCGTAATCATTGGGATGTATCATTAGATCACACACACATTCACACTCTCATTCATACTTCCAGACTCGGGGAAGATGGGGGATCATCTTGGTTGGAGAAAAATACCCACCCCCAGCTGGGAATCGGACCCGGGATCCCTAGCACCGCAGGCAGGTGCTCTACCGACTGAACTATGGAGCCAGCCACTGAAAGAATTTCATTAATATTAAAGAAGGATTAACCGCCAAACAACAAATATCACTGTGTTAGTACAACTAGGGCAAAATTTCTAATGATGATGTAATATTGGTTATAGAAACATGTTTTATAAAAGTGTTTAACAATTGATAAGCACCAGAAGAGCTTACGTGCGCCTGTCTGTCAGAATGCACCAACCACATCGAACACTAACACGGATTGTTGGCGATATTTAAATTTTCACTCAGTTTGGAATTTAATAAAGATGTTCTTACAAAATGTTATACTTAGTTCTATTATCTAACAGAGATAAAAAAGGCTGACTCTTCTCGTTTTAGTACCTATATGCAATCCTTTAAATTGTCGCGAAGCCGTTATCTACGATAGCGCGGCTTGTGTACACAAAGAGCCGGCAAATAAAGATAGTGCCGGAGATAAAAGACTTACCGACCCAGATAAGTGAAGTAAATGGAAATTTCTAGCGACTTATTGTCTGATAGAGATTATTCGGTTTCTGGTTTATTTTAGAACAGACTAGAAATTATCAGTGAGGCATTTAAGGGAGCGACGACGCGCCAAGAGTCAGTCCTAAGCAGAGAGAAGTGAACAGATGTTGTAACGAGAACTGATGTAAACAGGTGTAATCAGAACGCTGCTTGTTTTGGTCAGCGACCTTGGTAGATTGTGTGGTGTATGTGACGTAATGTTGTTACGTGAGAATTGAACAGTGTATTTCTACGGAAATAAAGAACGATTTTAATTTCTGCAAATTGTACTTTTTAATTCTATGAACCCACAACGTCACAATTGGTGTCAGGAAGTGGAACGACAACATTATCGAGAAGATGGAAGCAATGAAGGCCGAATGAACAACGAAGACGGAAGCTGCAAATAGCAACTTGGCCGCGACGATGACTGACAGGAAGAGCAGCCGGAAGAACGAGTAAGGCCCGGCTTGGCGAGGAGCACGTCGGCGCCGTCATCACCCTTCCCTCGAGTGACGGTACACGCCGTGAGCCGTCGGATGGATGACAGCCTAATCGTGGACGTTTGGGTGAGAGTGAAGCCGTGCCGTGTGCTGGTGAACACCGGGGCAGCCGTGACCGTCATCAGACCTGACATGGCCAGGGGTTGCCGACGAGGAAGCCGAGCCGACCATAGCAGCTTATGACGGAATCGGGCGACACCTTGGAGAAGGAGGCTCTGCTGAAGTTGTCCTTGCGAAGGAGTGTCGTACATCTGTGGGTGTTCGTCGCGAAGGTGGCTGAGGACGTGATACTGGGATTGGATGCCCTCAGGAGCCACGAGGCAACGGTTGACATCGGCAGGAAGGTCCTGAGGCTCAATGGGGAAGAGGTCATACTCCGGCAACTGGAAGAGCGCCATGGAATCTGCAGGGTCATCTTGAAGGAAGACTAAGAGGTGGTGGTGTCGGCAGGACTGGAAGGCCAGCGGACGAAGAGCATGATGCTGGACCAGAAGACGCCGGTGCACGGTATATGTGTGGCCAGGACATTGTTGCCGTGCCGAGAGATGGTGCCAATGAGGCTGCTCAACCTGTCAGACACCGATAACGACATCCAGGCCGGGACAAGCTGGGGACGTGCGAGCGCGTGGTCGTGACAGCAATCGACAAGACACAGGAGCCGGTGCCAACGCAACACCTGGGGCTCCGGCTGGAAGGCTTACTGGAGAGGGTGGCCGACCACCTTTCCGCAGAACAGCTGAACAAGACACTTTGCAGTACTCCTATTTTGGGATTCCCACAACCAGGTGGCGCTTTCATTGTGAACACCGACGCTAGCGACCATTGTATTGGAAGCGTCCTATCCCAAGTCCAGGACGACCATGAGCGGCGATAGCCTACTACAGCAAGACTCTATCCAAGGCAGAGAACTGCCTACGAACCCACAAAGTCACAATATAAAAATGCACAGCAATACCGAGATAATGTGCAGCAGATATATAGGTGTATTACAAAAAATGCCTGAAATCTTAGTTTATAAATATAAAGCTTTGATCCTCTGCTGATGTGAGACATGGATACGATATCACTATGTAAATAATAACATACCCAAACAGTGGGCGTTGCCATTGGACTTCACGTTTATCGATTAATTTACTAGTTTAACCAAATATTGACATTATTTTTTTAAAGATTAAGGTCCTCAAACTTTAAGTCATATAGGACGATGAATGAAAATGGGTAAAACTATGCTCAAATGAGACCAGGGTTCATAGGGTTTGGAGTTACCCGATGTTTATCTTTCAGGATAAGGGAACACCCTGACCGACATTCGAACTCTAAACCTCTTGAACACAGGCAGTTACGCTATGACCTACGCTACAGAGGCGTAAGGTTGCATGTTGTCCTTTCTTGATTACGTGCGAGATAAACTGTTAAAGTAAACGTTGCTCCAGAATAGGTACCAAATAATTCAAAATCATTACAGCTATTTCTGAAAAAAAAAAAAAAATCAAAATGAGTAACATTTTTTAATGTAAATTTTAGCCAATTGGGGGGATTTTATTGGGAATCTTCGTGTTGCATCTTTATTAGATCATGACATTTGGTATCGAACCGATTTATCTGTTTTGGGGTTATTCTATTTCAAGCTACACAAACTCACACTTACACATGGATATTTTTCCTTTATGTAATGCCGTAGATCCTCTACTTACTTCTCTACTGCACATTGGGCCTATCCCAAACATTAATGCATTAGTCAATTCTTTCGGTTTGACATATCCAGTCATATCCATGTTAATATTAGTGTAAAACTTCCTTCTTGACAAGAAAACAAGTTTTACTAATTTTGAGCAACCGTGGGCTCTTTGAAGTTGTACACCCGTTTTCCAGTTGTGATCGTGACTTTTATTGAGGATGAAAACTGCTCGAAGAATGGCACCAGTGCGCGTTTAGACTTGAGGTCAGCGATGTTATGCGTGGAGTTACCTAAGAAACTATATATGGGAACATATGTCAAAATGGAAAGATATGAGCAACGGTGTTGTACATATATTTGCTCACAGCTTGATCCTTACAGCCATGTGCATATTTTGTTCCTGTAATGTTACAACGTCCAGGAGTGACTACTGCAGTAACGCCCTCACATTCCAGGCTTCCGTATTTTAAAGAATAGAAAATGAGAGCTGTTTTCGCTGCATTTCAAGATAGTTTAAAAATTCTAATGGAATAAACTATTTGTCATTCGTATGATAAAATATTTTATGTTCAAACAGATTTTATCAACTTACGTTACGTTCTTTACAGCTAATCTACAAAAGGATAGGAAGTGTTGTATTCCATCTAAGAATTGGAAATATAGTTTTGATACTTCTTAATAGAACTAAATAGAAAAGAATCCACGCGGACTTCGCGTGCTTGAATTCGCCTGAACTCAAAAACGAAAAGTCCATTTGGAATTTGCATTTAACATCTTACAAGGAGACGGAGCGAAGATTATCAAGAAAATTCACTCTTTCCAAACTATCCACTACATGGAACAATTTTTTAACATCTTGATTTCCTCAGAATTGATTCTAAAGATTTTATAAGATATTTTCATAACAAATTGTATATCAATAACTTTCTGGAAATAGTCTGAGGTCCTCTAAATTCTGAAAGAAATTTGCGTAATTGGCAAACCTTAAGAAACATGTTACTATGCAAAAAGTGCGGATAAATAGAGACTTTGTCATACAGGTACCTTTAATTTTTATTTCTCTTTATTTCTAATACCGCTTCTGTACTTCCCTAACCCTCTTGTACCTACAAGGAAATGTGCAATAAAACAATTTCCGCAAATGTTTATCTGGATTAACACGAGGTAGATCAAAATAAACTGTTGTAATAATAGTTGAAGAATGGTAGATACGTTCATTTGAATGTAACTTTTTTCTAAGTGTAGTCTCTTATCTTGGACACAGCCACTTTAGCAATTTTTACTGATAATTCTTATTTCAACATGCTGCGAAATTCTGCATAGTAATCTTGTGAGGGGGAAAAACTGGTCTTTTGTTTGGCTGCTGCATCGAAATTACTTCTAATTGTTCTTCCTATGTAACCAGCAGACTGGTTTACCTGTTCATGTGAATTAGAATTAAGCTCGGTTCATTGTGGTTTTTGTTCCCATATTTCTCCAAACTCCCTTCATTTCAAGAAGGCAAATCATTACGTCACATTTTCTCGGCGTATTGATAGCAGCAGTTGCGAATTTGCCCACAACTTTCCAGAACGAATGCAATTAAGATCAGTATAATATTAAATGTATATCTTAAGGTATGTAGGTAATTTATGCACCATACCAACATCAACACATGCTACCTTTAAAACGTGGGTCAGAATATTGTTTTGCTTGAAGATAAAGTGCAACGTGACTGAATCGGCGAACCTTAGGGAGTGTTGTGTTCGGGAACACTGACCTTAGGACAAGGGCCGTGTTGTTGTTACTTGAAATTAATAACGGTTGCCTGTCACATTCCATGAGAATTTAAATCACGTTTTTTGGCACGTCCTTCCTCGTTCTAAAGAAGGTAAAAAACAGCCTTAACATCGTAGTTGTAGGCTTATACAGTTTTTGTTTCTGCTAACATGTACCACCTAAACCAGTTAGTAAGGGACGTAGTTGCTAGCTTTAAAAATTCCAGGTGTTGATCTTGTATGAGCTTTAACAACACAATATTACACTGCTATCCTCGGAGTATGTATATACCTATACATTTATTCAATTAGAAGAAAATCTTAATAGTTATACATAACGTGAAAATTATTTACTCGATTCAGGGAAGCGTATTGGTTTAGGTTTCATAAAGAGTCTAATTTTTACAATGTTAATCATAAGATGTTAATCAGATATTTAGTCATTTAAAAGATAAGTAGCTAAAAGTTTATCATATTCTGTGAAAATATTTTAAAAATTGCCTTAATTTCCAAAAATCTTTGAACCTTATTCTCAAATAAATCCCAGGGCCCTTGTTAGCTTCAATGCATGGCCATTTAAATGTCAAAGAACATACGCTTACTGACACTTTCAGTACCCCTTTACTCGACGTTGAAAATTCAAGCCTTAAAAATGTTCCACGTGATAAAGTTTGGAAGTAATTTTCTTCAAATTTTCAGTTTAAATTCATAGAAAATGACTTGTGTGTATATAATTTTATATGATGGTTTTGTGCATTTGTGTTTCATTTATTAAAGTTGGGAAACACGTATTTAGTTAGCATAATTGAAGTGACGTATAGCATTTCCTTTCAAAAAGTGTTCAAATTACGTGCATTAAATTTAAAAAGCATTTATTCCTGAGTCAGAACAGCGTGTGCCAACGTTTTGAAAACATTTAAATTAAAGCTGCAAAAGTTAGATATCTAACCTATAAGTATCCTTAATAAATATTTATACGTCTAAAATATGCTGTAAATTATAAAAATAGATATTAAAGATATAGTTTCTGGACCCAAAAAGCTAGAACAGCTTTGGATTTATAACTTTGTTTTTCAATTTGAAAATCAATATAAGTTGAAAGAGGAATTAATGGGCAAACATTAACCATTATAAAAATAATAAATTTAGAAATTTTTCATGCCTAGAAATCTTTCTATGATGTCTTCATAAATTTAACGTATTATAAGCATATAAATTTCAAAAATATATCTTAAAGCTTAACAGATTGCATTGAAAATGCAGTATAGGGCTTCCAGAGGGAGATATCCTCTCATACTTAGTGTTTATCACAGTCAGGGCCGAGGTGGAGGGGAACGCGGCTGTACGCCGTCCCCCCACTATTTTTCGGAGGGGAACACAGTCCCCTTACTAATAATATTATTTATACTTTTTTAATTCATTACCTTTAATTTAAAATTCAAGGTACTGCAAAAATACAAAATATATACATTCAAATAATGTGTATGACTATTAACGGACCTCCAGTACATATGTGGAACCCAGAGTATTACAAGAATGGATAAAATGTCATACCCATGCTGAGGACAACCAAAGCAGAAAGGCGAATCTGTCAGTACAGAATTCTGATCGGTACTCCAGCATCTGGAAAAAAAAAAAAAAAAAAAAAAAAAACATTTAGGTGTGCGTCCCCCCACTTTTTTGTTAGCAATACGGCCCTGATCACTGTGGAATTCAAATTATATATGACTGTCTCACCAGATAGATACCAAATATCTTGGGGTATCGAACTGCTGTCTACATGGTAAGTAACAGCGAACACCGCGCCAGTTCTGTATCTCTGCACTTTTTATAAAACGTGAAAATATTGAAATAATGTTAATTTATTGATACACTGAAAATATGAACATTTAGCCCAAAATCTAAGCTGTATCTATAAAGACTTTTAGATGAAATGTATTTTAAAAACTCTTCAAAATAAATCTTCATATTCGAAATCCAAAAGTGACAGAAAGTAACCAGAAAAAGTTTTGGCCTGGTATGGAAATTAATGATATGATCAATAAATTGATACAGTTTAGCTAATTAAATATTAGATATGATATTAAGCAGTTATTGTGGAGTTTAATCGAATTTTTATAAGAAATGACTATAACTGGATTTGTACACTTATTTGTACTAATGTCTATCACAGTGTAATTTAAATTATCTGTGATTATGTCACTAGAGATTAGAAACCCCTAAGGAGATAAAAACACTGAATGTTATAAAAGAAACTTTTAAATTTTCTTTTCTTCTGTTTCAGGTAAGACATTGCATATGGAAATGAGATTCATAAGGTCAGTAGATACGTAAATACTTTCTTTTCTCCTTATTTTTCATTTCTCCTCTCTCAATTCAGCTTGTTACATAATTGGCACAGTATTGTTTTGTCATCCCATAAATCTCATACCGAAGGTTTAACGAGGAACAGTTTATATGCATATCGAAATCATGTATGTTGACTGTACTGTTTAATTAAGCCTAGAAAAACAAATGCTCACTGATATATGGTTTAATACTGTATATAACTTAAATCTTCAATGGTGATTTAGCTTCATTTATATTTTCCCTTTATCTTTTATGGAGTTATTGTAAAAATTATTAAATATATTTATTTGGAATATTTGCTTTATCGGCTACATATATTTTTACCATGTTTCGATGATAAAATAATAACGAACCAAATATCCGTGGTGTTCGTGACAATGTAATGAAATAATAGAGTAGCCTAAAGTTATCCTCATTCTGAATTTCTTTTCCTTAACTGGTAAACCGTAGATATAATCAAGGAGTAGATATAATTAAAGAATGTAATTTGAAAAAGATGCTGAATAGTTTTAATAGTTTTTTCGTATGAGAAGTAATTTTTTCCGGTCAAGCAAAAAGACAGACATCTCAGAGACACGAAACACCGACAGCTCTTAAGAGATTTGAGTATCGTTTAATCCCTCCGTATTCCCATAGTATCTTCAAGTAAATATAGTATAATAAAAGCATCTTGCTTAACGTAAGTACGAGGGCTGTTCAATAAAGAATGATCAGACATTTTTTACAGTCATAATTTTTCGCACTAAAATTCAGTATTATTATATTCTGTTAGCTTAATGTGAAAAAAACATGCCATAGTAGCTTCATTGTTGGTACTCCTGATTCTCGCCTGTGAGAACCAGGCAAGTTCAGGCATGTTCAGTATCGCGTATCGCAGCAATGGAGGTAACATGCAGTTAAAGTTGATGTTAGAGGAAGATTTCTTTCAAACGTAATTACTGCTGATGAAACTTGGCTACGTCATTTTGATCCTAAGAGCAAACAGCAAACCTTAGTGTGGAAATTTCCTTCATCACCAACCCCAAAAAGCAGACGTGGTTGCTTCTGCTAGGAAAGTTATGGTCAGCTCATTCTTTGATATTCATGGAATGGTATATCAGTATGTTGTGCCTGCACACACATCAGTAACTAGACAATAATACAGGGATGTCCTGAAAGCATTGCAAGTCCATATCAGGCGCAAAAGACCATATTTCCGTGAAGCAGGCTGGGTGCTGCACCACGATAATTCGCAGCCGCATACTGCCAATGGATTTAGCCACATGTAACCTTTTCTATTCCGTAACTTGAAGAAACGCCTTCGTGGGAGGCATTATCCATCATCAACAGCAGTGGTTTAGGCTGTGGAGGCGATTTTGAAGGATCTCTAAAAGAAATGATTTCTAGCATGTCTTTGAAGACTGGTAGAAACGCTGGGACAAGTGCATCGCATTCAGGGGAGATTATTTTGAGAAGAACCACCAAAATTATGAGGGTGAGTAAAGGTACGTTGTCAAAAAAAGATTGTGATCATTCTTTATTGAACAGCCCTCGTAAGTAGAGGAATAACCTTCTTTAAAGAATGTTTTATTGAACCTTTCTTAGAGAAAGTTGTGTTAATTTAAAGTATTATATTTTTCTGTTTATGGTGTTTGTACAGATTATGCTGAGAACGTTGAAAATGTAAGGTAGTGAGGTTAAGCAACTTTCCTTATTTATATTCGTATTGTATTCAACGATTTGTTTTAAGCTATATTACTTTTACTATTTAACGCACTAGAATATATAATTTGCAATTGTGTTCGTATTACACACAGATACAAATGCGGTATAAAATCACGAGCTAATAACTAAGAAGAAATCAACTATATATGAGAGAAATACACGGTGTATGTAAACTGCGTTTATAAAGAAGTAGAATTTTTTTACCGCTTTTACGATTTCTGTTTCTCGGAAATGGAAATTACAGTGGTATACATGCGACCAAAGGAGAGATAGAGAGAGGGGAGGGCGGAAGGCAGGGAGGGGGAGAAACAAAGGTAACGCAACAGGTGTACTCCACTTAATGGTACAGGAAACGAGAGGAAATCTTGGATTAAGCCGCACTAATTCGCAACAGTCGACGAGGAACCCATTATTTGTATTCACGGATGTCAGTATAAACTTTATAGCAGATGAATACCGGCAGTTCAATGCTACTGCAATGGTGTTAAATCATTATCTTTTAATTAAGGTATCATTCCATACGTCACGCGTTCGTGGAGTTAAGAATAGGTTACACTCAGATGGTATCTCGGTGCCTCAGAGAATTGAAGTTAAAACATTAGCTATACTTTTTAGTCTACTCTTCTAATACGCAAAAAGCAGGCTTATGAGATCATCAAACGATGCGCGTGTGTAACGAATCCCTCGTATAAGTGAGTTCTATCGTTTGCAGAACGGAAATTGGATAGATTAAGGTGGATATGAACGGTAAAAATCCAAGAAAATCCAAGACTTTGTGGTTATCTACTTCTTCAATTAACGGTTAACTACATATTAGGTCTTATAAATCAGAAAAACCACAACAATATACTCTCACAGTCGTTATTTTATCCTGTATATCCATTTGCTGAAACGTTTTAAAACCAAGTCAATACTCGGTTTATGAAATAAGAAACAGAAATATAACGAAGATTTTAGAAGCAAGAGGCATTTTTAAGAACTAAAGCCTAGGTAAATAGTTCTGGCAGCTCCAACAAGAGAGGCTTGTGCGTAATCAAATGAATCCTATATTTTCACAAATTTATGTTTTCTACGCTTAAAATATTGCTGTCTGCAAGGGACTTCTTAAATGGGGACAGCGCTACCAAACACAACTAAATAGCAAAACAATACAAACTGCAAATTCTAGCATATTTCTCCATATTTACAGAGGCTAACTTGTTTATTTTAAATTATTTTAAATGTGTTGTTGCCTTGATATACGTAAAAATTATAGCCTGTACAATCACACACCTTAGGTTGTGCTATTGCAAAGAGCGACTTGAACAATAGAAAACAAGCAGAATTTAAAGCTATTCAAACTGATAAAACGAATGTCCTGAAAGTGTTTATATTGCGAATGTTTACTTTTATATTTAATTATTTTATTTTTAATTGTTATCTTCTCCTTCTTCTTCTACCTCACAGCTTTGGATTGTTTAACCCCTTCCGGCTCCAAATTGCTCTGCCCATCTTTTCTTCGGTCTTCCCTGGTTTCTTCTTCCTACAGGTTTATAGTTTAAAGCTATTTTTGGTATTCTGTTATTATTCATCTTCTGAACGTGTTCTTTCCATTGATTTCTATTTCTTTCAATAGTACGATTTATTTCTTCTACTTTTAATTCTGTCCTAATATCCTGACTACGTTTTTTTTTTTATCAATTTTGGTATATCCAGCTATTGCTCTTATGAATTTCATTTCTGATGACTGTATTCTCGTACTATTTCTTTTTGTTAGTGTCCATGTTTCTGATCCATAGATCAGAGTTGGTATTGCCATTGTTTTGTGTAGTTTTATTATAGAGTCCTTTCTCGCTTTATTTTTTAATGTTCTTTTTATTGTGCCTGTTATATAGTTAAATTTATTTATTTTCTCTATTCTATCAGCTTCCCCTTGGTACGAGACATTACACCCTAAATACTTAAAGTGTGATTTCTGCTCAATATCTAACACTGTTTTTGATCTTACTGGAGTAATTCCTCTAAATGCCATTAATTGTTATGCTACTTCAAAATAATATTATTCCTGAAGGTAAACACAAGGTATGAAGTAGTTGCTGGGATTTATGTGTTCCTTACTAATAATTTAATAGAATAAGGTTATTTAATCTGTTAGGCTTTAAATATGTATCATATATAAAGTTTACTTTATTTTATTCGTTCAGTATGAGAGTTTAAATTTGAATTTGAATTAAAGTATCGGCCGTCCTCCACCATTTTCCACCCTCTTAAGTATCACTCTCTTTGGCGGAATTTTGCCATGTTTCGTTCTGTCCTCAGTGCATCGAAACAAGTGCCTACGAGGAAAAAAAAAAAAAAAATGTAGTTCAAATTCAGCATGTATCTAATACGTAACTGTAAAAGCGTACAGCTATTACCCAAAGTAAAATCTTCATTGCAGGAAGTTCGTTTACAAGCCAGGTGTAGCGAAAATGCCATGAAATAGGAAACTTGAGTGCTGCCATCCATCTGCACACAGAATTCCACTAGAAATCGAGATGACAGGCAGTGAAGATTCCAAATACCGTCGCAAACTACCCGATTACCACTCCTCTTCTAGTTTCGGAAACATACGCCATAGTTATCAACATTGAGATAGTAAATAGTTCACTGCAAAATTAAAGTGCTTTCTTAAAACGCGCCTATTCTAATATTTCTGTATATGTAACATGCTAACAAAGAACAGTATTTCACAGAAAAATACTTCTGCAGCACCAAATAATTCGCCAATAGGACGAAATAAATCTTTCTTACACCAAAAGTGCCTGCGCAAAATCCTTATATTTTAAGGATAATATGTCACTTTTTGTTTTGCAAAGACCTCGTTAAAAATAAATGTCACTTCTTAAAGTTCAGCTGCGTCTATGCCTAAATAAACACGGAAATACTGCCGAGCATGTTTACTTTGACCCTGTTTGAGTATTTTTAGCAACATGCAATTGGATCCGCAATAGTAAACTTTTACAAAACCGAAATGAAAATAGTAGTTTTTTAGCGGCAGTAACCGCGGTGGTTAGTAGGGTGTGCTGTATCATGCGTAACATTCCGGTTGAGGAACCAGCAGAAGTATTGCGTGAGAGATGTGTTATTAACCCCGCCTGTAACCCGCACCGAGTAGGAGAATTGGTTCTTGGAACGCTAGTCATTACAGCTGTTCCTGGTTCCTTTCAATGCTGCAGATTACATCCAGGGAGCTGTCGAAAACTAGGCTTCTGCTCCAGTTCATTGATAACACTTTCCTTCACATTACGTTGTGCTTAGATGTAAAATATTACAACCTTATTTTCTTCATTTTAGTTCAAATTACGTTACTTGAATTTCCCCTCAAATCGCTTCTTTACTTATGTCTCCTTGCAAATCTACATAACAATAATATATGTGAAGCATTTAATTCACAAGATCTGTCAGTGGAGATAGACTTAAAGAAATCGTTTATATGTTTCTATGTAGTTGCAATGGGAATAAGAGAATACAGTGGGCTTAAGCAATAATCATATTTTTAAAGAGCTGGTCGCTATGAGATGGCCTTGGAATTTCATCCCCTTTGTATAGTTATCAGAAAAAGAAAGCAAAACCAAGAATAATGAATCTCCAATCCTAGAAAACTATCAGTATTGGTAAAGTCAAAGCAATATCTATAAATATCCCAGAAATAATTAACTCCGCAGCCATCACTATGTGGTTTGGCCTGGAAGGGTTTTCTTGAAAATCTTGTTTACTTCATTGGAATGTGCAGAAGTTATATACAAATTTTCATATTCATAGCCGATTTTTTTTTTTTTTTTTTTTTTTTTTTTTTTTTTTTTTTTTTTTTTAGTTTTTGGATTATGGTTTTCAGTCATACGCGCGCATTCGTGTGCATAAACACATACATACAAACATACACATACACACGGCGTTTTACTAAAAATGATTTTTAGGGCTTCATATCTTATATTTCTGGAGTGTATTTTCATATGTCGATATTTTGGGTGGACTATAGAAGTTTTTCTATTTACACTACGTCGTACATAAAGTAAATCACCCTAATAGTTTGTATAGTATTCTACGTTGTTAGTGGTAATTACGGTTTGCCCATGGGAAGAAAAATGGATGGAGGTTAGGAGTCACACACGTCTTGAAACGAGGTGTGATGCCTGGGATGTAGGTGACAAATTTCTAACATTTTCAAATTTTGGAGACGTCTCCAGACAAGGGACAAGCCAACAGGATCTCACAACTGTCACAAACATCCCTACACAAATTACATCTATGAAAGAAAGATATACGAAGGGCACTAAAATGAGCTTGAACAGATTGAGTGACACATGAAGTGGAACCTTAGTGTATCAGCCACAGATTATACCACCTAAGTGTCTCATACAGGTATCCTTTAAGTATACGAACTTATAGGAATCCTTTTGCCAATGAGAGTTTCTTCATTACCAATTTTAACAGTTCCTGCGAGCTCCTTTGTCAAGCCGTTCTAGAAGATTATGTGAGCGCTTGAAATCCTGCTATTAAACATCCCAATTTATATCCTGGCATCATTGTCTGTAATTTCTAGACATCCTGGAACCCATTTTTGATGCATGTATGCCCTAGAAAGTGTAAAAATATCGCATGAACCATTTGCCGCAAATAGCAATAAGTCCAGATTTCCTAATTTAACGGAAGGGGCAAAGAACTTAATAAAATCTTCCATAACTACAGTAAACAGAAATTTGAAGACCTTGCCAAGCCCGCGATATGGTTCAGAAAATGTTTAATTTCTGTGACAATCGTTCCATTGCCCCACTAAAATGGGAGACATGTAAATTTTGGGCTGGTTTCCTTTCCAAAATAAGTGGCTCACATGATTTTAAGGATGAGAACTAGGACAAGTGGATTTGGCTATACTGTATATATAGGTAGATGATCAGCCAATTATTTCCACCAAAGCACAGTTGCTGTAAGCTACAAAGTTGGGCTTTTCTACTTTATAACTTCAGTTTACGGCCTATTCCTCTTCTAATATTATTATTTATTTTGAAGTGTTCCATTTATTTTCTTTCTTCTTATACCAGAAGCTCCCACCCCTTTATTATTTATATAAAATATTAGTATAACATGTTGCTGCTGTTAAGAGAAACACATTTTACCCGAGAACATTGCCCTCGTGCTCTTTTCAGGTCACTCTTGAGTAACTTCTCTACTTTACTGCTGTAGAATAATAGAGGAAAAGTTTTACATTTACTACTCATCTTTCACACCACGCATATCGACAGCATGCAGCGCTAAGTCGCAGCATTTATATTTCATTCAATGTTGATCACTATTAGTTATTTATGACGAGCTTTACGCTTGAAATTTTATAGTTCTCATAAAATAGATGCGTATTGTGTGGGCTCGCAATATGATAGGAAATATAGCGACAAACGTAGTGAATCTCAGTTGGTAACAGTGTAAAGTGAAATTACTCCTAGAAAATTCCTCTCAGCTCAGGGGAGTTTAAGAAATAAATTTTGCATATATTTTATTTATTCGCTTTTAAATTCATTATACTCATTATTTCCTTTCCGATTGCTTCTAGGATGTTAAGTTAGACGAAGAACGCCAAGGTCATTTACAGGAATACTTGATGTTGGTTCTTAGTTTGTCCTCATTGATCCTTATAGACCCTACTGCTCTTATAGACTCTTAAATTGGTGGTGGAGGGGTGGCGGTTGATAAACGGTACCTACACATTTCGTGGACAGTCTTTTAGGTATCTATTCGCACATGTACTTGTAATTTGTAATTCAGTTTAGTACTAGCTTAACTCCTAAAAGAAATGTTTTCTATAATATGTTCCATATCCAAAGCTGATTGGACAAAAATTAGATCATCCTCACCGCGTGTGAAAAATACGGTCTAGCTTTATGGGCATTAGTCTTAATAGACTAATTTCTGCCATTTTGAAACGTCACAAATAATGTCACAAATATTCACTAAAAATAGTTTAGGTATACATTAATCGGCTGACTTTGAACTCTTATAGTTGCCTTGTATGCTAATTTTCATGGCCTTTGAAATGACCCCATTCACTTGAATACATCACAGCAGATATTTATGCAAATTCAGTATCCTGAATATCTGATCGATTTTGCGAACTATGCTTTATGCCATTCATACACGTTGGTATGAGAGGTTTACTAAAAACATAGATATTTATATCATAATTGTTATTATTTCCGAAATATTTCTTTCCTGACGTGAATGTACAGTTACTCAGCACTCTTCTCATTATAGCATTGGATTTTATACCTGTTTTCATCCTTCCATCACTACATTTTCTTCCAAGGTCTTATCCTGATTCTCTTCTCCTGGCTCCATTCAATTCTCTTCCTCTCCAATTGTTTACTCTTCCTTCACCCTCTTTCTCTCCCTTTCTTCTCAGAAGTGTGTGTCTGCCACGTGATACTTTGAAAACAAGCATTGCAATGAGTTTTTAAACAGTGATGCAAATTAAAAATAAACTTAAACTTGTTCCTTACGCTTTTTCTGGGTACAAATGGGTATGCCACATCGCTGTAGTGATAGCTTGTTACTTGTTAATTGTATTTGATAAGTGTTATTAGTTGTCCACTCTGTTCCACAGAATGGTCTTCATTGGTTATGTGAAGCAGTGCAGTTATCTAGACCAATTCACATGTTATCGAAGTGCACGTAGCAAACATAAATTCTGGAGAAGACAAAAAATATTCGTCTGTGTTCGGTGGGATATCAATGGAAGGCTACAAGAAGTGCGAGGTAAATGCACTTCCTCTTTACCGCAGAGGCCCTTGAATCGTAATGGCCATGAAAGAAAGGAAGCCTTTGCCAGCGTTACATGTTAAGACGCAGAGAATAAAAATGAACAACACGATTTTCGATTAGAAAACCCCGCCTGCTTAGAACGCCATAAAATTACGGGGCAGGGAAAATAGCAGTTTTCCATCTGTGACCCCATACTCTACCTACGCAGGCAATACGTTTGCAGCATGCAAGCGGTGGCGAGGCTGTGAAGCAGCTGAGTAAGGAAATCTCTTTGTTCACGTGGCTCTACGCTGCGAGTGTCATATTTAAAAAAAAAAAAAAAAAAAAAAAAAAAATCTGATAAATTCATGAACCATTATCTGGATAACTATTTAACATATAAGACTGAAATTTCTACTCCATCTGAAAGTACATTCATAGTTCACTGCTACTTGTTTACCAAGTAAGTTTGTTTATTAAGGAATATGGATTTTTTTCTGGATTACATCAACTTGGATTAATAATTCATCAGCAGTTATATATTTAAAAATATAAGCTAACATTATTAACACTAAAGTACATAAAATACAGTCTTATGTTCCTAAAATTTAATTTTGCTATTATCGATTTATTTAATTTCTACCAGAAAGTGCCATTCACGACTAAGTTATTCAAAGTAAACATAGAGAAAACAAACTAGTATATGTTTGCAAAGAAATAAGTTGTGTGGCTTGTTTAGACGGAGTCTGCCATACTTAACAGCAGTATTGTTTTGCGCTATGACTAAAAGCTAGATCGCTCACCTCTCACCAATAATACCCGACTTCGATTCCAGAATATGGGAATTTTTGTGAATAAAGCATTCTTCCTTCCGAATTATTCTTACTGCTCAGTGATCATCTTCTGTTTCATTCTTTCGCTCTCACTTCATATTATCTTCTTCACGCTCATTCCAGATTTTGCTCTACTCTCTCTGAGAGAACGGTCTTCAACTGGCATCTGTCCTAACGTCCACTTGTAAGTCTTAGGGTGTAGGCAAACAGTGAAAGAAGAACCAATTTGTAGAGAAATTTCCCCTAAAATTGTAGTGTAAAAGTGTAGTGTAAAACTGTGTAGAAGTTGAGTTTTTTTCTGTGAAATGATGCAGAATTCACAGTGCAGTATTGGAGCACGTGCAGTATATACCATTTAAAAAAACACATTAAATATTATTTCTATAGTGCACGAGGTTACATATAGTTAAAGATGAAATTCCAATTTAAGCAATGCTTATAAAATTAAAAATGATATTTCGTGGCAGTCTTCGACAGTTGGACCCCCTCAATAGGGTTCAAACGAAAGCAAATAGATCATCCTAGTTTATCTATCTAAACTGTTGGCAAAGGTGGCCTCGAAACAAAGGGCATGAGTAAGAGTGCATTAGCAGTGGACTTAATTTTAGAACTATACAGAGCGATAACTCTTCCAGAGCTTATAGTTATGAATGCTAGAGAACTATAAAAATGAGTAAGAAGAGAAAAAATATACAGATTTCTCGTAATGGTTCCATGGGCAATCAAAAGACCAAGAGCGAATGTGCTATAAAGCCTGATAATCTGTAAATATCTTGGCTGATCCCCTATAAAGCCATTATTAGCAAAAGAATACAAGTCGCAAGAATAATATTTTAAAGCAATCATTAAGCTACGAAAGGAAAGAAAATTTATTTTCGTATTATACATCTAATAAAACTATTAATTTTAGATTTTTGATACTGAATTAATGCTAACGAGAATAAACATTTTAAATATTGTGTCCGTGTCGTATGCATGTGTTTGTGCATACAGAGTAACATTCCAAAGCTCTTCGACACAAGTTCTTCAGTAAGAAGCACAATTTCAAAATTTATCCAGTTGGAAATACGAAGAACTGGTTTTGCAAATTCCCTAGTAACCTGTATGAAAGTCACTGCGAAAGGTCTTTCAATGGGAGACACAAACACTGGGTCCACACTTCTCTAGAAACAGCATAAATGACATTCTGGAAATTCTCCAATTAGCAACATACATCCGGCTCCTTAGGTTGCACAAAGGTCAGTTGTTTGAAACAAAAAGATTGGCTCTTTCGCCAGCAAGAGGCACGAAAGTTCTCCAATTGGTTACTATATAATAATAAATGTATTAGTATATCTTTACCTTATCTAGTTATCTGAAATAATTAGAAGACGTATTCTTAGGTTTATAATAGACTCTCTCTGTCTACACTTAGAAGCACATATGCTAGTTCTAAACGTTTTGCAGTTCTAAACACAAAAGCACTCTCTCTACATGCTCTAGTAACAAGCACAAACTTAATATTAACAAACTCTACAGTAAGAAACAAACACAAATGTTAACGTAAGAGATACAAATACAAGTTGCACTGATTCTCCATTAAGAAACAAATGCATGTTTCACAGGTTATCAAGGTAAGAAGCACAAACATATCCCTCCTTCACATATTTACAGGTAATTGCGCTTTTAGTCAATTGAAGTAGCTCGTGATTTTCTCGCGTTTTCCGTGAAGTCACTACATATTTCTCGAGAGTTTACGACCTCACCGTTAATTGTACACCTTCACGAAGTTTAAGACTAGCTCGTGGCTACTCTTCAACTTGCTAGATTGCCTCCCAGCAAGAAGGTCGGTCATGCATAAGGTGTTTTTAAAAGGTTTGCAGGCTCATATCTACAGAGCTGCGCAAGTGTCTCCAAAGCCAATAAAAATCACTTTATGTGCCTCCTAACACAACGGTTATTGGGAATGGCTTACCCATCAAGCGTTGGAGACACAATCTTCATGTAATGGCACGCTATTTGACGGATTTCTTCTGTCGGTTTTGTTTTTCTATTTCTAGCATATTACGCCCTGTGAATCACGAAAACCATAAGGGAAACACTTCAATATTTCCAAAAATCCTAAGCAGCCTACTTTTCTTTTCACTGCTAAGTATTACATATTATTGTATTTAATGGGAACTAGTAAAATAAAAAAGTGTGTAACATTTTTTTAAAATTAGTGGTACTTCAAATAAACGTGGAATACAGCGACCTCTATCCGACTAAGGAACACTTCCTTAGTTTTGACGGCTTGGAAGATAATCTCTGTACCTACTGCTAACAGCTGTAATTAACAACAGAATGTCACCGATTGTCACCAGATAGCAAGACGAATTTAACCTAAAACCCTTCGCTCTAATTGAGTAATAAAAAGCTAAATCTACTGTAACAGAAATACATAAAATTAAACCAACATAAGCAACTCCTTTCCCAAAGTTTTTCATGTGGGCAAATGTGTCACAGTTGTTGAGGATCTTCAGTAACCTCTACTTTCTGCACTGTCCCAAAATCTAAAACCTACTGTTTATGTACTGTTTAGAAAAGTGCCTATAAACACACAAACACAGCAACTATCATTAAGTCTATTTATAACATAATATGCCATTGATTTGAAGGAGCTAGAACTAGATAATTTTATATTATCATCGCCGATTGTTTATAGTATTTAGTTTAAAAATATAATATGAAGTTTTTAAATAATAGGTTAGCTGCTAGAAGTATGCAAACTTTTATTTCCAGTTGAAATGTGGTATTCAATTTTTGGGGGAGTAAAAGACTTCTTCTAGATATTTAGTTGAGAGTAGGGAAAATAAAGCTATTCATAATCTGCACCAGTCTACCCTTAAGAAGACATAGTGCAATTAAATAATGATAATTTATGCCCTCAAAACACAAGGGGTATTCTGAGCTTGTGTTGTTTCTACCTGCGTCTCCACTTTAAACAGCCTACCTCCGTCTTGGCATTGTTTAAGTAAATAAGCTGGCGTGGTCACGCTCAAACAACTTCTCTGTTTTCCTAATCAAAAGCGTTCTGCTGTTACTCTAGTTTGAAGTGAGGTACACTCCAACACGGCGACCTCTGCATTTAGAATACATAAACTAACATGCAGCTGACAGAAGGCGTGCAATATGACGTCAGAGGGGTGTTGCGATGTTGAGTTATGCACTAACGGCACCAGTTAATGTTCTCGCAGTTTCTCGGCTTATGTTTAACCAACGTGAAGAATAATATTTTATAGTCTTGGATGGTGGAAATATCGATTCCATGCCTATCTCACGAGTTTGAGGTACATGGGATCAAAATACAAGTTTACTGCGAAACTTCTTGCAGAATTAACTGGTGAGGAAAGTAGGGGATTGGTAAATTTCCTGCTATTGATAAGCTGGTACCAAAATTTGGGGCTAATAGTCTTCAGTAAGGTCCTCTTGAAATTGCAACACCCGTAAATTACATATACAGGGTGTGATGTAGGAAGACGTAGGCTAGCTATTTCGATCCTGAAGTGTATCATGTATGGTAAACATTAACTGATATTGAATACTCTTTGCATGAAACTGAGGAATGGTGACTTAGCACTTCAAAAATGTGTAATAAAGTATCGGAAAATACAAATGAATAGAAATTTCTATTTCTATTGATTTTATTACTCAAAAATGAAAAGGTAATAAATTGTCTATTTTAATAAGATATAATATTTTGAGTTATAATAAAATGATAAAGAAAGCATCCAGGACGAGGATATCTACACAGCTGATGTGCACAAAAGTCAAGATACATATTTCATTAGATACACACGTATACATATAAAATAAAGTGTTTTAATTAAAGAAATTAAGTCAGTTTTAGGAAATTAAAATAACAAAACATTTTTACACTAAAAGTAGTTTGGAATAAGAAATTTCTTGAAAACCTTTGGGTCGCATCCTTCGGAAGCGTTGAACTTACCTTCATATAACACTTCGTTTCTAGTAATACTCTATGCACTTTCTAATTATTTTTCTTTGCTAAAAAGAGTTTCAGACGATGTACTTCCGGTGAATTCTTGATATCGATTATTTTAATGAAGCACATTTCTTTACTATAAGCAAGTAGTAAAGAAACACCAATGTATACAATCTAAAGAATAGTTGGATTTATACCGCCAAGCAGTAATATTATTAATTTTTGGGAATCAGAAAACCGATCCCAATTTTCTCATTTATGGTTATTACATTTACCTATACATAAAACTGTAACAAAAGTGAATATCAGAACTACTGAATAAATACCGATAAATAGGCATTTTAAAGTGACATGCTTCAATTTTGCTTTCATCGTATTTATGAAATAATTATATACCATGTGGGAAGTCCAATAATCGCTGGATAACGTTATATACAAAACCATGCTCTCGGTTTGAATTTTTAATGTCCAGATGTTTTACATCCTTTCAGAATATGAGCACGATGATTTATTTCATCTTGCACTGGTCTTTGAAACACAGGAATTTTTAGATCCTTCTGCAAATGTTGTTGCATCAACTCCCACAGCTGCTAACCATTGATAAAAGACATGCATCTATAATGTTCTGGTGTGGGTTGCTGTTACGCTATGGCTGTAATATCATTCCACAGCACAATCTGCACTGCAGGGATTGGAGCACTCTTGTTCCATAAGAAGAAATTCTGTTTATACAAATGTTCGTAATACTTACTTTTTCCAGTCTTGATCTGACCAAAATAAGTCCCTGAAGCTTTTTAAGATACTTTTGCATATCATGGAAGCCTACATCTCAGCTACTGAATAGTATTTGAGAAATATTTCCTTAGAGTCATTTTACCAATAACATTTTGTTGATCAATGGCTAGAAATTCCCATCTGTGGTCTGATTATGATTAGAGACCATTTACTAATTGTAAATACCTGGTAACACTGCAGGCTTGCGTTTCGTGGAAGGTACCAGGTATATTATCTGCCTCCTTTCCAGTAACCGAATAGCTATCAATGAATTTACAGGAAATTTGTAAAAGTGCCTTAAGGGTTATGTTAGGGCAATGTAGCCGATGTAGAAACTATAAAATATTTTGGCGCTCCACTTTGTAGCTACAGTAGGATAATCGAAAAGAAAGCAAACATAAAATGTCCATTTATACTACGTAGTAAGTGTGACAGGGGCGTTCATGTGTAATCTTCAGCCGAAGAATCTAAAGCATAATGTTGATATATCCCTAAGGGGTTTGTCCAGGTGCGGTGATAATGAAGTTTTTAATTTTGGCAGATCATTCAAATGTACCATGCATAACGTGTGCCATGAGAAACAGTGGCAGATTAACCAGAAAGATCCCGCATCGTAATTTCGCCGCCCTCCCTTGCCCCAAGGGGACTGCTTTGCCTACCTTTGCTATTATCTGGGCCGACCGCATTATGCTTATGGATGAAACTATACGTCATGCCAGTTTCATATAGCTCCTGCTGTTTCAAACGTTGTTTTCATCTCTACTTCTCTATACTGAGATGGATTCTTATCTTCCTTCTTCGGTGTTATAACATTTACTCTTAACGATAGATTGTCAATTTTGCCTACAGTTGTGTCAGTCCCAAAAGGAAAGTGTTTTCCCCTTATTCAAGGGGAGGAGAAATTCCTGTGACATTAAACATATATACAAATGATAAACGTGAATGAGTGCCTGATACTAGTAATTAATTCACTTTCAAAAGGGGAAATGGATGAAAGGAGGCGGAGAATGCAGCGGTTGTGCAGCAGGTGTTAACCCTCGATAGGCAATAGTATCTTTGATTTAGATTTTCATCGGGAGGTAAGAGATTATTTAGATAACTATGTCACACTGGTAATTTTGGGTGTCGAAATGTATCTCACGTTTACGTCAGCAGTGCACGAACAACGCGTTTCACAAGTCGCAAATTACTCGTGTGTTGATCAGTAATGGAAAACGTTCACGGAATTCTTTAATTATCTCCAAACATGGTAGTTGGTGGACGAATTGTTTGTTTTACATATCATTTTAAACTTCGACAGCACTAGAAACCATTTCGCGGTCGCCGTGCTGTAATTTTCACCATGGATTTATTTATTTTATTTCCCCCTACGTTTCTGTTACTTTCCTGGTGATTTTGGTTTTAATTCGGGAGTCGAACCTGCAATCCCCTCCGCTACGAAATATCAAAGGGAGCACTAGTAGCGAACGTGGCAGTGAGGACTGGCATGGTTAGGGTCCCAAATGCCCCACCTGGTCATTTAACCCCTTTGTAGGATTCTTATGTTTTTCTTTTCTTTTCTGCATATTTAAGATTGTATGGAATTCTGTTCTATGACATTGAGTTGTACTGTTTTCGTATGTTTCGTTTAGAAAATAAGTGATTAAGTTGTATTTGATTTTAGTGGTTCGATTGTTCCTTCTACATTCCTGACATATATTTTGTCTCTTTTGTCGAGACTGGTACTTTATGATCATAGAATGTGATAAAGTTTTCTCTGAAACATTTAATTCATATAGTTTAATACGACTTTGCAGGAGTTCATTTCTATATGCCCCTTTTAATTGCTAAGGTCATAGTGTGGGCTTTAACTGAAACATTTTATGGTGTTTCTACTCTTTGAAGTATTTAATAGTTTTTAACTTATTTCAACTTCCGTATCCACACAGCTTGAATTCATGTAGGGTAAGAAATAATTCTATTTAAAGAAATATTCCTACCCATGGTCCGAAACTAAATCTGGGGCCTCGGATGAGACCACTCGACCACTAAGGCAGTACATATAATCATATTGTATTATTTTATTTCCTATATCTTCATTTATTAAATGTTGTATCTTTAGTAATTATATTTTGTTATTTTATTTTCTATGGGGTGTTTATTTACTAACACTTTGTTGCAAAACAAACATTTGAGCGTAATGAACTGTAAGCTAACAAGTTTCGCGTCCTTCAGTGAACGATGTCATCGATCAGAAATGAAATTAGTGTAAGATCGACATTAGATAACAGAAATATTGTACCTGGAGCTGTCACAACGTAAGTCTTTACTATCCATGACGCAATACTGGATAGATTTCAGTTTACGATCTTCAACGTTATGGTTTTGACATTGAGGTATTTTCCCTATAACAAAAGGACATTGCTTTACTGTGCCTCTTGTGTTGAAAGGAACCGATGCCGCTATCACGTCGTAAAGTCGACAACGATGCTTTTGTCTTCATTGTTGTTGGAATGACGGAAATCACGCCGATAGTATTCCGTGCGCATATGTGTGATGCACACTGCATATTTGAGGAATAAGTCACGTGACCATAAGGTACACGTGTTCGTGTGCAGAAAAACCGATAAATCTTGGTCCTAAACGGTTCCTGGAAGAAAACTCCCATAAATGGTGCCAAGGTATCGGTTTGCTTCTTAAGATGCTTGGCCATGTAACACCCTTGTGCGGGGAGCGATTGTAATGTAAGCGTTTAGTGTAGGCACTTTAAAATATAACACGAAGCCCTTGATTTCACTTATGTATATGAATTTAAAATAAAAAAAAATATAATTTTTCAAGTGAAAATACTAAAATCTAGAATTTTGCTGGATTGACTTGAAACTTTTAACACAATTATTGTGTTATTAACAATAGTTCACAGACCAATTTTCACACCTTTATCCAAAATAATTCTTGTGATATTAATATATTTATGGTGTTTTATTGTTATTTAATTAAACTGTTCCACATGATGCAATTTTAGTTTCAGAAAAACAATACTTTGCGGTTATATTCATAAATACATTATGAGTAAATTTATGAGATGAAATTTTAATCTGACACTTGGTTTAGGATTAAAAATTATTCAGTTCTTCTTTTATTAATTTTAATATTTGCTTGTGAAATAGTATCTTTGTTATTTAATTACACAAACACTGGTGACAGAAAAAACCAAATCATCAGTTTCCTTTGGTACTGTTTTTACCCAAGCACAAAAATTTTCAAACTTCTAGTTTGAAAACTGCATCGTGTGTAGCAATTTATATTCTGAAAAGAGCTGAAAATTAAAAATACTAGAAAATTACCAAAATAGGTGATATAAAACACTGTGCCCACTTACAGTGACCCACTTAAATAATCATATACCACAATTTTAAGGGGTCGCATTATTGAATTAAAAATAGGAAATTGAAGTACACAGATTGCCATTTTTTGCTCTTTTTTCATTTTTTGCTTTGTTCAAATAAATAACATTTCAACTCCTCACTTAGTTTTACTTGTATGAAAAGAAAGGAAAATACATGATAAACGAATTCAACTGTGTCAGTTACAAGGTTATTTTATGCTAGCTTGTGTAATACAAGCTGACTTAAGTATTTGGATGTTCTAACAATAAAAGCGTTTGCTGCTGTGAAATAGTTCCCAGCACAGATGTTTAAAATAGCCACGATACCTGGCTTCCTTTAGCCATGTTTGGGGTTAGCGGCATTTCTATGCTTTGGACACATCTGTAGACCATGTGTATGCCGAAGGTTGTTTATTGGGGATTATTCTGAAACCCATCCAGGTTACAGAAAACTTTCTTTTACCCAAAGAGTCTCACAGTTCTTCAAACATTTTACCGCTCTTTGCCTGTGCTGAGCCTTGCTGTAATTCTATTGTATCACTTTACTGTTTTCGCTTTTTTCTCAGTTTAGAAAAATAGGGTCAATAAAACGGCAGAATAGGTCCTTGTCATAAAAATCACATCCAGTTCTCTCAGAGAGAGGGGGGGGGGGGTTTCTCTCCCTTTGTTGTACCAGGTCTAATTAGGATCAACACAAGTGCAGCAAAGGCGACCGCCCCGACAGCGGTCATTTCCTTGGCGACTGCTTTCAAGTCCTCAGGCTCTGTCTGCCAACCCTCCCTGGTGCGGCGGTAACCTTTCTTCACCCCTCCCCCAACTTTCTGGCGCCTCCGCCGTCTGACAAACCCCTATTTTGCGGTTTGTGTGACAGGGTCTCTTCCGGCCATCTCAAGGGTATCAATCTCTCATGATTATCGTCATAGAACACTCCAACATGGCTCTGAAATGACAAGTTTTGTGATCTTTTTCTTGTAACTCAATCGAAGGCGGAAATAAAGGGGAGGGGGTTGAGAAGAAAATACAAAAAAAAAGTTAATGTGTGGTTTTTACTGGAAACAGCAATGCGACGAGACAGTACCTCCATAGTTTCATAATGGCGCCATCAATTATTTTAACTTCTCTTTCAGATATTTACGAAAAGTAGAACAATTGCACTAAAAAATTCTATAAAAATATTCGCCTGAAACGCATGGGTTGAGACCCTCTGAAATCATGAATAAACTTTTAGAAAATGGTGTTGCACAGATAAAAACAAAAAGCAGGCTAAAGGCTAAATAAGGTTAGTATTTAACTTCAACATTTTATAATAGTGCGAAAATCTCCCTAACTGAAATTAGCCTTTTAAAAATGGCTTTTGACTTTTCTGAGAATAGCTTCTGAAGTCTTATTTATCATGAATGACTTTTGTGCAGCTCGTAAGTCGTAAAAGAGCAAAAATATAACTACATCAAATGCATATGTCGTTAAAGTAAAGAATTTCCGTCTCTTTTATCGAAGTTTATTACGCATTTTTCTATCTCTTGAATACACGCACAAGATGAAATTTCAAAGCCCTTACATAGTACCAGCTCTTTAAAATATATCACTATCGCTTAAATTCTACTTTTTTGGTTTTATTCTCCTTGTACCTACAAAGAAATACGATTTCTACTAATGTTTATCTCCAGTAAGATGAAGATGATAGAAGGGGAAAACACTTTTAAGAAGAATTTGCAAAGAGTGGAGTGAGTGCACACATAAGATTTTAAAAACAAAAATCTCTATCTGTGTGTGCATCTTTCTGTTTCTGTTTTTCGCTCACGCGAAAATATGTGCATATGTATAAAACAAATTGATGTTGGAAAAAGCTGCTTATGTTAGGAATATCAACTCGTAAAGGCATGCTCACTCAGACGAGTGGAAATCACTGGATAAAATCTGCGCTGCAGTTGAATTTGCTAGAGTGTATAGGTAAAATAAAAATTCAACAAAGGTTATGGTATCTGCAGGTACGTACCCGTCTTTTTTTGACAAACACTTCTAATTTATTGGGGGGTATAAAATATGAATTTGCCTGCATGCACTTAGCCTTCCTTTTAGCCTTGGCGTGGACCGGATGGAGAATATAATGCATCTCAGGTAGTAAGTCGGCAAGTGCCTCAAAGTTCGTTACCCTACAACCCTGGAGGACAATTGGTACTTTTATGACTCTTTTGTGCGTTTAGGGCTTGGTATCTATCCTTTTCCTGGAAGTATGTGGAGAAACTGAAACGGTTCTACGGGCTCTGATGACCAAAAATTCTTTCGTAAGGATATCTCAATTCTTGCCATAGTGTTTCTGGGATAATAACTGTAAAGAATGTCAATGCTCTCTCTACACAGTAAGGAGGGTATTTGGGTATTATTCAGGCAAATTAATTAAAAAAATTAAAGTTACAAATATTTCGAATTGTGTTAATGCGATAGAAATGAATGGCTCGTAATAATAATAGTGAAAATTATCCTATCTAGTTTCGACATTTTGAATAATTACACACCTGTACACGAACAAGAACATCGGCAATAATACCTGAATATAATAATGATTCTTAGCTTTCGTATACTAATACTGTAATGTCTTACCAAAGTGAGGCGGTTACGCGGTAGTGGAGAGACTCGTATTTTGGAGGTACGCAGTTTAAATCTCACCGTGACTGAGGGGTTTTCCTCGATTTCCTCAGTCCTCATAATTAGCAAATGTCTAAACATACCATTTACTTATTGCATGTATTATCGATGTCCATCACCTGTGGTGCTGCATGTAGTACGAAAGGGCGTTAAATTCAATCTCCTCTTACTTGAATGTATATTTTTTCCCTTTCAATGTTCCCTTTAATCCAGGTCTTAGTTAACGACTGCTTTTCATCTTATGTTTCTAGTGAGTTTATTTTCCTCTTCGTTATTTGTGTCAGTACTGTTTTGCTCTCGCCAGCTCAGCCAAATTTCTCACTTGGACTGACTTTTCACAGTCAGCTCTTTATTTTCATTTAACAATTTTCTACAAACCAATTCTTTTCCCCAATATTTGTACTTGAACCTCTAATAATAAATGGATCTCATCGTCCCTACCATTACATATTCGCTATCATTCCTGTAAACATTTCTTCCCTTGGTTCCCAAACGAAACCAAGCAACCTCTTACCTCTCATGTCTGTTATAAGCCCTCTCTCTAATTTGGGTTTCCAAAATAAACTATCCATAATTAATTATTTTTCTTCAATAATTAGGACTAATATAAAGTGTGCTGTAATAGATCTCATTTGCTGTATAAGTTGCAGTCACTGTTGTACACATTTTCAGAAAGTATCGTATACATTACATTTATTAGGACAATATATTTATACAATACAAATTAAGATTTAAATAACTATAAAATCTAGAATTTTCAAACATGGCAAAAATATTACTCTTATAACTTCACTGGCATAACTTCCAAAAGTTATCTTATTTTTTGAATTTTTTCGCATTTCAGAAATAGGTCATCCATATAAAAAATCAGAATCCAAAGACGGTAATAAAGAATGAACACCGTTTTTGGAGCCTCTGTTGTTCTTGTTTACTTCTGTAATTTATATACTAAGCTGAGAGCGAAATGAAGACGTCTCAGTAGCAGTGCCAACTTGATTCTGTGCGTAAACCACAACGGCAGGAGGTGGTGCATTTTGGAAGACGACAAATGAGTAGATTTGTATGCCGAGGTTGAAAGGCAGAGAGAAGATTTTATGGCACGGCGAACGTGAGCTTTTATTGGGCGACGTGGAATTCTTGCCTTTGTTGGCATCACTGAGCAGGAAATATTCCTGCGCTCGGTAGCATACTCCACCATCGTGCATCTGATATTGTCTTACTACTGTTCCTCCAGTACTTTCACTGTCCTGTTAAAATGGGAATGTTTATCTTTCTATTTCACATTATCTACATTCTTTCCGAGAACTTACTCACTCTTAGATTGACCTGCCAGAAAAATGTCTGATAATAATCGCTAGGGATTTCGTTAAACGTGCGAGCAGCTTTAAATGGCCACTAAATGTGAATTTCTATCTTATGTTTTTGCCGTTTCTTTGCAGATATCAAGGCTATATAACATTCCTTAAAAGCAATTTATAAAAGCACATTTTGAGAAAAAAAAAAAAAAAAAAAGTTGGTAACATAAAGATACCTATCCGAGCAGATGGCTCAGGTGCGTCGTCGGTAGGCCCGGGTTCAATTTCCGTGACTGACCTACCTGAACAATAGTTTCTGCGGAGGCTTTTTCGGGTCGACAGGCGAATGCTGGGTAGGTTAATTACATACCCCGAACTTCGTGTCCCTTCATTTCATCTCCATTATCATTTCATATCATCTCTCATTTGGTGGTCTGTTTCGGGGGAGAAGTGTCAGCGGCTGTCTTGGCGCTGTCGTGACTTCTTGGGTCGGCCGCCCTCTATTTCCTCTCACCTCATCCTTCCAATCGGGAATGCCACACTCGGAGCTTAGGTACAATAAACCGCAGTTTCTGCGCCGAATCCTCTCCGTATTAAGCCTAATGTTAAGATAGCCAACAGTGGAAAAATGACTATTGGCTAAATTAGCACCAAGAGTAAATAAAATCTTTAGTTTCTATTTGTCTTTACTTTTATATATAATGCATCTATACGTATTATAATAAACACTCTGACTTTCTTATATCATTTTGACATATATTTCACTGAATTATTTTAAACCATACAAATTATTCCCAAACCCCTTTCACTTTTTGAAATTTTAGTTATGCACGATAGTGCTGGTTGTATACTCCACGGGTTTATGGCAGGGTCCAAATTTTAAACAATTGAAGTGGTGGTACTACTTTGAAAAGAGGTCGGTCAAAGCAGGGAACAAGCTATCTTCGTGTATCTGAATCATAAAAATGGCATTTATTATTATTATTATTATTATTATTATTATTATTATTATTATTATTATTATTATTATTATTATTATTATTATTATTATTATTATTATTATTATTATTATTATTATTATTATTATTATTATTATTATTATTATTATTATTATTATTATTATTGTTATTATTATTATTATTATTATTATTATTATTATTAACGATGCTGTCAGCTGCGAGAGTTATATCAGCAACACTGATTTACCAGAATTTCGGCTAGCAATGTGTACATGACTGAATTCTGTGCTAATTTGTATAAATACCTGTTACAAAAAAGTATTAATGTTAACTCGTTAAGCTGTCTCTCTTCCCCTCTCCCTGACCTCCCTCTCGTAGAGCTAGCTTTTTTTTTTCTTTTGAATCGATTTCCCAATAGAAGGTGTGTATAAAATAAAGATTATTGCTAATACCAGTAAAAATGTATCGTAAATAGCATAATTTGTATGGAAGAATAACTGTTTAAAGGAATAAAACGATATATGCATTTCTATGCACGTTACCACACACAGCTATGTAATGGTAGAGGTGAACATATACCAGCTGTGTGTGGTAACGTGCATAGAAATGCATATATCGTTTGAAAGTGTTGAGTTTCATATATAATTTAGATACCAAGATTTTTCTGAAGATATATGTTTTAGGTTTGTGTGAGCAGAATTACTTAGAAATGAAAATACGACTTTAAGCTCTCTGTCTTCGTAGATTTACACTAAGCTTGTCAAGATAATTCTTTTATCACAAAGGAGGGGAAATTTTGATTCTCATATAAATTGCTCTAGAAAGTTTTATGAAAGGCTATATCTGGTTCCTAAATTTTCCAGGAGTAGCCTTGAAGTTTTCCTTGTCCTGAATTTATTTTGTATATCTGGTACACGTAAGAGATAAGACAAAATTTTACTATTTATGTAGAGTACACTTAGCTGTGGAATCAACAATTTCCGACATATTCTTGGATTTTTGTTTCAATTGAAGCACAACCGACTAATAGGCACTTCGTCAATTTCCAACATTCAGGTACTTTTGTTTCATTTCTCAGCAGAGTTGTCGCTATAGTGCTAGACTATTCTTGACTCAGCAAACTAGTTTTGCTCTTTGGTAAACATTTGCAGTGAATAATAAACTATTTCCTTTTAAAGACGCATAAAGGTCATGAAGATGCACGATTTTATTACAGCCAGCTGCTGGTAACACAAGCATAATTGTTTAGTTTACTGTTATGTAAAATCACTTTATTTTTTGGTATTTACTAATGAATTAGAAATGTTACACAAACCTAATTTCGTATATACTTTAAATTTAAATTAATGTGTAATGTTAATAAATAACCCAAATTATTTAAAAGACTATAAGGTAATACTATTTCTATGAAATTTAACGTTTTATCTTGATATATTTAACTAACAGTTTGCTTTAGTAATATTGTTACATGGTTAGGTTAATATTCAGAACTTCTTTAAGTTAACAATGGAACTTCTGTTCAATATGAATTAAGAACAGGTGAAACAGTGAAGTACAACGCTTTGTTAAGACGAGAAACAATTCCATTTAGGAACTACTCTTAAGGTTTTCTGAAGTGAGAAAATGTTTTACAAGTATTTATTATAATTCCACAAATTTTTATAAGTTTGATGTATATAATATTATATATACGGTATTCGAAATACTACTTCATGATTTAAATTGGACTTCAAGTGTATTTATATGACCGAAAAGCACATCCTGGAATAGGCTGGATTTCATTTCAGTGAAATAATTAAATTCAAAGGCTTAAACTCGTGATTGTTTTAATTCATGTGGTTGAAGGTATGTTCGATACTAATTATCGTTGATAAATTCTTAAACTGTGCTTTTAAAACATTTTAATGCAATCGCTGACATTCCGCACGTTCATTCTGAACGTATTTCTGTTGCACTGAATTAAGAATATTTTCATTAAGACATTTTCAGTAGATCTTTCGTATGCAACTTTAAGGGCATATTTACATGCCCCAGAATATCGTGTATTAATAATTTTAAATATATCTCTTTACTTCATTGGAGTAAAATAATTTCTAAGCGCTTTGTAAATTTGATTTGTTATTAATAAATACTGTTTTCAAGGATTGTTATTTAAAAACTGTGATGCTTTGAAAAGTTTGTAATTATGTGAGATTTTCAGTTAGTAATATATTTCTATTAATGTTGTATTTCATTAAAACATTATTTTATTGTTTGATGCTGTTTTTCGTTCCTTAATAAAGGAATAAAGTGCAGGGTCTACTTAAGCAGGTACTGTTAGGTTTTAGAAAAGTTTGCTATCAATTTAGAAATCGAAAGGCTTCAGATCCCATAAAGAGAAATATTGGGCATAAAGGATGCGTAAATAATTAGTTGAAACCATAAATTTCTTTATAGAAGGAAAAGAGCAATAGCGAGACCAGATTTTAAAATCACAATTTATCGTAAAAAACAGGGGGTTGAGACAAGCTTTACACTATTTGATTCTACATTAAATATGTAACTAATAAAGGGCAGAATTAATTAACTCCAGGTAACCAATTATCAGGATTAGATATGTAAAATCATCTTCACATGCAGATAAACAAGCAATAATACAGAATACTTAGATAATTTACAACGTTCAGTGCATAAGCTACATCTAATTGGAAAATGCAGGTTAAAATGTGGACAATAGAATATAAGTATGGTTCATGTGGGCTCAAAAATGCTCAAAGAATCAAATGCTTGAACAAATAACTCATTTTGATTATCTGGATGTAGCATAAGCTTTAATAGAGACATTGGGAAAAATTTAATAAATTTTTAGAACAATAAATATGAGCTGAACACTTCAAAATAAAACTCGAGAAAAATAGAAAACTAAAATGTTGTAATTTTCTGTAATTGGTAATGTTCTAAAGTGAAACTTGAATGAAATATAAAAGAGATAATGGTAAGATACAGTTAGGGTAAAAGAATGCACGGAAATGGATTTGAGAGAAATGAAACTAATCGATAAGAATTAAGTAAAATAAAAAAGTATAATACAATTGGAAAACCCATAGAGATCCAGTGAATATTGGAGGGATCCTCGCTTTGGTGAGTTGTTAGCTTCAAGGAGAATGTTGAATGTCCGAGGAAATAAGCACAGCAGGTAAGGATTACTAATCCTTAAAAAGGATCATGATAATCATCAGAGAACGTAATGCAATAAGACAAAGCATGGGCCTCAGAAGAAGGAGAACAAAAATGTGTGGTAATTCTATTACTCTGTAAAAATGTTTGAATTATTTATTATCTTCATTTTACCAAATAAAAAGAAGTTCAGACTTTCGAATCTTCAGAAGTTTTAATATAATGGAAAAGTACTCTTTTTATTACAAGAAAGATACTTTTAATATATTTACTGAAAACAAACACAAAACATAGAAAAGGTCACGAATTTTGAGGATTGAAACGAAAACACTCACTTTAAAAACGATACAGTAATTGCTCTGTGTGCGGCGGGCTATGCTTTTGCTGAGAACGGAATGTACAAGTGTTAAGATCGCCCCTGGCAGGATACTGGGCGGCTGGTTGGTTGTTTGAACCAGTTTTGTAAAGTATAAGCTTGTCGTGCTATATGCAGAAGGCCACCTTGCCGTTAGCAACTTCTTCTATCAACGTACAATCCCATCGTAAAACATCTAGGCATCGATTTAATTCCCTCTTATTTTAAGAATTATTATATTTACTTTATTTACAAGAAAAATGCATCAAGTGCAAGAAACTTGCATGTTTGAAACAGGAAACATCAGCTTTAAAGCAATCTGTATAAGCATTGTTTATGCTCAATATTTATGTCGATCTTGATCTTAAACGTAACAATATATTTTTATTTCACAAATGTTAAATCGAATAGCAATTTATGCAACGTGGTTTTCCCTGAAATTTTCGTCATAAGCTTAGCAAATGAAAATAATCCCAGAAAAAAATTCCGTTTCTTCCATAAGTCCTGCAGAAATAAATCTTCAAATACTGAACGGGTCAAACGAAAATTCAGAATATTTCGGAAATGTTAAGCGCCACAAAATAATCGTACTAATATAAATGTTAGTAGTGCGTGAATTTACTTACAGTAATCTTTGTTTATGTCCCAAGGTTTCTCGCTTATGTATACTTAACTAAAATGTAGATCAGTAAGAGATATTTACAGAAGATCAAGACATACACTTTGTCACATAAATACGAGGGCTGTTCAAAAAAGAATGATCATAATTTTTACGGTCATAATTTTTTGCACTAAAATTCAATCTTATTATATTCTGTTAGCTTAATGTGAAACAAACAAACGTAGTTTCATTGTAGGTACTCCTGTTTCCCGACTGTGAAAACCGGGCAGGTTCAGACATATTCAGTAACGCCTACCGCTGCAATGGAAGTAACATGCAGTTAAAGTTGATGTTAGAGGAAGATCCGGAGTTTGTTTCAAACGTAATCACTGCTGATGAAACTTGGCTACATCATTTTGAACCCGAGAGCAAACAGCAAAGCTCAGTGTGGAAATCTCCTTCATCACCAACCACCAAAAAAAGCAAAATTGGTTGTTTCAGCTGGGAAACTTGTGTTCATCTCATTCTTTGATATTCATGGAATGTTTTATCAGCATGTTGTACCTACACACACATCAGTAACTGGACAATACTACAGGGATGTCCTGAAAACATTAGAAGTCCATATCAGGCGCAAAAGACCACATTTCCATTAAGCAGGCTGGATGCTATAACGTGAAGTGCATCCCTCACCCTCCCTATAGCCCGAATTTAGCTCCATGTGACTTTTTCTATTCCCTAACTTGAAGAAACGCCTTTGTGGGAGGCATTATCCATCATCAGAAGCAGTGGTGAAGGCTGCGGAAGCGATTTTGAAGGATCTCTCAAATCATGGTTTCCAGCATGTCTTTAAAGACCGGCAGAAACGCTGGGACAAGTACATCGCATTCATGGGAGACTATTTTGAGAAGGACCATCAAAATTATGAAGACGAGTAAAGGTACGTTGTCAAAAAAAAAAAAAAAAAAAAGTGATCATTCTTTAATGTACAGCCCTCGTATATCAAACATGGGATACTTTAATCAATATCATTGCACTAATTTAAAGAAATAAAGATAAATACATTTTTTGCGATATCTTCAAAGACAGTGTTAGTTCTGTATTATGCACTATAAAAAAAAAGCGTGTCTTCTAAAACAAAACTCTCAATTGATCTTACTGCAGTACACATGACAACACGTGTGTTTGCTAAGTAGAGAACGTTTTTTGAGTTAGGATTATGCATCCTAATTGTTTGGCAAGTGAGTCAGCATGCAAACAGGCCGACATAGAAACAGAAACGGTGACAAAATTCGAGAAGACAGACACAGAGCGTCTTTTGAATTCAGAAAACCATTAAAGTAGCATCTCCTGTGAGTTATACCTAGCGATACAATTTTATTTGGAGAAGGAATGTATAATCGATTTGAAATCCTAAAGCAAGTATTTTCGGTAATCATAAATAAGATGAGAATACCTAGCGATACAATTTTATTTGGAGAAGGAATGTATAATCGATTTGAAATCCTAAAGCAAGTATTTTCGGTAATCATAAATAAGATGAGATACAGTGGAAGACAACGAGCGTTTTAAAATACGCCAGTGTGCTAAATTCTTTATATTGCTTTGTTCTTTTTCCCTCTGGCTTTGGTACCTCTCTTCCTCCTTCCTATATAACCAAGAATTGCATGAGTCATAAAGATTCACACAGTAATTTGATGTTGATAGCGCCACACAGAAGCCACAGTTCAGAACATTTTCCGTGAGGTCACTGTGTAGTAAAATGAATGGAAGCTTGTGAAACTGGATTCAGAGCCTCAAGTCTTTGCGGTTGTATTTGCTTTTAAAATCGCTTCATTGCTTCGTGGTCGTTCCGGCATGGAATAAAGTACGTCATTGAAGGAATACATTGGCTTCCTAGAAGGGGACATTTTGAAAGTAACAAAGTAAGGTTCTATATTGAAACAGGATTTTCAGTGTCCTTTTTTATTCGCCAGATCAACAGGTCAGTCACCTAATGTTTCTCTTCGTATTCCATCATAAGCTCATTTATACATAATACACTACAGAAAACTTCAAAAGATATTTACAGAATATTTGAATGAAATGCTACTTAAGTATAAGATGTATCAAGACCTATATATGTAATTAACAGCTTTGTTTATTCATTCAATTTCCCTTATGGACCTAGAGAGTATGGTCCTACCTTATGGTCCTAGAGAAGACCTAGAGATTTACCATTCTTTAAAATTATTTGGTCTGTTGAGAGCACCATAATAATCTGTACATTATCTCGCTCTTTCCAAAAGGCCATCACAAGTTTAGTTGATGTACATTTTGAGTTACAGAGGCTGGATGAGCGGAGAGGTTGTTCCAATGTAACGTGCTTATTGTACTAGCAAGGTTGTTCTCAGTGGTTCTTCAGCACCTCATAATCGTTAACTGCAGTGCTTGTTACTTGAAACTTTCCTTCAGATGACTTGCTCTTCCAAAATTACTACTTGAGCGTATTTTCCGTCATATACTGAATAAGGTGAGCTTGAAGACTTCGAGACACTCATGGATCCTTTTGTTTTGCCCAACACTTGTTTTGGCAAAGCGGGTTGCGAGGAATTTCTTTCCTTACAAAATGCCGCAACTTTGGTATTGGGTAGTGCGAGGTTTATAACTCGCTTCCCGACCCTCCTTCAGGACATTCAGAACTACAATAACCTTTTAAGCTACACAGACTTGTATTGCTAAAGCAAATATGAGAAAGAGCTTCTGTCTGAGCAGCAACGTTCTCCCAACACAATGAAGAGAACAGAATATATCGCTCCCAAGTAATACTGAATTCAGCATTCTAATGCATCTTCGTTATTTTTAGGTTACGAATATGCCATTTGCTTAATAGAATAGTAATACTTCGTTTTTACACTTGCTGTGGTACCATGCTACCTGGAGACTTCAAACCTCAAAATATTTACGCAGCTAAAATGTTCATAGCAATGCTATACGAAAAATTCATCTTTCAGCTGTTAGGAAACACTGTGTTCTGAGTTGATTAGTAGGGGAAGGATGCATAAGTAAGAATAAAAAAGGCTTGAGAGTTTTCTTAACATTTGTTGTTCGTCATTTGGAGTGGAAAAGCTGAATCTATTACACCCCGAGAGATGAAGATGGGACCCGGTGGAATGAGATGGCGGGGGAAACCGGAGTTCCCAGAGAAAACCCGCACCAGCCCAGTGTTGTCCAGCACAAATCTCACTTTGCGGTGCGGTCGTCTGGGATCGAACCCCGGCCGCCTTATAGAGAGCCAAGTAGTCTAACCACTCAGCCACGGCGCGGCCAGGAATGCTAGTGAAGACACCTTGTACGAGTACACTTGATATTTGTCTGAATCTTGTAGAAGCATCTTTTGTAATTCCGGTAAGAGAGGTAGATATGGTTTTATTCCTTTTATCCCAACACTCGCCTAACATGTTTATAATCCCACTAGCCTTATTTAGTACCGACGTGTCTACTGTTCATCAGTAGCTCGTAGTAAAGCACCAGAATTTAGATAAATAATCGTGAAATTGCTACCCATGGTTCCCCATCTAATGCGCTTTAGATGATATACATACACCATATTTATTATTACCCAGGGCAAACTTCCACTGATCTTATCCATTGCTATACCCAGTAGCTTTCAGGTCCGCTTCTTCCATTACTGTTATTACCTCATCGCTCAGCCTATACTTCTTTTACCTTCCTGTCTTCTTTCTTCCCTGTGATACAATCCCAGGAAGCACTTCCATGATTTCCCTTTCATTAATTTTCTGCAAGTGTCCATAACATTTTAATTATCGTATTTCTATATGTGGAGTCCACTCTGTTTTATCACTACTTTTCGATTTGCATACAACACAGATATTTTTGTTGCAGTCGAATTAATATTACCATAATATCACTTCCTGCTGACCTTGCGAATAAAATATCCAGCACAGGCTACCAAATAAAATGTTATATATCTGATTGTTTAGTTTACCAAGCATTTGTGCAATTATATTTTTATGGACATTATTGGAAGAGTCTTATTCCATTGTTTTATTTATCACGAGTTAGTCTATACATGTTTTAGTAAGGATTGAATGCTTTGCCACCCTCAATATGCTCTATCTAACATTTCTTTGGATGTATATACATAATGATTCTATTCCCTGTTTCGCGAGAAAAGAAGATTAAGGTGTTAAATTGTATATATACTTTCAGTAAAATTTACTATTTTGGAAATTTTGATCTAAGAAACCGTAGGTATCTTCAGAATACATATCATCTTTCAGAAGGAAGGTTTTATACTTTAGTGGATGTCTTTTTTGTTGTCTTTATGTCTTATGGGTACTAGTAATATTCTAAAACCGCCGTTGCGTGAATTTTCATTGTGATTGAAAAAGAAAGCTCAAATGTATCATATATGAAGATACGTGATTCCTCCAAATTACCGAATATTCTGATGGTTCGATATCTACCATTTTCTTACACGTTATAAACACATATCAGATGATTTCCTAAAGTGTGATATAGTTGTGATGAAATTAAATGACACGAAAACAACCTTTTTTGTTTTCTCTACCATTGACGGGAGGTACCAAGTTCGATGCTTAAAACTTGATATCTCGATTTAATCAGGAATACAATTTAGGTTATGGAATAAATGAAGGAGTACTGTTAGAAACTGGATTTTGCTGCACCGTCTCTTCTAAGTCAAAAATAAATATCTGATAACTTCATTCCTAGTAGAGTCACAACAGTGTTTATGAATACTAGGTAAAACGTCTCGAGAAAATTCTCATTCATAAATTGTTCTGTTTATACATACTTCATTTTTTAAGAGATAGTTTTATTGACGTTGAATAAATTAGCATATGCTCGAGATACTGACATAAGAATAACGCTTTCCGAAGTATACAGTTTCATACTAGTACAACTGCGATATCGAATCTCGGTCAGGGTGAGTTACCTGGATAAGGTTTTTTCCGGGGTTTTTCCTTATCTTGAAAGACAAATGTCGGGCAACTCTAAGCTCTATGCACCCCGGGCTCATTTTTGCATCATTTCACCCATTCCATTCATCGTCCGATATGACCTAACGGTGGAAGACGTAAACTAAAAAAAAAAAGCGATATCGTTAGATATAAAATTGCAATATAAGCATTATAGGCAGCTTCAGTATGCATATACAAAATACCTGAATGCCATATCACATATTGTATGCCCTTGTGTAGGTACGTACGCGTGTGTGTGTGTGTGTGTGTGTGTGTGTGTGTGTGTGTGTGTGTGTGTGTGGGTGGGTGGGTGGGTGGGTGTGAACTGAATCTATTTCTGTCAAGATTTGCAAAATAACATGAAGTAGGTTAAAGAAAAACTATTAGTTATAATAATTAGACTAATTATTGAAATAAATGAAGGAGGAGAGAGAATATCATATGATACTAACATAATTCATATATGCATAAGTTCTCCAGAGTCACTGAATTCAAAAATACAAATTGACATTCGGGGGCTCTCTGAATACTACGCTATATGCATTCTTCATATTTACCTTTTTGCTATTTCTTAGTCCTTCCAATCTTTCTGAGGAACTTCTGTTTACTTTAACTAATAAGAGCATTTTAAAATAATATGTTGATACACCAGAAAAATTTTAGTAACGACAAAAACTCTTTCCAGGGCGTATCATAGACTAGGATTGAAAGGAAATAAGCAATAACTGAACTATTTTTAACATTTGTTCCACCTATCTCTTGAACAATTGCTCAGAAATTCCGACATTATCGAAGCAGTCGTAACTAAAAATGTATTGTTTTCTTATCTTAACGGCCTCTCTTCCTCTCTCATAATTTGATCATGTTTTCGATCGGGTTTTTCATATGGGTGGAAACTGGGTGTTTGTGCCACTGTAAAGAATTTTAACCTGTGGCTAAAATTAAGGGTGATTTGGCAACCATAATTCTCCTATTTATTGCGAAATGTGTTTTCTCCCTGACTTTTAATTTAGCCCTTTAGCTGTCCTGCAAGTTCCTTCAGCAGTGCGGTTTCTGCGAGCTTCTTCAATGGCCTTTCGTATTTCCGCCCAGCGTATTATTAATGGATTATCCGTGTATACAAAAGATTTGTGTATACCAAAGCAATTACTACACCAACATCTGGCAAGAACACAGAGCAATTGTAGACACCAGCAGATAAGGAAGGGTATGCGGACCGATTACCATAACGCAACATATTTGTAGAGCGCGACTGAGATGGAGATTAATGCTTTTCAGAGGTGCACTTTTCCGACTTTGTCTGTCTTCCGCTCTCTCGGCCGTGTGTGCTCCCTGTGCATGAATTATGTATTTGCCATCGCTACTCCCGCCAACGCCGGTCAAAGAACTTGAGGAAGTAGCATGCTGCCGCGTCAGCTGCCTCTGCGCATCAACGGCACATCTTATCAGCTCCAAATTCCATACACCTGCATCAAGGCCGTTCTTACCACTGCTTCTCCTCGTTCTGTATCAATTGGCAGTGAAAGATCACAACAAAACTTATACAGAATTTCATACAGCAAATTCTAAATATTTAATTGCATATAGAGAAGTAATTTGAGATAGGAGTATGGCTTAACCAATTCCAAATTGATACTAAAAATCAGCCAAACGAAGATCTACACACCAAATCCATATTGTGTTTTCTAGTCTCAACTTGGAACATGTTTATTATCTTTTATATTCTGCAGCGAGGTGTCTTCCCTATATCACCCATTAGCACCTCTTTTAGAGCTGGAGGAATCCCTTGAAATAATTGCACGCTGTAAAAGTTTCTGCATTTATTCTATCCTGTACTCTTTTAGGGAAATCACAAAAAGGTTCCCTCTTTTATTAAGTAATAATAAACGAATGAATGCTGCCTATAAGTAATCCAAACTTAGAGGCTGTTGGGGGAAAAAGGGGGATATATAAGTCAACCTAAAAGAGGGGTCACGACATTGCTGGAATTGTAGAAAACGAAGTTTCCTATTAGAAACCTCGCATGTCCTTAATAATTGTAATAAACTTGTTTTTAATAACAAATGAATCTCGTTTTCCTAATTTCACGCTTAAATAATCTGTAGAATTTCAAGCTGCATGATGATTGCATGTCATTGCACTATAATGTGGTAATGGCAATACAGTTACCAACACGGGGTACCGAGGTTCGTTAAGGCAAGGGTATGAACGAAGGGGTAGGGTTTAAACACCGTCAGAATGTTTCTCTCTGACTGAGTCTTCTTTTCAGGTTTTCTCTGTCCTCATAACTACATAATTAAACCAAAACTTGCATTTCGTAAACTTCAAATTAATTGATTTCCTTTCATGTATTAGGGTCCACCGTCATTGATTTATGCACTAAATAGTTAAATACTACGAGATTTTAACCGCAGACCTCCAGATCGTGGTCTATGCCTTGAGATCTGTGGTTCAAGCCTCGGCTGTTACGTAGTATTAGTTTTCTGATTCAATTTTCCAATTTTTGGGGGGTTCTTATCAAGCTAAAAAGCAAGCCTTTTAAGATTGTTTCCCTGTATTTCTATTGTGCACATGAGTACTGTCCACCATTGCAAAGGAAATACCTGAAAGGAATATGCCTCCTTACACAGTAGGACAAGAACAGCGAATGTGTGTGACACAGAACGCGTGCTACACAAGGAGCAGAACAGTAAAAAAAAACGTGCGTTCTATTCATTCTGTACACTAAAACCGAGACGATGCATTCACAAAATTAGAAGCCGTCAAAATGTTTTTGAATAGTCTGTAACTGAACTGATATGGGGTGCCAAACTATCAAGGAAGTGTTTAGGAACCTTTTCTAAATCCCCTGCGTCTCATACCCCGGAGACTTTCTATCCTGTGGTATACTATACCCGTATATCACAGAGATGTGATTATTTGAGCAACCTCTTCTTCTGCAGTATACCATAGGAAAGAAAGTCTCCGGGATATGAGACTTTGCATTGGGATTGCAGATGGATCCTACACCCTCCAACGGTAATTTATGACACCACATGTCAGTTCAGTTACAGACCATTCAAAAACATTCTGACGGCTTCTACTATTGTGAATGAATCTTCTCGGGTTAGTGTACAGAGTGAATAGGGTGCATGTTTTTAACGGTCTGCTCCTTGTGTAGCATGCTTTCTCCGTCTCACACATTCGCTATTCTTGTCCCACTAAGTGGCACATTCCTTTCAGAGACTTACTCTGCGTTGGTGGGCAGTAGCTACTACTCGAGGTGTTTGCTTAATTGCTCATAGATGGCCGTGGCCTTCACGTATCATCGGCTTCAGTAATAAACTGATAGATGGCCTCAGCTATGTAGTTACCTTCCATGTCACCTTCTTTGTTGGTAGTGTAAGAAATTGAATTCATTGGAAAGTTTCTCATACATCAAAGCAAGGCCACTTAACTGGTAATAGTTATCTATAAGTCGCCTTCCTGTGTACTTGCTTATCATTAATTAATTAAAATCCGTAAGTAGATTTTTCACTGGAAATATTCTACCAAAATTTGTAAACGTGAATCACAAGGAAAGGGCGTAGGTGTTAGATTTTCCCCTACACTGGAACTGATCCCAAGGTCTTTCAAATGCGAGACGCATGCGCTACTCTCTGAGCCATTCCCTTTAGGAACGAAAATGCAATAGGAAAAATTGCAGCGGTAATAAATTAGAAATATCCTAGTACGTGCAGCCTTCATCGTTGTTATTGCTCACCTCCACTTATTTCTCAGTACATCATCTCAACGGGAAAGACGACAATGACACCGAGGACACTGTTACCTGTTGCGCATAATAATCCCAGAGGTACTCCTGTTTCTGGTTTCATAACCCTGCGCCCTGGCTCAGGAATGGGATCCTTCACTTCCTTCCCCTCACCACCCCTGGATTTTAAATTAAGGCAGCGCCCCCTGTGGCTTGTAATTTGTTAACTGGCACTAGAGCTTGCCTGCAGCTAGCTTTGGGACCAAGGGGGTCCTGCGGAGAGTGGGCCGTAGTTCTAAAACCGGTTAAGTCGAAATTGCATGCGTACCACGACATGAACAGATGTGCCTTTTCTGATTTGTGTTGGTACAGAGGAAGCGATTGAATGGAACACAACTGCTGTAGAGGATCTGGGATTAATAGCTCAGGGGGTCACATCCCAGTGCAGTATATCTCTCTCATAATTGGAATGTTGCCATAAATGCTCTCAGCACGGCTGAGTAGGATGCTCTTAACTTCCACATCGGTTACTGATAGCTTTTACTTTCTGTGCTTCTTACCTGAGCTGGTGAAATTATTGCTTGTACAAAAAGCTTTATTTTCTTTGGAGACTCTACATTTGTACTTTGGCTACACTAATAGAGAAGGTAAGATACTGTATTCCACCCCAACATTCTATTTCACCGGAAGTATAAATTTTGAGAGACTCCCTGAATATATATCTCTCTCTGTGGTGTGTGTGTGTGTGTGTGTGTGTGTGTGTGTGTGTGTGTGTGTGTGTGTGTGTGTGTGTGTGTGTGTGTGTCTAGAACAACCTAACTCAAAAACGAAAAAAAAACCGCTTAAATACCATACTTGCTGTTTAAGTATAAGGTCTTCCAGGGATGCAACATAGAGATTTAGAAGATGAAGGAAAAGAAACTCAACCTTAACTATCAGTTACATATGAGCGTTTTCGTTATGTTTAATTTTGTCATTAACGGCTCTAACGTATTTCTTAAAATAACATTTTTAAGTAGTAAATTATATTTAAAATGTACATCTTGAATTTTCTGGCTGCTGAAGCTGAATTTTACTCTCAATGGCACTTGTTTAATTGTTAACCACAAGAGAAAGACAAAATCCTACTATACAGAGTGCAGATCTCTTGAAAACTCACAATGTCTCACTATAAAAATAGTTTTATAGGATCAGATATAAACATTACAGTGATATTTCTTATTAATGATTTAAATTTTCAGCTACTCATACTTATATAACTGATAAATATCTAATCTGTTTCTTCCCGTGGTGATGTAAAGAGCATAGAATTTTAGAGGATTTTATAGGGACACGTCTTTTATGGATAGCCATCTATGAAAATTGGTGAGAAGGTGCAAAAACTGACAAAAAATTTTAAAATTAAATTAAATTGAGTAATACTTATATTTCAGTTTCCTGTTACTTTTAATTACATGCAGCCCTTTAAACTGTCACTATTTAAATGGCTGACTGTAAGTGGGCTTTGTGCTTTAAATCGCCTATTTTGGAGACTTTCTCGTGTTTTTAAATTTCAGCGCTTTTCAACATATAAATTGCTCCACAGTTCTGAAAATTAAAAATATTTGTGTTTGGATAAAAACAGTACCAAAGTAAATTGATGAGATAATGTTTGTGCAAATAAATAATAAACATATTTAATAAGCAAATATGGAAAATTAATAAAATGGGAATTGATAATTTTTTTTTTTGTCCTAAACCAAGTGCTACATTACAATTTCATTTCATAAATTTACTAATAATATATTTATGAGTATAACTGCTAAATGTTATTTTTCTCAAAGTAAAACTGCATTATATGAAATAGTTTAATTAAATGACAATAAAACGCTATAAATATATTAATATCCAAATGTCTATTGTGCACTAGGTTCTGATAATTGGAGTGTTAACTATTGTTAATGCTCAATAACTGTGTTAAAAGTTTCAAGTCAATCCAAGCAAAATTGTAGATTTGAGGTTATTCACAGATGGGTATCTTTAAAAGTTTGATTCACCTCACTGCTGTATCCTCCAAAAAATGTGCAAATGTATATTGAATGTTCGTTTGAATTAACACGAAACAAAAGAGGAAGAAGAAGAATGTTTTGTAAGACAGTAGAGGAAATCATGTGAATACAACACATATTTTTACTCTGGACTTCAAAAAGGGCAATTCACCCGATTATCTAAACGATTTCTTAGGGAAACGCATACTGTTTCACATTTTGTCATATAGAGTATCAAACAAATTTGATTAAAATAGCACTTAATTGATTTTTGATTTTGTAATATACATAAGCTTGGCGTTATTACAAGTATGAGAAATAATTGCAGAAAAATAGGATTGGCTGCTGTGCATTTACATTGGACTGTACCTTTAAGTATTCATTCCTTTGTTTCTCATTATCTCATGCCCAGAGGCTGTCCGGGAGACACCAACTGAAAAGCAAATTATTACCTTGAGTTTTGCACGTTTGTACATCTGTTCTTTGAGTGTGCTAATGTTGGCAGTGTGCGAGGTTTATTGCTGTGACTGTGGTTCCTTAATTTGTTTTAATTGTCTTTATTCTCTTTTGGTAATTTGAACCAGATAATTGTCATGACTGCAGTTAGTTAAGAGTTTGCGGTTATTTTTAGAAAACTTCCTCTATTCTATAATGTCGGATTAAATCGTAAATGGGTTACGGCAAACTTTCAGTTTTATTTTTCTAATTAAATGAATAAAATTTGGATTAAATTTATTAGTATTCGGTGGTAATAATCATGAAAATAAAATTCTGATATTTTATATGAATGGTTCTTCATAAACCATTTCCCAGATTAACTTCTGCAGAAATAGTTTTTCTTATCAGTACAAAGAGAATAAGAGAGCATAGTTCGTTCCACCGATTGCTCCATGATGACCTTTCCTCGTCAGTTTCATATCATCTTCTACCTCACTCGCATACCAGGCTAGGGAACCCCGTTCCTGGTTCTCTGTTTCCCAACTCCATTTCCAGGTTGTGAAGACTGCTATGACTCACCCTCCACTGCTGCATCCCATTCATGATTCCCATTATGGAGGATACAGCGGTTGGCGATATGCATTAGCCCTGCATGAACTATTGCGCTGCGGAGTTGAGAGTAGCTTTTAGTTTCTTTTAAGAATGGTTTTTGTATTGGCTTTCAAATTTCGTTCTCTTTGCATAACGGAAGAAAAAAGACTAGTAGCTTAAAAAATTGTAGGCACTTAACAATTTTTTTCTGTAATTTACGTCCACCAACGTTAACTCATATCGGAAGATGAATGGAACGGGGGAAATGATGCTCAAATGAGTCCGGGGTTCATAGAACTTACACCTATCCGACATTCGTCTTTCAGGATAAGGGAAAACTATGGAAAAAAAAAAAACCTTATCCAGGTAACACACCCTGACCGAGATTCGAACTCGGGACCTCTGCAGATACGCTACCATCTACGCTACTGAGGCGGGCATTTAAAAATTTAAACCTATAAGAAAGAATATTTCAAAAATAGCAACGCCTCGAAGTATGTAATTACAAAAATGTTTCATTTATAGAGACCGATCAAATACGTGGTATACTTTTGTATAACTCTTACAGTTAACATGTTATAAAATTAATGCAACACATAAATGTATTGAATATGTTCTCCTATGTCACGTTTATATCATAAAATCGTGGTATTTTAATAAAATGACGTAGATGGCATTTTTGATAAAAAAAAAAAGAAAGGTACTTTGTAGTAGCAGAATTTCTTGTATGCCAAGCTTGGTATTTAAAATAAGTTTCTTTTTGAGTTTGCTGTTCACACACATATATCTAAACCATTTTAAAGGACGTTTTATGCTTTCAGGTGTACTCAAAACGTGTATCTTCAGTGAAATCTTGGTATGAAAATTATGGGTGTTGGGCAATTCTTCCTTCTCTTACTGTACATAAGTGGTAGAGGTGGCAATAATCTACTGAATATTAGTGAAGCATTTGATATTCAATAATGTTTGATATTCAAATTTTAATGTAAGAAGCAAAACTAAAGGCCACTGAATGGGATTTTTGGAGATGAGCTACACAAGAGTAAACATAAAGAATATAAAAAAGATATAGTAGGTATCGAAGAACGTACACAGAATCCACTAATTTCGAATGATTATATTGGTAGAATGAACGATACACGATTTCAAACATAAGTAGTACCAGGAGGAAAGAAAAAAATATTAAAAGAAAGCTGAAATAAAACTGAGTGAAGAGTGATCACCAGATCGATACAGATAAAATACACAAATTATATAATTTCAATTTGTAATTATTAGTTGAATAAAGTATAAGATTAAATATAAATTCTAAAGATCAATACTTAATTTTAAAATATATGATAAGGAATGCACAGAAAGAACTCGTTAAAATTATAGCTTCCCAAAATGCAACTTGAGCCAAATTATTCAAAGGGAAGTGAGGGAATCACAAATCTACATCTGTGCTCCCAGGTTTGTATACGATGATCAGTGCTCAGTTAAAATGTTAAACGGGTTAAACGTTTATTTTTATAATTCAGTTTATGTGCGTACTTCACAAATATCTGTCAGAGGCAAAATTTTACCATAAAGTGAAATATAAGAATTTTTTGTTGTATTAATCGTTTCGTTGGGTATTTGGACTTATAAATCCATAACGTTGATAGCACAATATATAATGGAATATTAGCAGATATAAAATGGCCCATTAAATACAAGGAAGATTCCTAGATTAGGTATCACGATTTTTTATTTTCTATCTCTAGCCATGTAAGCTTTATATCCCAGCTGTTGAAGTTTTATTACCACTACCTTAATGAGAAATATTTCAATAAATTCCCGGAGCCCTAAAGCAAACAGGAACCTGTTGGTTTGTTTTTCTAAAATATTTTGCCTGTTAGCTGAGCATGACGCGATTTTAATCTGTGTTAACATAATATCTACTTAAAGGCACGACTTGTCTGTTTATGGAGTGCACTGGCATTTATTTACGTTGCAGAAGCATAATATGGCTTCTAATTAGGAAGCAGCCAGATTAGTTTTTGTTCATCACGCTATCCACAGAAGGCGGAAAGAAGGTGAGAAAGGAGAAGAAAAAAGGATTTGATAGACATTTAGTACGGTTTTCTGCTTATAGGCCTAAAGAGCAATTTCACTGCAGGTCCGTTCTAATTTACTAAAATACAGAGAGTTTAAATCAGTCTTAGGCAATTTAGGAACTCGAAGTATTTAAGAAACATATTTTATTTTTGATGCAAATAATGCCGATATTTCAGGTTGGTAGCGCCAACTCTTACGGCTGTTGTACCATGAAACATAAATGAAAACTTTCCCAGTGGTCTCCTTAGTAATCCAGTGGACCCTGAGTTGAACTCCGAGCTGGAATAATAGTCTACAGTTTTCCCAGATTTTCCCTTTTCCTGGAAATTTATATGTACCTACTTCCAGTGTTTAACATTTAAACCCTGGGCACATTTGACTTCTTACAGACACATAAGTGTTATTTGTATGCTTTAACAAGAACTAATTTATTAAAAAATGTTTGTCTTATCTCTTATTGTTTGATAAAAGTGGCATCTAAAGAGGAGGTCTGGCCTCCAGGTATCTCAAGATGTTAATTTTAATTCAGATGAATGCATAAATAAAAGTATAGCGTGTTAATAAACATTTTAATGCATTTCTGGGGGAAGGGAAAATGAGAAAATCAAACATAAGAAACATTTTCTATTCTGAAGGGTAATTTTGGGTGTAGGAATTTTCTTAAAAATCTTGTATGGCATCATAATAAGGCGTTGATTTAAATAAATTTTATAGATAGAGTCAACATGAAAAGTTCAATGCCCCGGCTGGGATTTGAACCACGGATCTCCTGGTTCAAATCTCAGCCGTGGCATTGAATTTTTCATTTTGACTATCAAAAACCTTAGCCTATATACGGCTAGTATGAAGAAATGATTAATTTCCATCAATTAACCAAAACAACTTTGATGTTTCACTGTTCGTTTTTAAGTTATACATTTAACAAGCAGACGTATTACCCTTACAAAACACTTTCCTAAAACTTTTTCTATAGGGGGCTTCAAAACGCACACTTTCAAAGAAATATCGATGTGTGCATTAATTCGAGGGACGTAGCGAAGAGAAATGAATCATATTTTATATCAATAGGTGACAGTATTCTCTATTGGATGGATGTGCAGTTTCCATTGCAAGAAAATGTCTTGGGAATGCATCACATTTAATATTTATTAATATGACCCATGGTGTGTACTTAACTAGGGTTACACACCGCAAAACAGCAATAAAAGCCTGTGATACTGCCTACTATCGGAAATGTTCACTTATCTACTAGCCTTGGAAGCTACATTGATCTTCTTCACGTTTTCTGTGTTGAAACTCCCTAGATGAAGTGTATGAATTGCCCTCCTGCAAAGCACAGGTTGTAAGCAGAAGTCAAAGCTAGCATACAATTCCATGTTTACTCCTGTAACACGTAAACGCTAGTGTTAACTTTAATGGAGTTGAACGTCATAAAGGTAAATCACCTGTCTGCCACGCTAAGAACTATGGCGTATGATTATAAGAGAAGTCACTTACAGACAACGCCCCGGTGTATTAACAGCCTCTGAGTTATTGTGTGATCCTCAATGACATTGTGTAACTCTAGTGGTCTTCTCCAATAAAGAGATGCGTCAGTTTAAGGAGGCAATGCACAATAATATTAACAATTTGACAGACTTTTGGAATATTTAAATGCTTATGCGTGTCTATTCAGTTCACTTTCAAGTTGATACCCCTTATATATTATGGGATTATGAGTAGTTGAATGACGTATTTCATTACGAAATATATATTAACCTATTATGAGCAATATCCATTATATTTCAATTGATTCTCGTGGGATTTCGTTTCCCTCGTATCCTAAAATAATTTCGTACTTAACTGATTACAATTTATTTGCTTCTTACTTCAATTAAGGAAGACTGGTTATTCAATACTTTTTGAGTGCACCTTTAACTTCAGCATATTTTATAGTATCTAATTTATATTCTATCATAAAATCTAAAATTTGCATTTTTTCTCTCTCATAACTGAATTCATATAATATTATTTGGTTATGTTTTCCTCTGATATTAAATTCAAACATTTTGTGCCTTTTATTTCTTTTGGTAAGTTTTGTAGAGGAAGTTTATCCTTTCTAAACTTTATTTGCTTATATTTCAAAATATAATGTCGAAAACATGTTTGTTCACGTAATATATTTTCTCTCAATATCTACCATTAAAGGAGCCATCCCTGATGTAAACTACGTCAATTGCCTTTCTTATTTAGATATTTGTATCATTGATTTTAAATTTTAATTTTGTTCCATATATCATTTATACCCATATAAATATTTACATTATCGTTTTTGGCCGCATCGTGGCTGAGTAGTTAGACCGCTTGGCTCTCACGAAGGCGGCCCGGGTTCGATTCCAGACGACCGCAAAGTGAGATTTGTTGGGACAGCATGGTGTTGGGATGGGTTTTCTTCGAGATTTCCGGTTTCCCCTGCCATCTCATTCTACAGGTACTGCATCCCCATTTTATGTATCATATTTGATACATCAGTGTCACCGCCTGCGGTGCCTTATGTAGAGAAAGCGGACGTTAAACATTACACATTTCATTTCATTTGCTTATCTTTTATGTAGCTGTCCAAAGGGTGTCACTCGATTAAGACACCCAACAAGTAATGAAATATGTCGCAAAGTTTTTTAGAAAATAAGTCCAGCAACAAATATGATTGTATTATAATTTATTCAGCCTTACAACTGAGATTGATGTGAGTAAAATTTTTTGCTTCTTTCCGTGTTTATCTCCATGTGGACCACTCATCATTATGTAAAGGTTGCAGAGGAAAGGAAAAGAACACAGCAAAGAATCAGTTAGAGGCTGCAGCCTGCTTTAGTTCATAATATTTATTGCTTCATGTTAAACGATAGTTTCGAACTAGTTTGATTAATATATTGAAGACTCCAGATTATTGTGCACTTTTTAGATACTTCATTATGTTATATTAGTTAAATACGCCATGTGTTTACTTCAAGTTAGAGCGATTATGTCACTATTAGAGTGTGCGATGTTTAATGGCGTATTTTATTGTCAAGCTTATTAGAAATAGGACCACCTATATAAACCTGAACTATTTCAATAAGCCACAAATGTTAAACCAACAGTAGGACCCATGTGCAACTTTGGGAGAATGTAATACACAATTGGGAAATCACTCTCAGAGAAAATGTTGGAAGTGTCCTCCACCAGCATCTATACATGTTTGCACTCGTCTCACCATATTCTTTGAAGTTTTACGGAGAGTATCCTCGCCAATGTTGCTTATTTCGGTTCGAAAGTATTCCTTGAGAAGATCAACTGTCCGTGGCCTATTCTTGTACACTCTATTTTTCAGATACCCCCACAAGATAAAATCCGGCGAGGTTAGGTCAGGGGATCTGGTGGGTCACAGACCTTTAGAGATTATTCGATTATCAAAGAAACTGGTTACATGTCCCATGGTGTCATTAGATGTAAGGCACGTTGCTCCATCTCGCTGGAAGTAATGTCTCAATTCGATATCATCCAGCTGCTCCACAAATGTCTTGAAGATACGCATACAAACTTCAGTGTCTACAGTCATATCAAACAAAATGGGACTAACGATCCATAGATGCTGGTGGAGCACACTTCCAACATTTTCTCTGAGATGTAAATAGTGTAATGTAATATCCCAATTGTGTATTATATTCTCCCAAAGTTGCACTGTGTCCTTTTATTGGTTCAAACGTTATGGCCTATTATATGGATCGCACTATATAATACCATCTTTTATTTAATTGCTGTGATTAGCTGATAAACTAAACCTCTTTAATTTTATTATAGAAATAGTTATGTAATTCTATTTAATGGTTGAAATATTAAACTATGTTAGGAGTAATACAATTCTGCTCATCTTGTTCACTATAAAAAGTGCACATATGACAATGTTTAAACTTCTTATTTTTACAAGTTCTCATGGTTGGGGCAGTATCTTATAAGTTGCATTTCATTTTGACTGGCAAAAACTTATTTTCCTGCAGTGCTCCTACTACGAGTATTATATTGCACCTTCAACTCATATTAAACTTACAATGTTTATTTTGGTAGTCTCTCTATCGTGCAGTTTTCTGTACATTGTTTTCACCTTTCTATAAAGAGATTATGTAAAGGTATACTACCTAATAAGACACGCCAGGTTTTAATATTCCTGGCACTTAGTACTTACCAGTGTAAGTGTAGCAACTCCATCTCCGTGTACTTTACTAGCATTTCCAGTTAGCTAGCGAGTATTTTCTGTCATTGATACTTGGCCACTCTTGTTTACTTTCTTTGTATATCGTTTGGTCAAATGCTTAACAATAAGTATCCTTACGTGTTAGCTATAATCAGTCGTTAATTTCTTTGGCTAAACAAGAATACTAATTTTTGAGCTAGTTTTCAGTTAGATCTTCATTAAGAAATGACAATCCAATTAAGTGTTCTAACAGTTTTCTATTGCATTCTCACCTGTAACAGGTTGTAGTTCCTGAAAACCGATCAGGTATCTAGAGAATATCTATATCACCAAGGAAGTATGACTTGATGTCTCTAAAACTCGTATAAAAATTAAAAAAAAAATTGTAATTATATTTTTGAAAGATAAAAAAACGAAGAAAGTGTTTTTCAACCATTTACTTACATTAAGAAATAAAATATGGATAACGTGAGGCTTGTTTTGTAATTTACGTCCTCCAACGTTAAGTCACATCGGACGATGAATGGAGTGGGTGAAATGATGCTCAAATAAGCCCAGGGTCCATAGAGCTTAGAGCTACCCGACATTCGTCTTTAAGGATAAGGGAAAACCCCGGAAAATCTTATCCAGGTAACTCACCCTGACCGAGATTCGAACTCCCGACCTCTTAAAAACCGTTACCGAGGCGGGCATGGGGCATTTATTTTTAAATGTTTTGACTAAGAGCTTTACATTCCAGATTGATAAAGATGTAATTTTAGATAGAGAGAAAAACAAAACCTCACCAGCCTGCATTATGGTTATTCCATTTAAGGGGTGTTTTGAGCAGGAGGGCAAATTTGGTCTTGTCGAAATTTACCTTACAATATTGTCACAAACCACAGCTTTGTAAGATTAAGCAGAACCTCTTGGATCACATTCTCTGATTTGAAGTATAAGGATTGCTGAATTATACAAATAGCGTGAAGAAACATTTGGTTATGGCAATCATAATTATGGCAGTAGGAAAGGAGATACAGAGGCATGAATAACAAATGTTAATATTGTGTAATTAGTGGTCTGAGAGACAGGACCACGCCTCTTTGTGACAGGTGTGAAGTCGGAACACTTCTACTTGCCTTTCAGCCAACTTACAAGTGACATGCAAACAGATATTGCTCAAGAATTGTCACCGTTCTTAATTGAATAGCACTGTTAATGATCACCAGGATGTCCATGTACTGATAGCCAGGGCAGGTGTAGGTTTCAACCATGCAACATTGTTGCAGTGCAACAGGCTATTAGTGTGATACATTGTTGCACGAAGTTTCTGGAAGATTTACTACCGCAGGTTTTAAATTAAAAATGAGATTCTCTTGCAGAGTTAAATAGCAAGCACGGCGGAACTAATTCAGGGAAAACAGTGTAGGCAGATCTGACTCAGACACTGAAGTAACCAGGTCATTATAATACGTCATACAATGCATTTTTAAATATCATTATTATGTTAGCGCTCTGTCTCTGTGTAAAAGGCATTGTCTGGAATAGATATGTGTTATTGGAACCATTTACTTAACTTAATTGGCTCCATGCATCATTGTTATACACTGTGTTGTGTGTGTGTGTGTGTGTGTGTGTGTGTGTGTGTGTGTGTGTGTGTGTGTGTGTGTGTGTGTGCGGTATCGATTCTCACTACCGGTGTGGGACTTTTCCTTTTTTCTTTTGGGAGATCTGATCCAGGGTGCACTCAGTCTCGTTAGGTCCCTGATGAGCCAACTTAATTGAGAAATATTGGTCCCTGGTTGCGAAAAAGTTGTATATTGGCTTGGAGGGGCCGGGGTCTGAACACGTCCCATCTTCCAGTACTGCACTCCACTCATGATACCTGAGGTGGACAGAGGTGGAGGGAGCAGTGGTAGTTCTGTGAGGTGTGTGTGTGTGTGTGTGTGTGTGTGTGTGTGTGTGTGTGTGTGTGTGTGTGTGTGTGTGTGTGTGTGTAGGAATATTCTATTGGCAATAACTTGGTAAACCATAAAGGATAAACAAAAGCTTACTGTACAAGCAATATAGGCCTCGTTAAAGTACATATACAGTAAAAAAATCGTTAATCCAGACCATTTAAACCAGATTATGCTTAATCCGGACCAGAAATACTTAAAAAAGTCAGCGAATTGCTAACTTAAATTATAATAGTGAACTAAGACAAACTTACCGAAATTGTCCACGTTATTTTTGCACAAACTGTACAATAGGAATTTTTTAGTAATACCAGGAATATATTAGTGATAATGGCACATTAGTCTGCGCTAATGAAATGACACAAACGCAATTCAATTAAATGTCTTTCACCAAACACTGGTTGCGGGTGGCGAGAAAGCTGTCAGAGTAGATAAGATCGAAGACTTGCTTCGACAGAGATGAAGGTGATCCAGGCTATCACGTTATGACTGACGAAGACATTTTGGAAAGTGTAAGCAATGCAAAGAACACTAGTAGCGATTCTGAGGCTGAGGATGAGGATTTAGGAAAGTCGAAAATGAAATTAATTGAGGTTAAATAGCATCTGAATTATGTAATAGATTTTGTCGAGAAAACTGAAAAAAAAAAAAAAAAAAAAAAAAAAAAAGATTTCGGCATACTATCGTCTTCGTGATCGTATTAGGAAAGCGATGTGTGATAAACCTGAAAAGAAAATTATTAGTTTCTTCAAACCAAACAAATGAAGAATGTGTAATTAAAATCAGATTGGGCCTATTGTATCTTGCAATCTAATAAAATTGAGCAGTACGTTCAGAAGTTTTCTGTGTAGTGTTCATTGTACTTATTTCAGACGTTTGATAATCCAGACAACATTAAGCCCCAATTGCTCCGGATTAACGAGGTTTTACTGTATATAAAATACAAATATTGTAGCAACAGCACTTTCTGCTATTGGTTTAAATGTTTCACTGCTAGAGGCATGCATTTTCTGAAGCGCTAGGACACCTTACTTTTATTTTCGTGATGTCATTTATCCAAAGAATGGACTTTCACATGTTATACGGTGAAACAACTACTGTAAACGTTTACCTATATTAGCCTAATATAGGTAGTGAATAAGCTTTTATAACTATATGTTGTAAAGCGAAATAAAACAATTAATGAACAGAACAGTTTATTTGAATGCAACTCACACCATTCTTTATTTTATTAGTACCGCTTTTTTAAATTTCAAAATCGGTCGATTATTACCGATTATTTTATGTGGGCTGCTTCCATTATTCGATATAGAATACAGTTAGATTTGGAACTCCTCTAATCTATGCTAATAATTTACTTGATTTACCCAACTTCCTACAAGCAGTAATAGCTTTAAAGGCTGGGGTGGTAAGACGTTATTATCTATAGAAAGGTTTTGGCTAAAAATAGATCAAGAATTGGTTAGTTATGTCTCACGCTATCGGATGAATTGCAGCTCTGAAATTCTAGTGTTTAAATATTTAATTTATTAAAGTCTCTAGGTGCAATACTTAGGTATCTGTTGTGATGGCTCATTTAAGTATTCATTTCATCAAGATTCATTAACTCCTTTTCAGATCCCAGGCGCTGAACACTTTACAAAATAATAATACACAACAACGTTAATGAAACAACTAAGAACAAATTAAACGTCTAGAAGCAACATATGTTACATTCTGTTACATAAATTGCTTATAATCGATTATTAACAATAGGTTAAAAAAAAACTAAAGATGTAGAAAGGCTGGTAAATGTTGGGCCTCTTCCAGGTCAAACATAATGATAAGTGTGTGGTCTAATCCTGTGTATTAGTATTTCATTGCCTGGGATGGGCGAATGAATATCAATTATAGCTAAAACTGTGTACACACCCCTTATGTATTCCGTGAATGGGTCGTTTCCATCAAGTCACCCGTGCTGTACATGACAAATGACGTTTTCTCCGCCTCATTATGTGGACAAAGGAACAAGACAGAGTTGAGGTACATTAGGCATAAGTCTACTAACAGGTCCTTTTCGTTTATGTAGTTGCTTACACATGCAAATCGCCTGCCACTAGTGCATATTCCTTTTCGCTTCCGTGTGAACAGTTCTTCTCGATACGGTACGTGCTTACCAAATATGTAACCCATACCCTCTGCTTCTCTTAACTCCATGTCGTTTATCTTAAGGATGACCAATGTGAAATATATAAATTCGACAGTTGCAATTTACGCCAAGTTAGCATACATATTCTCTTCAGTAACCCTAGTAGATTTCAACATATTATTAATTAAATTATACATTGTGATAATACGATTAAAATAGTAATTACATTTTGTTTTTGACAAAACCTATGAATCAGTTTCATTTCATAAGATAAACAAATCTGATGGTGATTAATATTGATTTAACTTTTAGAAGTGTGTATTACTAGAAAAGAAAGTTGCTTGCTCTTTAGTTTGTAAATAGCGTTGTTTAAGTTGTTTTGGGATAGTTATAATTATAATAAAAATAGCCCGCCTTGGTAGCGTGGTGGTAGCATGTCTGCCTCACGTTCAAGAGGTCCCGAGTTCGAATTTCGGTCAGGGTGAGTCACCTGGATACGGATTTTACCGGGGTTTTCCCTTATCCTGTAAGACAAATGTCGGGTAACTCTAAGCTCCATGGACCCCGGACTCATTTGAGCATCATTTCATCCATTCCATTCATCGTCCGATATGACTTAACGTTGGAGGACGTAAATTACAAAAAAAAAAAAAAAAAAAAAAATGATAGTATAATTATAAATTATAATTATAATAATATCAGTATGGCAGAAAAGTAATGCCTATCATTTTTACTTTTCGATTTTTAGAAGTCTTAAAATTATGAAGATGGAAGTGTAAAAATTGTATACTTTGAAAAAGTAAAGAGTGAAACAATGAAGCTTAAATTCTGAGAAGTTATTTCGCTTTCTGATAAGGAATCCCTAATTTTTTTTAAGAAGTTCGGTTTATTTTCTCCAATATGTACTCTTAAGCCTACATTAACGTTTAGGAGATAGTTATACAGATTGAAGTAATAATAATAATAATAATAATAATAATAATAATAATAATAATAATAATAATAATAATAATAATAATAATAATAATAATAATAATAATAATAATAATAATAATAATAATAATAATAATAATAATAATAATAATAATAATAATAATAATAATAATAATAATAATAATAATAATAATAATAATAATAATAATAATAATAATAATAATAATAATAATAATAATAATAATAATAATAATAATAATAATAATAATAATAATAATAATAATAATAAAGTAATATAATCAGAATGTTTTGAAATAAATATTTGGTTAGTAAAGGCTTTGATACATTGCAGGATTAGAGAAAACTAGTAAGGCTTTCAGCGTTCATGCACCTATATTTACAAGAATATTAAACTTTGGTATCTATTTACTGACATTTTTAAACATTCGTTAAATTGCATTATATTTGGCCTCATAGCTAATGTAGTTAGAACATCCAAAATTGTTTTTAATTTAAAAGTATTGTCGCAGTAACGGACATTAAAGTTTCGGCGCAAATAGATAACAGACGACGGATAGTGTTTCAGGGTAATAAGGAGCCTGCATAAGCAGTTAACGATAGCGCGGCTAGTGTTCACAAAGAGCCGGCAAACAAAGATAGCTAAGATAAAGGACTTGCCGGTACAGATAGGATTTCACGTTTGGAAGGTTCTAGTGATATCTCGATTGACAGAGAATAGTGTTTTCCTTATTTGCTCAAGAAGTCTCTCGAATTATGAATGGGATATATAAGAGATTGTGACACGCCAGCTGGAATTGTAAAACGAGAGTGAGTCACGAGAGGTAAGCAGAGAACAGCTGAGGTGCTATTGTAAAATGAACGCTGTTTGTTATTGTTATCGACCTTGGAAGATTGTGTTGTATATGTGATGTAATGTTGTTACGTGAGAATTGAACAGTGTATCTCTACGTAAATAAAGAACATTGGAATACCTGCAAAGTCGCAGTATAATGGACATCACTTTAAAGCCTCTGTTCTAATATTTTGTTTAGCTATAATAAAAGCGGTTTATTCGACCATTTTAATTTATTACTGTTTCCCACAACTATGTTTAACACAGCCATATTGTGCATTTAACATTGATTATCGCACTCTGGCTACGTTATATAAGTTTTTTCGATCTATCATTTCACTTATACTGCACTGTCTGTTTTTATCACTTCTGCAGCCTTTCTATCACTCTAGCATAACTTGCAGTCTTCATTTGTTTTCCGCATAGTTATTCAATGTTAGCTTTACTGAAGCAACCTAACAAACAGTACTGAGAATCTATAGAAAAGTTATTCGTGAAATTAATTACATTTTTATGTTATTTAGATTAATCTGTATATGCACTTTTGAGCGAAAATTAAATTGCGCTCAAGTGTTGATATGTTTCTAGATAACTCAAAATGTCTAATGAGATTAGCACAACTGTAGACGTAATTCTCAATTATCGTAGTAAGTTTTTATATTTTAACGTGCAGAAAGAGATTGCAATTAAAACATAAATTTAGGTTTACAGTTTAGGTTTACAGGTTTACAGTGCGGCATTTCGGTTGTGAATGGTCACAGCATTCTGCGCCTGGTAGGTAAGACTACCCGCAGATACACTCGGGTAAGCAAAGATTTATACCCTGTAATCATAGCCTCAGAATGAAGTAAGGCTAGGCATAGTGAAATTCAGTTTCGTAGTTTGCTCTAGATGACACCAAATCCAGTTGCTATAAGTTCCATTTTAACAGTCAAATGTTTAAGAAGTGGAAGCTATGTATTGGCTTTAACACATTCCTTACAGTATCCATGTAAGCGCAAGAAACAGCTGGATATCGGAACGATTTTAGGAGAAAGACGAAGTATGGACCATTATCGACAGTTAATAACAAATATCGCAAAAATTGTATTGTAAATAAATTATATTATTTATAGAGATGACATCTTTGTGTTGCACATTTTCATCTATTGGGATCAAAATCGTTTGTAATTTTTCTCCGTTAAAGTTTCTAGTTGGACAGCCCTCTGGTGTTCACGGTGAATATTATTTCTTTGGAACGAACATTAGCGCCTTATATCTGGCACCGCCACACAACGCTAATCTAGAAGTACTCCTGAAAGATGGAAGCGAAAGGAAAGTGAGGATAGGGAAGTCAAAGAAGATAATAAACCACCCTCAGTGGGCCACTGACCAAGTATTATCACACAAAATCAAGGTCAGAGTTAGAGGCAAGTTAAAATTGAACCCAAAACCTCCCAAATATGAGTGTGATACGTTATCACAGACACATTTACTGAGTGACACATTAATTACTTATTCTCATAAACTCGCATGCACCAGTGGCGACTCCACCCTACGCCTACTGTTGACTGGATTTTAAGTTCCATTCCAGAAGTACCCCGCGTATCCCAGTAGGAATTTAACCGTTATATGAAAGTAACATGATGCGCGTGAGTTCAGCAGAAGTGATTAGGTCGTAAAGACTTGATTTTCTCGTGATTATGAGTGGTTAGCCGTGAGCATATTTATACATAACTGCTGCAAGTTTACAAATGCGCGTGATATCTCAAAGCTCTTGGCAGTAGTACTCCATGGAGTTCTCCTTTCATATATTTCCAAGTATATGGGATAAAAACAGACAGTAATAAACGGTAGCATTAACGTCATTTTCTTGCATACAGAAATGCTGTTTATGGCAAGTAAAAGCGGTATAGAGGTCATTCCGTTAAGAATTCCTAGCGAATATCACAAAAAGAAGAATTACAAGTTAGTCGCTTAATTGCAACTGACAGTGCAGTGTTTACCTTCCAGGAAATGACGTGTATTATCTAATAAATATTCGCAAAGAAGACGTAATTCCTGGGAAAGAGTGCGTTTTATTTTTACTGTCTGGAGAGATAAATTTAACTAAATTATTATGTAACAGAGTTAAGTTTCCTCTTCACGTAAAAGAAGACAGTGAAATTCATAAAGATATCTGTTAAAACATCCTGATGTGCGTGTTATAAATTGGTGAACGAAACTTTGAATTTCGCTGCGATAAGTCTAAAACATCAGAGCATCGGATCATGTATTTAGAGGCATGTTCACAACTCTAGCGATTAGAAACTAACACAACGCCATGACCGAGTGGTTAGTCAGCACGACTCTCAACAAGAGGGGCCCAGGGTGATAGCATATGAGAGAGGTGATAGATGATAGCGGCTCTTGGACGATTTGTTTTCCGACATTCCAGGTTTCCCCCGACGTTTATTCCACTACTGTTGTATCATCACCTTTTCTTCTGCCAATTTAACCTCCATTTCATATTTCTTTCTCACTCTCATACCAGGTACGGACTGCTACTCCTCTGCCTCCTCCTTCCTGGTGCACTACTCATTACTCCGTTTCCTGGTAGCGATGATGAAAAATCGGCCAAAATCGTCCCAAACTGCACTGCATAACGGGCCTGGCCCTGAATGGGCTGCTGTACTACGGCTTTTAGCTTAGTTTATTGGAGGATTTCAGAGATTAACCTTTGTGCTTTCGTTAATTCAGATATAAGGTTTAATTGCATCCTATTTATAAGAGAAAACAATTTATACGAAAGTAAATTTTCAGACATTACCCTCAGCCGAAAAGTAAGTGGTGATATCTCTTGTTTATTTGGAAGTAAATGTGCTCGGTGAAACAATAGGGATGTGATCATGCCTAAAAGTGCTGAGGCAATGATGCGGCAAAAACTGCACAAAATGTCAGTGGAACAGGTGAGAGTGCCGCATAATTAGTCAGGTACTGATGGCAACTCGCCAATTAAAATTGAGATTTGTGTTTAACATACAAAACAAAGGCGTGGTTTTATACAATAAATGTTTATTTACTCAAGCTCATAAGATAAGATTACTAACAGATTATTATTCCTCCGCAACCTGTTGGAAGACTGCTCTCCTCGCCGGTATTGAATGAATATTGATTGAGGTCATGTCAAGAACATATCCACTGCAATTTGCAGCGCCAAAGGTATATGTATATGTCTGTTTTAATATTCATTTTCTATACGCCCATTTAACCACAAGATATGTCAGGAATACTAGAATATAAATGTTAAAACTTCTATTTTGTCTTTGGTTGGTAGAGTCATTACAGTTTAACAAATGGATTTCGCTGAAAGACGTTGAAATTAATTCTTTAGAAAGATTTGTTGAAAATGCAACCTTAAACGTCGTAATTTTTCTTCGTATTTTTCATCCATTTGCTGCTACTGCTTCCCCGTCACAAACAACTTGGATTATTACCAGTTAATGCTCCACCAGAATGCTTAAAACGCTACGAGGATTCAACAGCCACTGATCTCTTAATTAATGCAATGTCATTAATAACCTTAAATTCCTTTCTTAAATTACTTATAATTGCAATTGAAGATACAGTTTGTTGCTCTTTTTGAAGTAAGCGTTTTGTATAACGACTACAATGTAATATATTGAATATTTTACTGGAATATAGCTGTCAGCGTAGCAGGCAAAATATTGAAAATTCAGATAAGTCTTTTCAGAACAAAATGCACCGACATATTCTAATGGAGATAATTCTATATAAAAATATTCAGAAAATAAAAGAGGAAGGGTAGTTTTATTAAGCATATTTTGGATAAAGCGTGAAAGATTTAATCTCTCTGACAATGTAAAGACATACACAATCAGAAAATAAAAGTTTATAACGTAAATTCACACATATTATTGTTTAAAGCCACGTTAATTGTTTTTACTTTTCATGCCTCTAGTAGAATTAGTATAATTAAAGAATATAAATAGAGGATAGGAAGTATTATAAGAAATCGACTTTTACGGAGAAGGATAAACTACATACAATTGTTTTCTATTTTTGAAAATTCTGATTTTCAGAAAATAATTCTAACTTTAAACACCACATATTAGAGATATTTAAGGCTATGTGTAACTGAAATTTAATGAACATTTTCAAAATAGTTTTGGTCGATGAAATAGTGTAAGCATTCCTGAATCCAAAGAATACTTAGCTAACCTCTACAGTTTATTTTTAAATGCTCTATTTGAGTTTTAAAGTTACGCGAATGCTAGTGTTAGATGCGAATTATAAGTTTTTATCCTTGATTTCTCACAATTGAAATGTTCAGCATTTTCCTCCATTTAAAATGCTCCTTATGTCACAATTTTAAGTAATGAAACTAGCTACACACACTTACAGAGAGAGAGAGAGAGAGAGAGAGAGAGAGAGAGAGAGAGAGAGAGAGAGAGAGAGAGAGAGAGAGAGAGAGAGAGAGAGAGAGAGAGAGAGAGAGAGAGAGAGAGAGAGAGAGAGAGAGAGAGAGAGAGAGAGGCACAGTGAATCGTAATTATCCTAGGGTTTATTCTGAGATTTAAGAACACGTTCTATATTTCAAAACAGAAAAATTACTTTGGGCCATATTGTGGGATTTAAGTACACTTTGCCCGCCTCGGTAGTGTAGGTGATAGCGTATCTGCCTCACGTTCAAGAGGTCCCGAGTTCGAATCTCGGTCAGGGTGAGTTACCTGATAAGGTTATTGCCAGGGTTTTCCCTTATCCTGAAGGACGAATGTCGAGTAACTCATAGCTCAATGGACCCTCGACTCATTTGAGCATCATTTTACCCATTTCATTCCTCGGCTGATATGACTTAACGTTGGAGGACGTAAATTACAATTTTGTGTTTACTTCAAAACACAAAACATTTAACCTTTTTGGCAAAAAAATACAACATATTAACAGCTTTAAAAAGCTTCTGGAGCCTAAAGAGGGAGACAAAAAGTGGCTATATTGGGAACTTGTTCTTCAAATATTGGACCAAAATTTAAGTTATTTTGTTGCAAGGGACTTTTTTGGTGTCGTAACAAAGATAAGTACGTTTCACCATAATTTCTAAGCTATAAAAGTAAAATTGATTCAATTTGGGCTGCATGATATTTTCACTTTGTTACATCTATGCTATGAATTTTATTAGTTTAGAATTTCAAAATTTCAGTCATAGTAATCCTTAAAAGATAAATAAATCTAACAAGTTCATTTTATGGAAATAGGCGGTGAGGTCCTCTTCATTCTGCAGAAAGTTTGTGTAACTTTAAACAACAGACGAAAACTTAGAAAGAAAAATTTATTTCAAATACCTTTCTTGGGGCATATGCCATTTTCGAGGTATCCAAAATTATTATTGGCTAAACTTCTTGGATACTTTGTCGTTCTTTGTAAGACCTGTTGATTTTCAGCTGTTTCTTAGATTGCATGGAAGCAGAATGGAATTTAGTGCCAGCTAATAACTACCAGTCGTTAAACATTTGATTCCATTTCCTTTGTATTTCTAATTAAATGTGTAACATAGCTTGTTCGGCAAATGATCATCTAGGTTAAAGTATTTAGCAAAATAAGCTTTCTAAGAATGGTTTGTCCACACTAATACACGACAAAAGGTCTCAGAACGTCATGTGAGTGGATCAGATAATCTTTAAAGGACACACTCACATATAATGCATACAATTCTATGCATGAATGTTAGTTACAGAAAGCTTTTACTATCATCAGGCTTAAAGAACAGACAAACACACATTGAAAATCAAGGAAACACCTATATACATGACAATTTTAAAAGAAAAAAGAACTGATTCTCATATAATATTTAATACCAAAGCTCTAGATTGAAAAACATGTTTCTATAACTACTAGTTTAAATTCTTCGCTCCTATTTTAAGGAACAGGTCTATTTAACTAAAATTATAAAAACAGGAGATTAATACAAGGGAAGGTATGCTTCCATGTTTATACAAATCAAAACAAAAATGGTTTTCAGCTCGCTTGTAAATAGTAACAAAGGTTTAAGTTTGTTTTAGAACGACTAATACGGAATAAAATGAATTAACCATCTCAAAATATAATTTGGCTGATCCATTTAGGCAGACATAAATACAAGAGAGCAAATGAAACGAAATAATTAATGAAAAGGTAAGCGAACACATTACAGGCCGCTTGTAACTGGCCCTCTTTAAGAAACACAAAGCATTATGACGTGATTGTAATATCATCTGATAAAATATGGTGCACTCGGTTTTACTGAAAGCATAGCATTAGTCATAGTTAGTTGTGAAGAAGACATCGCATATAAAATTAGACTTATCTACAATCAAGAAGAGACAGATCTACTGCCTGATTGCAGTGCTTATAATTTATTACGTAATTATGTCATTACGGACAGCAAAAGCACTATATAGTAAGTATTGATAATTAATTCGCTGTTATTAAGAGCCGCGATCAAGATATGGGCTTTGGTCGGCTCAAAGAGAACCTAGCGGGGTGTAGGAATGTCAGGTGAAGAAGCCAGATCTTGCAATTATAGCTCAAGGTTACATGCGATAATAACATTAAAGTCGTCCATTGTGTGCATGTGTGATTCTGCACGCACATCTTTACTTAGAGTGCATTCTTGCCTGCAGAGACATCCTGTACTCGAGTTTTTGTCCTTATGCGCCGTCGTTGCATAATGATATAGACAGTTCGAGCTTTTTTTTCTTCTTATTTCTTTTTATTGCGGTATCCTGCCATGGCAAATGGCCGCCGCTTTTATTGTTTCTGTTTGTGCCACACTTAGAACAGCACTAATTTGAGAACAGGCAATTCAGTGGTTCGCTCTTCGCTCTAACTCCAACTGATGGTGGGAACGCTTCAAATTGCTTCCAATGAAGGCATACCAATCTCATTCAGTTGATGCAACAAAATGACATTGATGTTAGGTTTTTCGACGGTCTATCTTAATTTACAATCAAATATAAGAAACACGGATTAGAAGGCATTTACTTGGCCAATATAGTACCCAAAGTTTTAACGACAAAAACTAATTTTGAGGCACCCTAAAGATCATATCTGAACTGAACAGCACTAAGAACAGGAAATTAAAAAGAGGAAAATCTGTTGAATACCATGCCAGGAAAGATTTTTCTCCATTCCAAATTACCTTTAATGGAAAATTTTTAAAATATTATTTTTCTTAAAAGCGGGCATAATGATGTTGGCAAATATGTATTTACTCGAAAATAAAACTCCCTCGATTGGATCGCATCAACGCAATACACACACAGAGGTCGCAGTAATTTCGGCAGCCCTCAGTTCATGCAGCAGCCTTTGGACGTAAGCATAAAAAACAGTTCAAGGACTATCTGAAGAAATGTTACAGCAAATGGATGGCAGGTGGTGATCACACCTTCACCAAGAATGGAAAAATGCAGAAATCTTCTACAAGTACCTCTCTGCAGTCGAAGAGTACCGGATTGTCAAAGTCTGGGAGAAAATTACTCCGAAAATGATAATCGAGAGTTTTAAGAGGATTGGTATCTCCTGCGCATTGGATGCAACAGAAAATAATATCATATAGGGGGATTCTGACGACGGTTGAGAGTAAAATTGACGTTGAAGACGAGGATAATGATGGAGGTGGCAATGATTCCGAGCAAACCACTGTGTTCCAGGTATGAAAAAAAATCAGAATGCTTTTTTAATTGTTAAAATAACGGCAATTGTTTCGTAGATCAATCATATATGTTTTCAGATATACCAGTAGAGCCACGCAGCTGATGTCAAATACCACGCATCCTTAAATAATCAGATCGTTCTGTCTGTATAACTTATAATAGTCAATGAACAATAAAAGATTAATTATACTCTTGATAAAATTTTTACTTTTATTTTCTGAAGTATACGATTGTAAGGCCCTTCCGATTTTTCCGCTATAATTTGGTTAAAAAGAGGAGCTCTTATTTTCCATTAAATGCGGTATCTTCAGATATTTTCTTGACAAATTAAAGTAGGTTTACCACAATTTAATGGGAATATAAGTCCCTTTTATTCTGAATGGCTTTCGTATGAAGATGTGCTATCTCTTTTTCTTTTTCTTCTTAGGATTACCCTCCATTTCTGCATCCAAGAAGCAACACCTTGGTTCCGTAGCTTGTCAAGGAATAAGCGAACATTGAATTATAGCCTACCCAGGTTGGATGATCATTAGCAGATATGTTTAACAGCACACAACACCTCATGATTTTGTATGATAATTAGAAGGGAAATTTTAGAAGGAAATATTTAGTCTAAGTTTTTCGTTCACCCCTGGCATTTTTGAGTTCTGAGGACCAAGGAAAATATGAAAGGAAAATAAACTCTCAGTTAATGGTAATGAACCGCGGACATGCCATTCAGAAGACTATGCTTTAAGAACCTTCGACAGCAGTGCCGGTCTATGTGTATGCCATGGCAGCTCAGTTGTTTACAAAAGTGGTACGGAAAGTCGAAGAACCATGGTTTAAATCCCGGCTTTGACAATCAGTGTTCAGCTTGACTTTACCTAACTCTAGTCTACGCATGATAGATGTAAAAGAAATTCTCAAATTGTCCTAATACGAGGTGAAGGTAATCAGTGTGAATGGATATTCATGGGTCGGTTTCAAACTAACTGGCGTTTATTGAACAACAAAGACATGTATTGATGTGGAGTATTTTTAAATTAGTGTTGAGCAGTCATTTTGGTAATAATGAGCAACTAAGTGGAGAATATTATAATTAGCTAGATAGTTTATTATGATCGCAATATCATCGATACTCCAAAAGTGTCAAGAAATAATATACATGACTCAAATGTAAGAGGTGCTGTTTCAGCTAAATCTACTTGTCAGCGTTCCAAAATCTGTTTCGAAATGCTAGAATAAGTCCACCTTGAAATCCAAGGCATACTTAGGTCACTCCGCAGGAATCAGGAACCGTGACATTATTACTTGGCAATTTGCCTTTTGCTTCATTGCAAAAGGCGTTCTTTGTTTTCTGTTGCTGTGCTCAACTTCTATCATATGATTTGCTTCGCTTTGCATGATGCAAATTTAAAGCTTTGTAGATAAGGACGGTTGCATGAAATTGGATCTATTAGCTTCCTGCTTAGGAATGCAAACCTATTCTCCTTCATTCCTATTGAGCTTTTTATTTCTCTATGTATGATATATCATTGAAATAATATCTATCAAGTGCAACCAATGTGTTCCAAGCGCAAGTTCTTCCAGTGCATCTTTCAGTTTATTTCTTTTCCTACAAGAGTCTCTGAATATATGTTTCTTCTCAGGGGAAGATGAGGCTACAGTTATCAGTATTTTATTAATTTATCTTCAAAAGTTTCTCCTTATTCAATTTTTTACAACTTATACTTTATATCACTGCATAAAGTACTATTACAAATTTAAAAGTAGAAAAATAGTAACATGAAATCGATCGGTTACTTTACTTTCACATTAGTACACTATTTTTCATTATAAAATAATCCCTGTGTTTGAAAAACACAAAGAGATCATACTTATATTAAGCTATCATGAATAATTATACCTGGATTGCGTTAAAAAAAGAGGGGAAGGGGTGGGTGGAAGCGAAAACGACAAAATCCCAGAAAGCAATACCAGAAGTTGAGAAAATCCTTAAGATACAAAGAAAAGTCCTTCTCAGATGTTACGGGACTGAAAGCGAGTAACTGTTTGTGCCACATTTATAAAATACATGGAAAAAATTTACAGTAAAACTTTATATTGCGATTTAACATGAAAAGCCTTTCTTCGCTTGTTCTGAAATGGTAATTCGTAGACATTTTTCATTTCCGTTTGGACCTGCTAGCAGAAAGAAACAATCCTTCATTTGTGCTTTCCAGATGTTGTTCTCTCTTGATTTGTTTCATAAATCCATGAGATGCTCTATTGATCTATGTTGGTAGCGCCCGATAATTTGCAGATGTTTTCAAAAGTTACGTAATGGGAAATTGCGTTGTTTGTTTTGTAATTTACGTCCTCCAATGTCAAGTCATATGGATGAAATGGGTGAAATGATGCTCAAATGAGCCTAGGGTCCATAGAGCTTACAGTTATCCGACATTCGTCTTTAAGGATAAGGGAAACCCCGGAAAAAGCCTTATCCAGGTAACTCACCCTGACCGAGATTCGAACTCGGATCTCTTGAACGTGAGGCAGATACGCTACCGAGGCGGGCGTATTGGAATACATTTGGGTGAGGTATGTACGAAAGAAACACAATAGTCCTTGTTAAATCTGTGCTGTTTATTGCACTGTATATCTGAGTAAAGTAGAAATAAAGTAAGGCAGGTAATGCAAGAAATGAACACAGAGCATTAGATATATTTCAAATACCAAAACTGCTACAATGGTAGTGAAATCAGATAATTATCTTAATAGCATTTATGCAGTGTTTTCTGCAAGCAAATTTCATAACTTTTATTTTCCTAATTACATAAGATCGGTAGTTACTCTGTGTACTAATTACTTTTATTAAACAAAAAGTGGTGCAGAATAGAATTATTTATGTTAATCGTAACTGTTACGTGAAACTGAATATAATATAAGAACGGAATATGTCAATTAAGGTAGTTACTTTTAGAAGAAAAATTCATGAAAGAATTTTTCAAAATCTTTTAATGAAAATAATACATGTACACAGCAACTAAATATGGTATATCATGATGAAATAAATAATGCTAATGAGGCACGAGTGCACAAGCCGCCAAAAATTCACAATGAAGTCGTCTTCTTTCTTGACTACGGTTCTTTTGCAACATTAACCTTGGGAAAATAACGGGCGTAGGCTTCAAACAGGAACTGTAGTCAGTGGCGGCTTATTTGTATATGCTTAACACTAAAACAAGAAATGTACAAATGATTTGCGCTCATGTCTGCTGTTTCTAGCCTACTTCAATTGTATTTATATACTTCTAGACAATTTTACATGGCATTTTAGAATAAAGCAGCTACCTTTTATTGAGCTTTTTTATTGTGAGCTAGTTTATTGTAAGAACACTATATAGCCTTATAGATAACAGTAAAAAGATAATTTAATGACCATAGTTTATGGACATATTAGATATAAAACACAAGAATTATTGCATTAAACTGTCTTCTCCATTAATCTTTAAAATATGGATGCTTGTTATTGTTTCTGTTAACGTAAAGATTATTACAAATATCATAAAACCATTATCTAAATATTTTTATTTATTTATTTATTGCTAATAAATAATTAGAGTCTAGATCGATTAATATCTATCCATTACTGTTCCTTTGTTTTATATTCAACATGTCTTCAATTTTACAAACTATTGTGTGCCACTGGCTAAGTGATGTATATTGAAATATTCTAATAATTAAAAATGCTGTATTTGTTGTTATAAAACCACAAACATAGTGAAGAAGAAAATAATGCCATGTTGTCTTATTGCATATCAAAAGAAACATCAGTCTGGGAAACTCAAGCGTATAATTACGTTTTGGCAATACTTGATTTGTAAATTAATCATTGTCAATATATATTTGGATGTGTAAGCAAAATTTACCATTCATTTTTCAATTGCCATTCCTACAAGGATTAACCAGCTCATTACTTACGGTTCATTACTTATTAATAGAAAATTACGTAATACATCTTGACTTCAAAAATGCCTTCAATTTTGCATATATGGAAATATCAACATTATCTTTTAAAGATATGCAACATGGAATAATCGCACCAAAAGCTCGCTGGAGATACATATATTTTACTTTACTCTTGAAAATACGCCTCATTCTTAAAATGTTGTCTCATTATTTAACGTTTTTATCCAAGTGCCACTTACGGAAAACTTCATAAGCTTCATCATACCCTGGCCACGCCGTGGCTCAGTGGTTAGACCGCTTGGCTCTCACCAAGGCGGCCCGGGTTCGATCCCAGGTGAACGCAAAGTGAGATTTGTGGTGGACAACACGGCGCTGGGGCGGGTTTTCTCCGGGACCTCCGGTTTTCCCCGCCATCTCATTCCACCGGTGCTCCATCTTCATCTCATGTACCATCAGTGTCACCGCCTGCGGTGCCGTATGTAGTAAAAGCGGGCGTTAAACACTACACATTTTTTTCATCATACCTTTTCTTCGGTTTCGCTGGTAAAAGTGATACACATGCTAGATCCACAGCTCCTTGATTAGCAGTATCACTCATTTTTATAAAATGTTACTGCTTTATAATAACAATCAAAACTCGAATGATTCAATTGGACTACATAAATAACATAAAAACCAACACCTGTGTTACTTCAGTTAATTCATTAACAAAAGGGTGGTCACATAATTTTTACCCATATAATTAAGATGTAGCTTTTCATTTGTTCACACTTTTATGTATTATTTTCTTCCTACAAAAAGTCATTAGCTTACAACGAACTGTAAGTTATCAGATCTCGACCAGATATCCATATAGGTATTGCTTACAGTTCTTAATACGCAATATAGTACTTGAAAATGGCTTACGTTATGGCAAAGATTATTGAACGTTAGTCTCATATTTTAATAAACAGGGGTTTAAAAAAATTCTGGTGAAGAAGAATATTCAGCCTGTTCACACAAAATTCTAAGCAAATGAATTTCCAGCTGCACATGTTTTACGTTGTGCTTTCATCGTCATCTTTCCAATTGTTTTTGTAACAACAGAAGAAAATGTGCATTATTTTATATAAAGGTTTGTATCTACTCTTACCATATATTTTCGTAGGATTTAGAAGAAAATAGACACATGCGAAGATTTTTATAAATGTTTGTTGGTGTGGGGGTTTCAAGGGAACCAATAGTATGCTAATTCCGACATATAGTGACAAACGCGCTGAGGTTACTTTGCTTGGTGACAGCTATAACATTGATGTGAACGCAAAGTGGGCTTTTTAGTCACCCCACTATCTTGGCATTAGATCAAGAGAACATGAATGGACACCTGCATTGGTGTTTATCCGCGTATTTCATAAGCACATTCACATAGTCAGTTGTAGGTCAATGGGTAATACCTTCCTGCGTGCGCAGTTGACACCTACGCGTGCCCACACTGCAAGAAACTTGAAGGACTTGCAGTGTTAACCGTTGCCAACTACAGCTGTTTTGCCAAGCCTAACCACACACCTATCCTCATTAAAGACTCCGATTGCTTTGTGCTCTTACACTCAATTTGTTCTTGAAAGTTGTTATTCTTTAATGTAAGCTGGTTAGCTTTGACTTGTTTCTCTTATGAATCACAAGATCTGAAGGTTAAAAATGAATCCCTCCACTCCTTTTAGCAACATGTCAAATTGCATCATGGAATTGCGCCAATATTCTACTTTCTTTAAACAGAAAGGTAGACTATACCACGCATTGTCGCCTTCAGATGGGTAACAATGTAGGTGGAGTCGCGCCCCTAAAACTACAACTAGTGAGACAGGCGTTTACGTATTTGTATGACAAAGTAGTTGTCATTTTTGAGGATTATTACTTCCTGTACTACTAATTATAAAAGTAGCGGAATATTGTATTCCATTCAAAAATTCAAATATTGAAAACGTCAATTTAAAACGAAGCTTGATATTAAGTGCAATATTTTCCATGGATGTTGCACGGAATTTAGTAGAAAATTTCATCACCATTAACTAACTTTGCATTAAGAGAAGTAGTAGTTTTTATGTAATAAAAATGGGTCCACTATTTTGATCAAAATACAATATATTTGTGTTCTTTGTATGACAAAATGTGTATTTTAATTTCTTTCGGACGAGGGACCATTTTAAAATGTACGACTTTCAGATATAAATCACAGAATATCCACTAGTTAAAGGATTTAAAGCACAAACTGTTGCGATCACATTTGAAATGTAGCGCTGCAATTACATTCATATTGCGGTAAAAAGAAGGCACCTACAAGAACTGCGCAATTAGGTCGAAGGCTAAATGCATATCTTTCTTTTTCTCTTACAAATATAGCCATATAATTGACAACTTACTCATCCATAAAGGGCAATACTACTTGGCTCTGTTTTTATTGATAGATTTCCGTTAATTATAAGATTGGCAATGACACAGCATTAATTAAACGACATTTTTAGCTACCACAAGGGATAAAAGTGCTTGTTGATATTTACAACAAATGCATCTAAATAATAGCCTTACGTTTTACTGGCGAAACTTTCATTAGCTGAGTGAACTATTTATGTACAGAGTGATCCATATAAATCCGAACCATTTCAATAGGCTATAACTTAACCAAGAATAGGTTAGGCATGCAACTTTGTGAGAATATAATACACAATTGGGAGATTACATTACACTATTTGTATCTCAGAGAAAACGTTGGAAGTGTCCTCCACCAACATATATGTTTGCACTCGTCTCACCATATTCTCTGAAGTTTTACGGAGAGTATCCTCGCCAGTGTTACTTATTTCGGTTCGAATGGATTCCTTGAGAACATCAAATGTCCGTGGCCTATTCCTTTACACTATTTTTTAGATAACCCCACAAGAAAAAATCCGGTGAGGTTAGGTCAGGGGATCTGAGGGCCACATACTTTTGAGATTATTTGATTGTCAAAGAAACTGGTTACAATTTTCATGATGTCATTAGATGTTGCTATATCTTGTTCTAAATAACCTTTTCTCAATTCGATACCATCTCCGTAAAATTTCAGAAAATATGGTGAGACGAGTGGAAACATGTATAGATGCTTGGAGGACACGTCCAACATTTTTTATGAGATGTAAATAGTGTAATGTAGTTTCCCAATTGTGTATTATATTCTCCCAAAGTTGCATGTGTGTTCTATTATTGGTTCAGGTTTATATGGATCGCACTATACTTAATGTTTATTATGTAATAAGCAGTTAAAATAAAATTGTTGTAATGAATTAACAACCACATAGATGTGAAAAGTAGCTACCACTATTTCAGTGGTAATTCTTGATCATGTAACATAATTAAGTTTATATTCCGCAAATAGACTAGGAGTATCTGACATTTTCTCTAAAAGCGGAGGGTTGAAATGAAGCAATATGTGTAAGGACCTACTTATATCTAATTATTATTAAAACATAATATTGAGGCTACAAGAGAGGGAATAACCTCTATCATTATATTATTAATAGAAGGAAGTTGCTCTAAACAATGTTTATGCTTGAAAAACAAGATGCCTTTTCAGTGTCCTTCTTAACGTTGTAATTAAACATTATAGCTATTTATGGATAATCCTTGAAGTGTAATGCATTTGTTCTACATAAACTCTATTAAGGGACAATAGAATGGATTCTAGTACTGCACTTTCTTTATGCCTTTTATCACAAAATATTCTGCTTTACAATAAAGTAAAAACTTCCTGAATTAACTTCATAGAATTACATACAGGTGTTTAAGTTTTTCAGAATGTACTTCCTTGTATTTTAGCATGGGAAGCATACATCTGTGAAAGTTTTATTTTCTCACGTCACCCTTCCATTAAAATTTACAATTCGTCATCTTCCAGAATTAAGGCGGATACATCCCTCTGGCTGCTGTTCCACTTGCAACAAAATAAAAGAATAAATAACTACAAAGTCATCACCGCAATTTTGAGGCTTTTAGGGGGTGATTTAAACCCGATAACAAGTCGGCGCTTCCTCTAGAAGTTTTTTCGTCCGGTAGGAGTCGTTGGGAACTTACAGCCAAACCAATGCTACGAGTATACGTAGCAGAACTCTGTTTGTTGCCATTGCAGAAAAATAAATTTCCATTAAAAAGATGACAAGGCTCTTTCTTATGCTTAGTTCACCATTTGTAATCTTTAGTTGTTTATTAAATCCTATACAGTTCGTCAGGTTCATAGATACGTGTAATAACGCATAGAAAGCGAGAAAAACAGCTGGCGATTTCAATGCTAAGTAAAATAATATCAGGTGTAAATTTTGGCAATTACGTGTACTTCAAAATTACTATGTAAAAAGACTTAAACAATATGCTTTATTTATTATTTTAAACGAATTAAGACATGTATTATTAAGAACATAAAAAATCAGATTTGCTGTAATACACCAGAAATTTTAATTTTACTATTTAAAAGTTGCTACAATTGATACATCATTTTCAGTGCTATTGATTCTTAAGATTGTTGCTTCAGCCAGCAATATGATTTCTCATACCTAGGTTTTGGCTTGGATTCCCGACTCTGGCGTTGGTGCAGTTTCTGGAATGAGCATAAGATTTTCTGTGTGTCAAAAATTAACAGAACCTATGCTCAAAAGGCACACTCAACGAGCCACCAACAAAATCGAAGAGGAAGTGAGAGAAATAGAGAGAGACTCTTTAGAATTACAAAATGTCTCGTACCTTTGCTGTAAATGAAGAAGTGTTACTTGACTTGGTGAACGTTGTGACAAATATAATTCATCTGTTATACTATACATAAAGGACAATATATCAACTTTCTCATTTTGGTAACAAACAGGCGATAATTACTGTTGAGGTTTCGAGGTCTACTGGAACCGATTTGGAGAGAAAGAGAGTAATATACTTGAGAACTCTTTGTTGAATCTTTATTTGGATTACAATTTATTAAAAGTATTGGTAATTATTTATTTATTCATTTATTTATATTTGAAAAGGTTTCTATGGATATTCAGATCTGATAAAGCTGTGCAAATACTAATTGCAAATCATATTCGTTTATTCCAGACTCCTTCCAAACAGGATTTTCTGCAGCCTGTATAAAAACTGCATAATTCTCGCTTTATGGTTAGTTTTATAAGTAAACTGCTTATTTGGAGAAATGAATGCTCTAGTGTCTCAAACCAGACATGTCCAATAACATTTCTTCTCTAACTAGAAGCGCTTTGACCTCTTCGGAATATCTGAAACCTTGAAGTGAACATAAATATATTTAATGGCATAAATGAAACTAAAAACATAAAAATAAATAAATCCATGTTTCACAAAAGTCTAACACCGTTAGTTTATTTTAAGGTCAAAACTCTCACAGAAATATCCATGGAAATGAAAGTTGACTATAGAATTATAACAGTAAAAGTACTCCTAGTAAAACAAACTAATAAATGGGAAAATTTTGGAGCATATTACTTTCTTTATTTATGAATTAATTATAAAATTGGAAGTTAGTCTTTCTTTTAAATGTGATAAAAGTATTGATGGCAAATTCATCAATTTTGTGGAACAATTAGAACAAATTTAGAAAGAAAAACTGGAAAAGAAATATAAACTAAGTTCCATACGATTCTGCTTATTATAAATGACAATACAATTTGCTAAGTCACAATGTGAAATATGAATTAAAGGAGAATGACGTAGAACGACTGAGTGTAGACAAATAGCATATGTAGTGTGGTAACAGATTTTGAACTGAAGCTAAACACTCCCGCTGCCAGAAGAGGTAGATATCTGTTTAATAGCAATGATAAGTTGATTGTAAACTAAGGAAGATTTAGTATAAAATGTTGATGTTGAAAGATGCACACGGCGCAGGAAAAGATATTCTTGCAACAGATGACATTTATTACAAACCAGATGAGGGTGCTGAGTATAGTTAAGATTAAAGTTGCACTCCTTCATCGGCATGCCGGGAGTTTCTTGGATCATCACGCCAACTTCTCACTTAATTGCCATTCATTGCTTGCTTATTGAATAATGTAATTCCCCATAGCTACGTGACTATTTAGCGAATAGTATTCCACGTTTAATGGTCTCGCTTCATGCTGTATTGTTTTTAGAGTCGTAACGTCACTGTAGATGCATATCGAACATGCTAGGATAATTTATTTTCAATTACATGGCATGTATAAACGCCTATAAAATTAAACGTACAACCTTTTTGATTTCTCCTATTTCACTGGCGGCACCACAATGAATGAGTTTTATAGTGATGGCTTCGGGTAGGGCTTTCACATAATACCTTTCCTCGATGTGCCTGGTTCTTATAAGCGCGAAATGCTTCGTTTAATGTCTGCTAATCGTGAGTGGTAATGACAGTTGGTTCAGGCGCAAGAAGTGCTTACTCATAATTGATTCTTAATATTAAAACATGTAATTTTATGTTTAAGAAATTTTAACTATTTATACATCTTTCTGCAATCTATTACTTCCTGCTTAAAGATGATTTCCCAAGCTTGCGTTCATGTAGTAGCTTCTCTTTGCAAGTAAAGATTTAAATGTAATTATATTTTCTCTAATCCTTTAAAGTAAGAAAATCATTACACTCCACTTAAAAATTTCATACCAAGACTTTAATAATGAAAAGCGTTGCTCTTACACAACTTCTTCAAACCTAACAATTCCGATATATTATAATACTGTTACGAGAGTGGGTCAAAAGGTAATGCCTCCGATAGTTTTTTCTCTTTTAATTGCCAAGAAAATTGAATGCAATTTACATAGCTTGAAAACTACAACATTGACGATTAATTTGTCACTATTCAATTTGTCACTCCGTCCTTTTCCACAGTTTTGGTCCACCTTTTAACTAGGACATGTATTCTAGTGTGGTAAAACACACGGTCTTGCTTCCTAAGTCATTGACGCACGGACGTTTTCACAGCCTCCTCATCTTCAAAATGAATCCCACAATGAGCTTCCTTTAGTGGCCCGAACAGATGGAAGATTGTTGCTGCCAGGTCAGGGCTCTATGGGGAGTGAGGTAAGACTTGCCATCGCAATTTCTCAATTTATGCAGTGGTGTAACGGCTGGTGTGTGGTCTTGCATTGTCATGCAAAAGAAGAAAATCCGCCATAGTTTTTATTGGGCGAACTCGGCGAAGACGTGCTTCCAGCTTTTTGACAGTTCTGACGTATTGAACGCAATTTATTGTGTATCCCTGCTCCAAAAAATCAATCATCAGCACACCCTCCGCATCCCAAAACACTGTCACCATAACTTCCCTGCCTTGAGGGTGTTTGTGTTTGTGTTTGTGTGTGTGTGTGTGTGTGTGCTTGGTACCCAACGTGAACAAACTTTTGAGTAGCCCAGTTGTTGAATAATCTTCATCACACTGCCTTTACTGAAGGAGGTAATGCGACACAATGCACCTGTTGTAACCCGGCGATCACCACGAATGTCATCGACTCGCTGAATGTTGCATGGAGTTACTGCAGTCACCGGCTGCCGCTTCGCTTTTCATCTGCCAATGGCGTTTGCCCTTCAGCTTCGTTACAGCGACGAACCCATCGTCTAACGGTGCTGACATACACCGTTGCATCACCATACACATTTTTTAGCCTTTCGTGATTGCGAATTGGCGTTTCACCTTCCGCAGTTAAAAATTCAATCATAGAACGCTGTCTAATAGGAATGTTGATGTCAGCCATTTTGCAAGAGGATGCAGTGCTGCCACCTGTTGACTTAGGACGTTACTACTGCAGGGGATTGGAGAAGAAGGTTTGAGGAATTGCGCCAAATTCAAAGTTTTCACATAGCTTACTTATTTAAGAAAAAAAAAACTAGGAGGCATTACTTTTTGACCCACCCTCGTATAAGAGTAATTTTCCCGTTTGTACTAAGATTATAGATTGTACACGAAGAAGGGCACCCGATACTGTGTTCTTGGGACCTCCCAAATACCATCATCGCTCTTTATTTGGAAGCCATTTCGCTTATTCTATTCATATTAAAACACTCTTTATGTGGTACATGAGAAACTGTTCCAGCATTCTCCTTCCGAAAAACCGAAATTGAGTGTGAGTGCTCGAAGAGAATCAAACCCTGAACTCCCAAATATTCCTCACATCTCCCTCTGGAATCATCCCGATCGGTATGTTTATATTAAGACACTCAGGTATTTGACTGTAGGACTGGAGGGGATTTGGCACTGCGACCAGTCTTCATCTATTGTGTGCCCTCAAGTGGGGCATCACCGGGGGAAGGATGAGGTGAGAGGAGACAGAGGGCGGCCTGCCCAAGAAGCTGCGGCGAGGAGTCTTCATTTTACTTAGAAACCTCCCCCGGCAGGCCAGACAGACGACATTCCTTCCAACTATGGTTCGTAAATGGTCCTAGCGTTGGAATGTACTAACTTAAATGTCCAATTTGATATTTATTGTCCTTTCAGTTTTGAGTTATGTGGTGCGCATGCGCTACCGTACACATACATACGCAAACCAAAAATATCTACGTCTAGTAAACTATCCATAGTAAATTTGTGAATGAAATGTCATACTTGTGAAAGAGGTAGTAAAAGTAAAGGAAAATAAGAGCATCTTGGAATATGGTTCCTTGCGCCTCCTTAACAACCAAACAGGGTAACTCGGGAATGACGTACAATGAAAATCAAAGTGTAAGTGAAACGTACCACAAAATTTATGCCAAACCAAAGCAATAATATAACTTCCAAAGTAGTAGGTAATTCTGAACTTTCTTTGCAGGGTTTGCCGTTTGCAAAATATATGTATTTCATATTTATCCCAGGCAAAATGTAACTACAGCAAATCATTGGAACAAGAATTTTTGTACAGGACGCAGATCTTATCTAATTCTCTTATTTAATTAATATTTTTTTACGGTTTTCCTTGTTATGATGAAAAAGTGTTACTCGGTAATTAGGGCTTCCTATTTCAAATAATCTCTCAATCACCCAAACAGGTGAGAATAAATTTGTTTTCCTTCTCTTTTGTTTTCTTACTGCAATGCACCTTCCTCTGCTATTGGATCTTAAAAATATTTTAATAGTTCGTGAGTGTATTGCGCTATAAATTTACTTGGTGCTATTGCTTAGAGAAACCTTTCAATTGTTTACCAAACTTAAAATCTGTCAAAATATTGTGTGGATTGTGGGTTGTCTGTGTTAAGTAAAATGTATGCATTTGTTCCTTATTCTGCTTTAATTACTAATTCCGTTCTTAATTCATATTTTCTCTCTTTTACAGGTAAGAATGATCCAGAAAATAATCATAGTGAACTCGATGAAAAAATAATTAAGGTATGTAAACAAGTCATGAAACACATCAAATTCAAACCAGTTTTCTACTGAAATCTATTTTGCTGTACCTACTAATGAAAGTAGAGCTAAACATACACACACACGCACACACGGTACACATACAGAGAGAGAGAACCAGAACCATGAGTGAATTATTGATTTGTGTGCTTAAGAAGGCTTTGATTTTCATGATTTTTAATTATATTCACTTGGAGGGTTAAATTAAAGTAATTGTATAAAACCTGAAGTGCCGTATAATATATATGAGTTAATTATCTACAAACAAGTAGGATAAATCTGAATTGTAAACAGTCCTCTTTTTCATTTCTTACACTTGGGTTACGTACATGGATGGGATGATATAGTAGAAAAGTAAATATTTGTTGTGTAAACCGGATATTGCAAATTACATTATTGGAATGCATGATACTGCTCTGAATAGAATTATAATTATATAAATGAATGAAGGTTCTTAAATACTTCAATGAGATCTCTTTTTGAACCATGAGAGGAGGCAGGATTTCCTGAAATGTTCGCCTGTGCTTTATAACTGCTTGCATTAGGGATGCGTTTCGATATACTCTCTCTCTCTCTCTCTCTCTCTCTCTCTCTCTCTCTCTCTCTCTCTCTCTCTCTCTCTCTCTCTTTCTCACTATACACAGTCACCCATATACTAATATTTAATTTATGAACTTTAAGTAGTGTGACTTGAAAGGGCTTCAGCTGTTGCTGGAAGAAAGTGTGTTGAGACATTTAACGGTTTGCTTATGAAATAACTGAAAATAAAAGAATTATAGCTTCCAAGAATTTGAAACTTGTCACGATAGTACACAAATATACAGAAGTTGGCAAAGGTCTCTAATGATATGAAAAGTATATTTTCTCTAGTTGGCAATAAGTATATTTTCTGTGCATTATTTTTATTGGCAGTATTAGTTTTTCTTCTTCTTTGTCACTGAAATAAGGCTCCAGTTTGCTGCTCTGTTATACAGTGCATTAGTACTTTTCTTCACTCCTTCGTCGGGAATGTTGATTGTTTTACGATGCAGTATCATTTTACTCTAGTACAGCGGCGAGGCATGCAAAAAGCTGTATTAGAGTTTGTTTCTTTTATTTCCACTTCCAATTTTTCGTTCTTATTTTTTTTTCTCCTTCTCCGCCACGTTCCCGCTGTATATGTGCCTATATGCATGCGCCGAGTTCTTATTCCCATTCCTCTTTCTCTTTCTCTGAAGATGCCAATTTCTGTAATGATGGCCCTCCGACGACGTGGCGAGCCAGCGCCGTGTTGTGGTTTTCCAGCTCGAGAAAGAAGACTAGCAATGACATGAGTGTGACGGAGATGGACATAACAGTTTTAGTGGTGAGAAGAGAGGAGAGGGAAGGGGAGATAGAGAGGAGCATAACTCGAAAAAATCACTGGAGAGGTAACAGCAGCACAGTAATAGTGGGTTGTACTTGGGCTGGGAGTTGAAGTAGTATTCGCTCTGTCCATCAGCTCAACATTTCTCCCACTCTCCTCACATTTAAGGCTCGGGTGAAGCTTCAAGCATCGGCTTGCTATATGGGAACAATCGAAAAACACTTGTAAAAGTGAGGTTCAGCAGAAACTGTAACGATAATGTTTGTATTCAACACCAGTTTGACGTTGACTAATACTTACTTCTGGATGCCTAACTCTATTAACAGAGTGATCAGTAATACTTGGATACGGCGTGCCAAAACTTCAGTAATAAGCATCACGTAAACATTAAAAATTTCAATGTCGAGATTTAAAAAGATGCCCATTTGAAATGTGCACATTTTCTGCCCATATAACTTGGATATTATGTAACATGTAAGGCTCGCTGAACATTAGATCTTACTTGGAATAAATTTCCTATTTTTTCATTTTTGAAGAGCTAATGACTGTTTACAGTGTCAAATATTTAAGATCTTTGAATGACTAATGCAATGTTGAACTTTCTTCGAAATCCTTTGATCTTCTTGCTGTAACAAAAGACACTACTCATTAAGACAGCACCCCTTGAATAAGCTTAAATTAATAGTTAACAAAAACATTGGCATGATCGCTTGTTTCACATAACTTCTACGCTGGTTTGTAGATCATTTTACGGTGTTAGGTATATTCGTCAATTTCTTTTAGTCCACTGAAATATTTTACCAATAAGTATTAAATGAGCTTGAAGGTGGCCTGAAGTTGAGGTGTTCTTTGGGAGTTCCTTTGCCTTTTATGATATACAGGAGGATCCTAAACTATTATGCAGTTCAGTGATATAGTTACGAATATTGTATTCTTGCAGATAATGTGGCAGAATAGTAGACAAAGAAGAACCCAATAATTGTTTCAAATAATTACTGGAAAGGCACACACAATTAGACACACACACACACACAGAGAGAGAGAGAGAGAGAGAGAGAGAGAGAGAGAGAGAGAGAGAGAGAGAGAGAGAGAGAGAGAGAGAGAGAGAGAGAGAGAGAGAGAGAGAGATACTTAAGAACAACTCAGTGTTGGAATGATATTTGGAGCCCCGTTAGGTTGCTGCTACTGTTATGGATACTGTGGTTTTCAACAAAATAGGAGATCACCCCATTTAATTTGGCCATCATTGTTTGGACCTACCTAAATCAAACTTGGATTGTTTATACTGGCCATGGAATTCTTGCTCATCAGATCTGCTTTATATATTTTTACCTGGGGTTTATCAAGCCTTAAGGGTTACCAAGTGGATATTTTTAATCATTAAACAATGGGTTCAGCCGCAGCTACTGGGATTTCACCTGCTACTATTGAGAAAGGTTTCTTATCTGTGTGGACTGCTGGAGCCATGCTAAATGATCAAGGTGAACACAATGAAATATAGTCAAATTCTGTGCTATTATGACATAAGTTGTTGTTTTCAAATGCTTGACTTTGGCAATGAAGCCATTAGCTCTCTTGTTCTCCAATATTTCTGTGTAGTGGATCCGGCAGGAAGGACTTCGCAGGTTAGAAGATGTTCTTCAGTCATTTCCTCTTCTTTGTTGCACAGAGGACAATTTGGACTTGTATAAGTTCCTATTCTGTGTAAGTGTTTGGTCAAATAATCATGTTCCGTAAGTAATCTAAAATTTACTACTGCAGCTTTACGAGGGATTTCTGGAATAATTTCTGGATTTTTAATTAAAATGTTCCATTTTTTAATCTTTGGCTTTGTGAGATATTGATTGGTTTTGTTTGTTTTTATATTTTCTTTTGATTAATCGTTTTATGTATATAAAGGGTAAGTTTTTACTTTTGTTCTGAATTAAATTTGCACCTTTCTTGGCAAGAAAATCAGCTGATTCATTTCCAGGTATTCCACAATGTGCAGGTATCCACTGTAATATAGTTCTTTTCTGTAGTTTTTCAGTTGTTGGATCATTTTGTGACATTCTTTAATTTGGATTGACCTCATTTTATATGAACTTATTGCATATAATGCTGCTTTAGAATCAGAAAGTATGACAGCATTTTTGAATTTATCTATTCTGTAGAGAAGGTGTTGGAGTGAAATATGAATAGCCATTACTTCTGCATCAAAATATGTTGTGTAGTATCGTGCTGGTTGATAGAATGAGAACAGTGCACACTTAATTCCTGCTCCTGAGTTGTTGTCCAAGTTAGACCCATCTGTGTAGATATGTAACCATTCTTCAGGTGGGTATCTACTGTTCACAGTTTCTAATGCTAGTGCTTTTAGTACAGGTTTGGAAGTTTCTGATTTTGTAACTATTTGTTCTAAATCTAATTGAATATTAATTGGTTCAAAAGTCAGTGGGTTTTCTTTGATTAAAATATTTTCTTTAGAATTAGTAGATTAAGATCTGTTTTTAATTCCATAACTTTGTGTAGGAAACTTGTGTTTTCATATTATGACATATGTTTCAGTAGCATTTGCATATTGTGTAATGAAAGTTGTTTAAACAAAACATGTATACAGACTTTAAAAAATCTTATAATAGCTGTGGTTACCATATAACCACGGTATTCGAGCATGTATATATCGAGTGAGTCTGGTTTAAGGGAAGCAAAATTATAAATTTATGCAAAAATAGAGGGTATATCGTGCATACCATTGTAAAGCGGAACTTTTGCTATTGCTGCAGAGTAAGCTTAAAGTTCGTCTCTCATGCCAACCATACCTGGGCAACTGGCTTACTTGATCACTTGGTTCTGTTACGTGCATGCTGGTATTTCTCCTTTACCACCATTACTACCACAGAGAGCCGTGCAGACTGGCCACAAAACTTAATGTAGACGTTTGTGCTTTCCAGCGAAGACTATCACAAGGAATTCACCCTAGGTACATGAAGAACTGCAGTGGCTTGTTAATCTTGTTTCCAGAACAAATAAAACAACTGACTTGACAGTAAAAGTACCTCATTGACTTTAACTTCTTCCGTTAATGAGGAAAGAATTGGGAACGTTTCCAGCCATTCGAGTTTTTATAAACACACTACACCATGGCGTAGTTCTTTGGCAAAAATGAAACAACCCAGTGAAGCTTGCAAGTCATCATGGTGTACATGTTTTATTTGGCGCTGACATACGCAAATTTAATTGTGCCTTTCTAATCATTTATTCAAATATTAAGATAAAACACTTTGAATATCAAAATAACATATGAAGGTTTTGTTTCTATTTGTTTAAAGCACATCCTTTAAACTTAATTTTACCTATATTATTCTGAAGCATTGTTACTCAAATGGTTCTGCATTTTAACAAGATTTGCTTTCATAATTTCCTACCGTAAACTTTGCATTTCTAATAATGGTTCTAACATTTTTAGTTTAGCTGCCTGAACGCCTTATGAATAAATTTGGACAAGGTATAAGAATTTGTCAACAAGGAACCAATATACTCATATTTATATTTACTAATAGACTGATGTCAGAATCTTGATGAGTATATAAAATTTCAAAAGCTTATAACCGGGAAGAATCAGATAAATACGTTTTAAATATTAAAGGAGATGTATGTTTTTAAATCACCTATGCCTTATTTTAAGTTTAAATGTAAAACACTTGTATTAACCTAACTTTTTCACGCCAATGAGCGTTTATATATGCGCAATCAAAATTTTGCTAAATATATTATTTCATGTTCAAATTTCTCCATTAATGTAAACTTACTTTACCCTATAGAGAAACAAATCATATCAAGAAACGAAATGTACCGTAATTTTCTCGTTAACATAATATATAAGCCTTCTCAGTGTGATATATACAAACATGTCGCCCTTTATATAAAAAGATTTCGTACGGTTTGTTTTCTCAAAAAAGTGACTAACGCTTTACAGTAAGACAATTTATTTTGAGATAGTTCATGACCCTGCCCAAAAAAATTAATAAAATACAGTGAAATAACATCACAGCCTTAGATCACATAGGCACCACTATAGTGTTACAAAACATAACTTATTTTAATTTGCAGAGTTTTTTTTTGTCGATAACCTGTGAACCACTGTTAATTCAGAATTAATTTTATATACTTTGTAAGCCATAAGGCAAAAGCTTAAAACTCTAAATATATAGAAGCCTTTAAAATATAAAAGTTATGTTAAACGCATGTTCTTTGGCATGAACCATTCTTTAGATAATTTCTGCCATTTTTTTTTTTTAATTTCCAGTTATTAACAATACATACCTTGAAGTGCTTGATCTCAGTTTTGCTTTATGTGACGTGAATATAGAGTGAAAATTTAAAGAAATCCACTGTTTTAAAAAGATGAGTATCACTTAAGCACCGTTGTGTCTACAAGTAAACGTGAAATTAAATGAGGTGCTTAGAACCTTAAGGGCCCAAAGCATAGAAACTTAGTTTTAAGAAAAAATAGATGCTTGTAACCAAAATTTCCATAACAAAGTACTACTTGTGAAAGTGAAGTAAGAGTAAATTTTGTTGGCAATAATAGATAAAAAAAAAAAAAAAAAAAAAAAAAACCAAGAGCGCAGAGCAAACAAAATGCCTTATGCTTTGGGCCCTTATGTAACAGAATATCAAGAAAAACTGGCAAGACAGCTTCTTATATATGTTTCATTAAACCAAAGAGGGCCTAAAGTACAGCTACAGCTGGTTAACCACAAGGTTGGCAAATCTCAGGAACATGCATACATGCTAAAATCTCTAAATCGACAATTTTGTGCTTTAGGCCCTAATGGTTCCAAGCGCCTCAAATCAATTCTTCAAACGTCTACGGAAGCAAATAGAAAGATAGGCACTCGTACGTGTATAACGTAAAAGGTACATATACAGGTTTCAAAATGACACCGAAATATTATAGCAGTTGCGTAGTTTAGAACTTAACTAGTCGGAATTTGGGCGTCGCAGATTCAAACTTCTGTTAGGTATAATTTGATCCAGCATTAAATATTACATGATTTTGTGATTAGGCAGTGCAGAAACCACTGGTATGTGAACTTCAAAACTTGTTATCGGGACGCACCGGCCACGGAAACAAAAACAATACTCCTTGTTCTTTATCAGGGAACCTAGCCTCGCTTCCAGGTAATAAGGCAAAGGGCAGTTATTTGTGAAAAAGTTGACTGTTAACTCAGAGAGTTACCAAGTTGCTCTTCCGTCCTAACAGGGAGGCATTTTGTGCGTACTTTTTCAAGTAATATGGAGCACTATACAAACGTCGAAATGACGAAATGGTTTTAATGGATGGAATAGCTGAACGGAGTTCAACGAACGCACGATTAATTTAGTTTCATTAGAAATATGAATTTTAAAAATAATTACATCAATGATAATATTTATTTGTTTAACTTCAGAGAATTTTGTTATGATCTTAATTGTACAATACTTTCAAACTCTTACTGTAAATTCTACAGCTTCCTTTTGAGTTACGAATGCTTTATTTAGTATTATCAAACACGTGAAATAAAATGCTCGTTTCATTGTATAAGCCATTTAGTTTTGGTTAATGTATCCACAGTTCTTTGATGTTGTTTTCTGTTCTGTTTATCATTTAATGCTTCCATTCTCAACCTCACTAACATTAACTTCCCTCTAAAAGGTATACGTTACATATGTTCACCAGCTCATGTGCCATTATGGACTGCTATAAGGAATTTTGGAACACAATAAACACACCTAAGCAATAATTAAGCAATAACTTCTGTATTGTGGTTTCATAAGCTAAAGAAATTCGTAATAGTAGCAAGCTACTGCGGAGTATGCCAGTATGTTTACAAACACCTACAGCACGCGGCACGGCGTGTGACCTATACCTGCAAACTCCGACAGCGTGAGGCATGCGTCGTTGTTCCTGGATACTGCCTAATCCACACTCATTCTGGGGCATTTTTATGCGACTCCAATGGTGGTAAAAACTATATGTATGTGTCACATAGAAGCTGAACAACTACTTCTATATGTTCGTATAAAAATTTGGGATAATAGGTAAAAAAGAAAGTCGTGTGTGATTAATGCAAGGCGGAAGAGTGTAGACATTTGTGCATTGTGATGCGAAGATACATTTTCGGTTAGTTTGGTATTCTAGGATTAATTTTAGTGTTGTATGCTACTTTAAATAGTTAAATGAACTCTCCATTAAAAGGCTCACAATAAAATTGGAATGTTCGCAGATTTCTGTAACTATATAAATGCATCCACTTCTTACTTGTGAACCAGATTGACTGTGGAGAATTTATTCAGACCTTCTTGTGTGATTCTCTAAATGTGATTCTGCTTTAATCTTTCACAAAACATATTTCCATTTGTCAACAGTAGCTTTGTAACTGTTGTTTCTACATATGTAGCTGAAGATCTAAGGCTCTGGTTTTATCTTAGCATTCACGATACTAAAGATAAAAGTGTTCAACAATGTCGCGTTAAGTGACATCCATGAATATTATGAATCAGGTGGCTAAGTTATGGTACTGCAGTCATGTAGGAGGATTGCATTTCGATACGCGAGGGAGAAGACAGATGAGGATTATCCTCGTGGCCATAAACCTCCATGTGAGTCAAGTAAGGCAAGAGTTGTTTTGATGGTTATCAAAGAGTGCTGTGATTGTACATTGTCAAGCCGCCCCTTTCTCCACGCCGCCGCCACCGCTACGCCGTGGTACTGTACAAGTGATGAAACAGCCAGCATTTGCTTATACCTGTCTTCTAAAAGACAGCTCGAAAAACTTTCATCCGTCTCTTTCTTACAAACGTGATTGACTGAGGTGAATTCATTCACTCGTTCAGTCGATGCTGTTTATTTGGCATCCTTGTCAAGGCCGTTGAACACGCGCACGCTCTACGGGAAATCCACAGGCTTGCATACACCGCATGCATTGCAAATTGTTTCTTTAAAGGGGCCGATCTGCGAATTTTCCAAAACCTTAAGTACTCTACTGAGTACCGTGTTACGTCTGCATAAAGAATTCTGGTTACATATCTTTATACATTTGCTACAATTATGTTCATATACACTTATTAATTAGTGCACTCTCTTTCATCAAATAAAATTGTCACTCTCTGATTTCTGTTGGATAACAAAAACATTCACATGAAAATAATAATAATAATAATAATAATAATAATAATAATAATAATAATAATAATAATAATAATAATAATAATAATAATAATAATAATAATAATAATAATAATAATAATAATAATAATAATAATAATAATAATAATAATAATAATAATAATAATAATAATAATAATAATAATAATAATAATAATAATAATAATAATAATAATAATAATAATAATAATAATAATAATAATAATATAATTGAAAGAGCCTAAATTGTAATTCTAATCACTTTTATCCAATTTCATTAACCACTCCCCTTAAGAATATTATGTATGAGACTCTTCAACTTTTTTTTCGTATTTTACGTCCTTTAACGTTAAGTCATATCGAACGATGAATGGAATGGGTGAAATGATGCTCAATTGTGCCCGGGGTCCATGGAGCTTAGAGTTATCCGACATTCGTCTTTTATCATAAGGGAAAACTCCGGACAAGCCTTATTCAGATAATTCACCCTGACCGACATTCGAACTCGGGACCTCTTGAGCGTGAGGCAGACACACTAGCGAGGCGGGCTCAACATTTTTATGCTAGTGTATTATATTTTGGGCTACAGTAACGTTTAACGCTCAAGCTTTATCTTAACAAATATATTTAGTTTAACGGTAGAGCCATAATTTGAATATTGAATGAATGGAAGTCACGTAAACAATCCAATGAATTGAACAATGTTCATTTATTAGCAAAAGCCGCAGGTCATCTCGCGTTATTGCATTAAATGAAATTAACCTTTTCCCTCAGTCTTTGTTTCTCTCGCGATGTTTGTGCACACCTTTATTCTCTCCCTAAATCTCTGTATTTGCCTCTCCTTATCTCTCTGTTGTCTCCTGATTTTTTGCAGTGCCATCTCTCATTGCTGCATCTATTTAATACCTATACAAAGTTTGTTTCTGTATTCTAGTTTTCATTTTCTTTTCCCCCCTTTACGGTCTATTTCATCTTGTTTCTCATTTTATATAAATAGTACTGTATTTTACTTAAGGGAAATAAACAATCTTTCCATCGCTCTCATTTTGTTCAGTTTAAGCACATAATTATTTTCTTCATATTCTATCATATCCTTAGTTCTTTTTTCAACGTTATTTGTGCCTGTTTAGTCATAATATTTCTCAAGCTCTTTAGTCATTTAAAAAGCTTAAAGGTACAATTTCAATTACTGTTGAATTTGGTTTAAAGACAAATTCATAAAACTGCATGGATTTAATGATTTTTTTAAAGGTGTTGAAATAATTTGTGCTAAATTCTAAAATTTAAACAATATTTTAAATGTAGTTTTGCACATTATTTAACATAAACAGCTTTGCCGCATGCTGTTGAGCATAATGATTTGTCTTCAGTGAAGATAAACTGCGATCAATAACAGTAAACTAGTAAGAACCTGAATAAAAACGCCAATAAAAACTATATTATTATTATTATTATTATTATTATTATTATTATTATTATTATTATTATTATTATTATTATTATTATTATTATTATTATTATTATTATTGTTGTTGTTGTTGTTGTTGTTGTTGTTGTTGTTATTATTATTATTATTATTATTATTATTATTATTATTATTATTATTATTATTATTATTATTATTATTATTATTATTATTATTATTATTATTATTATTATTATTATTATTATTATTATTATTATTATTATTATATTCGGAATATAGAATTTGGGGATAATGTATCAAGTGTCAGTTGCAGCAATGGATGACTCAGTTACCCCTTTCATTCTATGATCTATTTTTATATTTCACGAAAATGAAAATAAAAATAAAGCATTTAATATATGAAATTTGAAAGCTGAATATACTAGCTGTATTTTAAGATACTTTAGGAAACATTGACTTAATTGTCACCAACTTTAGAGAGAAAACACCAAAGGTAAGACTCACTTGCCCCGTCCTCCCCTAATAGCTTTCAAGTCATTAAACTTTAAGTGCATATTCTAAACTTTGAGCATTAATTTAATGAATAAACTTAGATATATGACAGTGGTAGCATTAAAACAGATATATTTAAGTAATCGATCATGAGTCTTATAGATTTGTGTTTGATTCTATTCAAATATTTGTTGCAATTAATCTCACGGTTAAAGGGAAAAATGTCTTTTCCTGGCGAAAAACTTAGAACTTCTCCAGAGACCACCCTCGCGATGACGGCACATGTGCGAGAAAAGCAAAAGCAGACCTCTTTTGTTCTTTTTATTAAATCTGCGCCGCGAACACCAAGGGAATGACAAAACGCAGCTTCTAATAAACTCTGTTAAAGAGCTCATTGTCGGAAGTTACAATAGTCGCATTGAGAGGAAGCAAGTGTATAAGAATAGAGTACAATTAGGGATTAGTATATGTCTTTGCTTTCCCGGAAGATATTAAACCTGATTTCTATAGACATGCAATAACTGTAGCAAGGAATGTACCTGACTGCACATACCTTAGAACTGTTAGTGGTTGCATTCTTACGGGTGTAATGCTATAAAACAGCAACACTGTAGTTCTCGATAGTAAGGTTGCACGAGAAAGTTACTTGTGCAAAAATTTTTGTTATAAATTCTGGTGCAAATAATGTCAAATTCTTTCTTGTGGAATCATACTGTCGGAAAAATTTACATATGAAATACAGAAATAAAATGAATGAAATTTTAATCTCTTTCTTATTCACTTTGACCAACAGTAGTTAATTTTAGCTGGCGTTTTAGGTGGTTTTCCGTGGCAGCTAGGCTAATGCAAAAATGTTTTCTCATATAACATATTTTTCTTTTCGTCACTTCCCTTTTCTAATTATCTGTCAAATATGCTTCTGGAGTACGGTGATTCCTGGCAGATGGCGCGGTTGCTTGCTAGGAAAGAGGTACTTCCTGTTGAAATTATAGCTCTACTTGGCCGTCGGTCATTCATTGTCCTAAGTACCCCCAGGTATGGAAGCCTGGAACTGCCGGCCTGGTCTGTCTGAAGCAGCTAGCCTGCTGTTTCTTCAAATCATTTTTTCTTGAGGGGCGGTAACCACAATAAATGTATGTAGGTTCAAATGTAAGATATCTCTCAGCGTTTATAATCTACAGCTATTGGCAGTCACTATAGCAAGTGATTTCTTAGTTTGGAGTCCCAGAATTCTTCTGTTTGTGAGCTTCCTTTATGATATTTCCTTTCCACTCGTACAGTCTGTGTGTTTATGGACAACAAACAGAAAGTAACTCAAGATCCCTCCTTTGACTACAACCTCTACACGATCTTTTGTATTACAAAGTCCAGACGGAGTGCGGAAGCTACAAAGACGTCGACGGTCAAAGCGATAATTTATAAAGTACACAACGCAGGTTTATTTTTGTAATTACCGCTGCATCGATGCGGCTTATTAAATATTTAGTTATCACTTCCAGAGGATTCAGCATGGAGGTTTTAAAACCCTGGTGGAGTTTGTTTTATTGACATGCTATTATTGTTGTGTAGCCATTAAACGTCTACCACCTCTTCTCGCTGTCCCTTCAGATGAAGACAGAATGCAAATGGAAGGTAAAGGAAAGGCCTGTTGATGGATGAGAAGCGAGGGGAAGGAGCGGCATGGAAGCTGATTGATTTGAAAGGGGCGATAAAGGCGACCGGAATGTAGACCACAGTGAGCGTAATGTCACAACAGATCTCAAAAAGCTAGTCCCTGACGAGATGTTAATATCGACTGCTCGATGTTCGCCAGCCATTCCAGTGGATTATTTTATTTCTTTTTCACTTCATCTACTGTATACCTATGTATGGTAACTAGAGGAAGTATCTATTGCATTCGATCGAGCAATTTGATAGCAGAGATTCATCAGTTATGCTCGTTTTGAAATCCCCAAATCAAAAAGTTCTTAGAGAAAGAAAAGCGAAAATCCTATAGAATACTAATTTTTCTGTATCTTCTAGAAAGATCTCCAGAAACATCCTCCACTCCAAATTAACAATTATTAGAAAAATAGTTATATTTTATTTTGTGAAAATGGCATTAATATTATTTTTTAAAGTACCATATTCTAGGGCACTTGCATAACAATTTATGGATAGAGTTTAAGGAGTTTTCTTCTCTTTAAATGTCTTTTGTGTACCAGTAAACCATAAGACACCATATATATAGAGAATGTTATTTTATAAAAGATGTTGCTGTAGCTAAAGGGTTCAAATTGTGCCTAATAAACTGCTGTAGTGCTAATTATAGCAGAAACATTCCCGTTATTTGTTTGGGTTCTAAAATGCTTAAGTTTTTAAGTAGAAGATTTTTTTTTCCTCGTATTGCACAAGAGGCATGTATTTCAATGCCATAACGAGGCGCTTTATAAACGACCAATAATCGCTTTGACGTACTGAATTCTTCTTGAACCTAAAACGAATGCGTAATTAAAATTTTTATTGACTATCAAGAAGTAGGTAAACTGATAATCTCGTAGTTCGTTAAGGAGTCAGTAGAAACATTAATGAAAACGGATGTTTCTATAAAAGTTGGGTATAATAATTAGGTCTGCAAAATCAGATTTCACACCAAGTTACCTGCATTAACTTAGAAGTAAGTCTCTCACCGATCGATGCATTCTTTCTTGTGATCACATATATTTTATGTTACATACTCTTTGAATAAGGGACTTGTGAACTCCAAATTTAAAAACATAAATGAGGAGTGGAAAAATAAAATGCAGTACGAGCTCTCAGTGTTGGTTTTTAAACTATACTCACTATACAAATAACGCGAAGAGTTTAAGAACCTTATATTTGAAAAGAATACATAGGTGGTCTGAAAAGTTTCCGACCTAATAAAGATACAAGACATTTTTTTCAGAATATTTTTTTTTTTTTTTTTCAACATACTCTACTTGTACCTCTACACACTTCTCCCAGCGATGCTCCCATCTCTGTAACCCCTCCAAATGTTATCCGGCGTTTTTCTCTGCCTAAATAATTGTTCACGAAGGTGATTGTCTATTCATTTGACGAAAATCTGTCCACTGAGTGTAATTTTCAGATGAGGGAACAAAAAGAAGTTGCTTGGGGCTAGATCTGTTGAGTAAGGCGGATGGTCAAGCAGTTCAAACAATAATTCGTTGATTTTCGCCATTGCAACCGCTGAGGTTTTTCATTTTTGAAGGTAATAGATTAAAATAGCTCTATGACCATCCCGCCCCCCAAAGAAAAAACAGTCGCTATCACTTTTCCAGCCGAAAAAAAGTGGTTTTTTTTTGGAGCCGGTTCCCCCTCTGCGCTCCACAGTTTGGACTTTTTTTTTCGGGCGTATAATGTTGTATCCAAATTTCATCTTAAGTAACTATTCGGCGCCAAAACTCAGATTTATTGCATCTAAACTGCGCCAACAGAGCGTTCGAAATGTTCATTTGAACACGTTTTTGGTCTAACGTGAGAAAACACGGCATCCAACGCGCGGACAGCGTTCTCATGTCTAAATGTTGATGTAATATGTGACAAACACTTTCTTTTGACATGTTCTTAGCCTTTACTATCTCTCTCACTTTAATTCGGCGGTCATCTAACACTATTTGGTGAACTTTGGCGATGTTTTCGTAGGTAGTTGCAGTTTTTGGACGTCCCGAACGTTCATCGTCTCCTAAGCTCTTATGGCCACTTTAAATTCAGCTTCCCACAATTTCGCTGTGGTAAATAATGGTGCAGAGTCCCCATACACAGAATCCAACTCATCTTTGATTTGCGTAGGCGAATTGCCTTTCAAAAACAAATATTTAATGACAGCTCGATACTCGATTTTGTCCATTTTCATTAAAACACTCACATCAACTCACTCAAGCGACTGTTACATAACAACTGAGCTCCGAGATTGCTGAAACTTGGTGAGTAACTATCAACAGATAGACAACGAAATTCACTAGCTTTTATTTACGAGTGCTGCCTCCTTCATGTTCAGGTGGAAACTTTTCGGACCACCCTCGTATATGCTATTGATATTTTGCATCATTTAAAGACTAATTTTTATTCTTGGCAAATTTTAACATTATGCTTATGTCAATTCAGGTTTCCGTGTTTTATATTTATGAGGCTATCATCAAGTACTTTGGTTAACCATGAAAAGATCTATAAAATATAGAAAATTGTTGTACTTAAAAGCTCAAAAACATCACCTGAAAATAATTTATAATACACAAGTGTTATTAGAGTACAGCAAACATTAACCTAAAGCGATTGATAGAACAGGTATATTAAGTAAAATTTAACAAACTTTACTTTCTTTTCTCTGATTACTAGGATTCCGTTGTCGCTTCTATATTTACCCATGGTTGCATTAACCATTTTCGTTTCTTTTGAAAAATCTTTGTGAAATCGGTTGTGTCCTAAGAATGGATGAATGCTTTGAAGGGTAAATGTAGCAAAATGTTCCAAACTGTATCACGCTATATGCATAATCGATATTTGGGTGCCATAGGCCAATTAAAATAGTTTTATTTCTCCCTTAAAGTTTAAGATTTTAAGACATAATTTTTGTACGAAATAAGGAAATTTTTGTATTAATATTTAAACATAACCAAGAATTCTACATCGCACACATAATGTATATGTATACAGCTGTGGTACTGAAAAATGTACTATGTGGGTTTTGCATCTAGATGCTTCATATTGTCCACTGCAAAAACATATGACAATGAGTGTACTGAGCGTATTTTATCTACGTTTGCTTTGTATTTTAAGAACATTATATGAACATTCTGTAAAGATAATGAATGGTTTACGTACATCTGCGTCTCCTCTGATAATGAAGGAAGCAAGTAAGCTATTAAAAACAATTAGACACTCTACAAAAATGCTCATTAGAAACTTTTGGAATAGATTGTGCAAGACCTAATCACACTAAGGGTCAGCAGTAGTTTGATTTTGCTATTTTCATAAGTTAAACCAAAATAACTAAGAAACCAGCTTCCGTATACAGTATTCAACAGCCTTTATTTCTAAATACCGCTTCCTCTAGAACATAACACACGTTTCTTGTGCGCGATAACGACGTCATAAAATATTTAATGGTAGGTCTTAAACAGCAGTTCACAATGCTTGTCACACCTTTCTTACGGGGAACGGAAAAATCAAAGGAAAAAGCAATCTGTTACCCAAAGAAGTTGATTGCATTTACTCGCCACGTGAGGTCGTGATGAAGAAATCAAAACTTTTACATTTGTTCTTAGTAGAATGGTTTGTGTCCTAACTGAAAGATATGCATGCTTTTTTACCTTGAAGTGCTTACAAGCGAACAGAAGCGGATATTTTAGCTTTAATCGTGTCTTTCATAAAATACCTTGATACGGAGCGAGGTTGGAAGTGATATTCATTTGTATTCAAAGGTGAGGTATCAATTTAAACTTCAATTACACTCCTAATATTGGTAATATGTATGGGAACCATATAGATACCCGTAAGACTGCCAAGAATATTACAGCACATAGCCAATACACAGGAATGTACAATCGGATGTTCATGATGGAATGGACTTCTGTGATTATCGATTTCCTACTTTACATTTTGGATTAGTGACAGGAAGTCTTAAATTAATCCGTCATATTCTTTGCATGTAGTGCGTGCTTGGCTGTCACAGCCTCCGTACAGGCTGACAATTTTCAGTTTGCATTTCAAATACACATTCCGAATGGCGTCACAAATGTGTTTGATGACAAACTACATGGTTGTATGGCGTTTACTTGGTTTATCTTATCTGATTACAGTGGTAGCGGAAGTTTTTATAAATAAATAGCAAAATGTTTGCATTTACACATTTCATTTGTTTGCTGCCTTTAACTGTGCCATTTGTAAGGCGAAGCCACACTTTACATGATCATATCGGAGGTTTTAACTTTAAATAAAACTGTTTCTCTCTCGCATTTTTCTTTGCATACCTACAGTATGTAAGGATTATTCTACTTAACCGAAACATTTGTTACAGATATTTCATCCAAAAACAGCCTTTTCAGAACAAGCTCCATTTATGGGCTTAGGAGGGTAATTAAACTTAAAAAATTTCATACTAAAATTAACCAATTTTAATAATTCCCTCACAAATTAAATGTGGCAACAAAATAGTTTACCCTAATAGGTAAATAAGTAGGCTTGAAATCTTCAAAAATTGAGGCTTTAGTTGGTAAAGTTGCCTATAATGTTCACATCACTATATGTATACCTACCTCTGATTTGGTTGAAAAATTTTATAAAATAACTTTGTTATGATTTTCACAATTTTAGTATACTTGTACTTTAGGTTCAGAGAAAAATTAAGGTATCCTAAAACTTTGAAAGAAGCTTCAGTGAGTAACATTTTCAATCCCTGTTTTAAACCTCCAACATACAAATCAACATTTTCGACTACCCCTATCTATTTTCAAACCCTTTTATCGAAATATGCGTTGTTTAAGGGATCGATTAAAGTATTGAATTGTATTGTTGTACAACAGAAAATGACAAAGAAAATTACGATGATACCTCATAATTTCCAGTATTTCCTCAGCTGAGATGTTTAATCATAAAGTATTTCGAAAATTTCAAAAGAAGATTTGCACTTATTTTCAAATGCTTATCAACCAACTTCCAGTTAATTTTCTCTTATATATCGTAATTGTTACGTGTACTGGTCTCTTCTCAATGGCTGCTATCGTGAAATAAATTGCTGTGCAGCACAAAATAATTTATTATCTTTATGTTTTCAAGAATTGCCAAGTTTCCATTATCATTTCAACATGAATCAATTATATTACGAACAGAGCTGCTCCAGAGTTGGAATGCATATTAATTTTTATCAAAATATGAGTAGAAAGATCCTTCGGTTTAAACCATCTCTCAGTGTTATAAAGAGTAGAAATATTATGACAATAGTCTTTGCATTGCACAGACTTTGTAATACAATGCTGTTAAATCGTTGCAATGGGAAAATAAGCGTGCGCAAAAAATTTATGGCGTTTTTAAATGTCCTTATTTTTATATTAATCATCCGGGCAAATTTCGCAGAGAAAAATATATACGTGGTTCCTATAGTAATAACTATTTTTAAATTAATATGGATAAAACTGGTAGTATATCTTAAAAATATAATTGCTGTAGTAATCATAAAATTGATTTAATAATTCCTCCAGTAATTTATGTGAGGCCTAACAGAGATGCAACTTATTTTGGAAAGGATGTTAATATTTGTTAGGAAATGTTAAATAAAATATAATATAACCTAACTTTATCCCCTCGAATCAAATTAAAATATTAATTACTGTGCTTTTACTAAAGTATAGTACGAATAGACCATTTCCCAATCTGCATCTATTGTTAGTCATAGTCATAAGACTTGAACAGTTACTTTACGGAACTGTGAAACAGGTTATTCTTAAATTTAAACGCCCGTGCAGCATACAGTACCTTAAACTCTTTACTATTCTAATACAAATTTCGGACATAGATATCTAAACACGAAGTCTACCAAAACGAGGTTAATATTAGATTTTGCAAAGAAAGTTTTCTATTTTGAAATACGCTAATTTATTGTGCTAACAAAGACTTCATGAGAGTTCCACAAATTCTTAAAAATTCGGGAGGTTGAGATATTGTGAGATGTATATGTGGAGCAGAAGTTCCAAAAGATTTTTCACGCTTCTTTTTAACTAAAAAACGGCCGTAGACCTAAAGAACTTACGTAAATTTTTAAAGCTTAGATAAACTATTGAAACTGTTAGAAAATAATTTTTATCGTTTCTGTGAGGTTTATTTTGCCTGATGAACTCCCTATACACGCGGTTGTGAAGTTACTTGATCTTCTAACTATGGCCTTCTCTAAATTAATCCATAGCTAGTAACGACAATGAAAGTGATCCGAAGTGCGGCTTAAGAGAACTTTAAAAGGCAGGTTGCACCTCTAGCTGTTCTGCCTTAGGTCGTTATTTATGAACGTCGATTCCATTCACTCAGCCGATAAGGAAACGCTCGTCACCGCGAGATATATCAATTGCAAACATTCTGCATACGTCACACTCATGTTGACGACCACCGCTAGTTTCGGAAGGCAGGTAGGTATCGATGTTATCAGTCGATATTTGTTGTAATGACGTGACGACTATCGACTGCTTCATGACTATGCGTTTTGGCATTATCTACTGGTACACTCAGGCCTGAAGATAGAACTGATAGATGATGGGTAGCGCTTAAGCATACATTTTTTTCAGCTTCTTTATTCTTAGTCGGATGAATCTGGAAGGATATAGACCATTTTAATGAACTGTGGGAAAGTTAGATAACCGAGTAGGACCTCACGTAATTGCTTCTTGCCTCCCTTCCTTGGAGGAAGGGATGAAGTGAAGGAACCACAGGTGTCCAAATACTGTACTGGACTACTAGAGCTGCCTAGGGAGGGCCATGGACGACCCGTTGGCCAAGCAGTCCTGTGGTGGCCCGGCACCATCTGTTCGTGATCACCATACGCCATGAAACCCAGGAGTACACAGAAAAGATGAGAAGGAATAACCTGTTAGATTCACCGCTATGTCCTAAATTTGAACATATTATCCAACAAAAGAGTACTGTAAGGCTTCTTATATAGGTTTCCAGAGTTTCGTAAGTATCCTAAATATGTTGCCCAAGAGTAAAATTTACTAAGGCATAGGAATTTCAGCTGTCATTAGTGTAAGAATATCGGCGAGTATCCTTTTGTTGTTTAGTATCGAATCTTCAATAGGAATAGACTGAAATTGTTAATAAATTCAGTAATTTGAATCTGGGGTTAACGTTGCCATATGAATCAGAACTTTAGAAAGTACGTCTTGATCTGCTTATGCTTATTCTTTAGTGATCTTTTAACAACATTTCTGCTTGGAGCTGAGTTTGGAAAACTCCTTTGACAGTAATGAATAAACAACTAGCGATAAAAGGCGCATGAAGTATGTCTAAAATAAAACTATATGTAAAACACAAATTACTGGCTGCTTAAGTATGGTGTGCAGATGTATGCTGTTTCCTTGTTTCTAGGTAGGATCATTAAAAGTACTAATCAGAGATTTTTAACTACCTACGTATCAAAGGTCAGAGGTTGATAGTTGACTGCTTAAGGCTATTTTGTTTTCCGGTCTAATAAAACGTGAATGCCCTCCGCGATCACCACTCCATCATCCGGGAGTTCTTAGCAGTCGGCATTCGTGCGGAGGTGACACATAAATTTTATGACTTTTTTTTAAGTCTTTGCTATCCCTTGCCGACAGCCATACATCTTCACAATGGTGAATTAAATGAATTAATGACGACGTAAATGAGTCCGGATTCCTCCAGCGTTCCTAGCTAATTGCCATTTGGCTTTAAATGGCAAGAAAAACTTCGATAAAAAGTTAACCATGGTAAATTGGCTCAACCGGAAATCGAACTCGAAATCTGTTGCAATTTCAGGAATAGCAGTGGATGACATGAATGATTTCGGAAATGTTAGGCAAGGTAGGATTATTTAGGAAGTCAGGAAAACTATCAAAGTCGTATGCGAATATTCCAATCGAAAGTGCTTCGAAAACTGCGATGCTCAGTAAGTTTGCTTTATGCAGATGTTAAGTTACAATAAATGGTATGAGAAGCTGATCTTGGGCCAAACGGAGCACTCAGTCGCAGTTTCAGAAGTGCCTTCTTCCGGTTTGTAAGCACTGGTCGAATGCCTTCCAGACATTTCCTCAGAACAAGTGTCTGGCATCTTAGTGAAAGTAGTCTCCTGAAGAAGTTACCAGTTACTTCTTTGTACCGCTTCTGTAAATGGTGAACGTTTGGCGTATTAACTGATATAAATATACAAGTTCAAGTTTCCTATACCGTGTTACATTCAATCCTTTTTTGAGAAGAAGGATTCAAATCGTGTACGTACTATTAGGCAAGTTTGGTACAATTTGAAAAAATGAACACGAAATGAAATTCGTAGCACCACACTGATTTTCTGACATTCAGAGATAATTTAAGTTACTATAAAGTGCCGTAATTTTGACTTATATGCATGTGCTTGTAGCAAGGCAACGATTTTTTTTATAAACTATATATCTGTGTATATAGATATCTATTTTTCTTTTCTTTTTCTTTTTTCTTATTTAACAGATTTTTCATTATTTCCGATTATTTTCTTATCTGTTTTCCTAGTTTCACAAATATTCACTATACACATAAACACCCATGCCCAAGGCGGGACTGGAACCCGTGACCCTCTGCGCGGCGGAACACTAGAGACATACGCTTTAGCGGCCATGGCTACGAGGGCCGGCGCGATTAGGGTTTTTGCATTATTGTAACTGTTTTTAAACACAAGCAGTATGTAAAATAAGATTGTTACGTTCATTTAAACTTAGAGAATTCAGGGCTGGTATTTACGGTTTATTATTTTGATATTCTATCATTGGTTCTTAAGTATTTACATGAAGAAATCCCCCTGAGGCGTCATACATTAATGTACAAAATTTAAATATTTAATAAGTGTTTTCATAATCAGTTAATAAATGTATTAAATTTGTCAGTGGGTAAAAGGTCGTGTTATTTCTGAACACGTGACTTACTTCAACACCCTTAACGACACAGCTGGCAGAGCTGCGTTAAATCCACTGCACGCTGTCACGTCACACATTAAAAGGAAAGAAATGGTTACACACAGTATGTTTTTTTCCTTGGTGTAGAAGAAACATTTTGCAGCATTTCTTTTGATACGGTAAGCCACTCCATATGTGTGACCTGTTTACATGTATACGTTGTTAATTCTTTCCACGTAATGTACATACATTTCTGGTCGCGGCCTTTTCTACCTTGAAGGAAATTCCTCGTGATTTTCTCACATAGTTACTATTAATACTGTCATGTCTACTGGCTCACAACATGTCCTCCATATACGGTCAAAACAGCGTCATGAAGAAGCAATGTTTAGTTAATCTCTCTCTCTTTCTTTCCTCTGCACCATCCTTTTCTCTTCCTTCATGTATGGTTGTGGCGTTTCTAGTATTCTGGCAGTGTGCTTTGGAAATGATGAACGTAAATAGCGAAATCATAAATTTGATACCAACATCGGTCATTATTTTAGATTCTGCTCTAAATATCTGTATGGTACTTCCTCAAGCATTGAGAGTAATATATTTACAGACAAGACTACAAATTCTTCTATAGTAAGAGAAAATTTACAGCTATCTCTGTGTTTCATATTTGTTGTTATAATAGTTTATAGGGAAAAATAATCTCCCTCTCTCCCACCCTCCTCCCTCCCTTTTTATATTATTTTTTCTTTTTTGTACTTACACGAAGTGGGGTTTTAGAGTATATACTACGTATTACAATATTTTGTTTTACATCATCGAAGTGTCAAATTCTATCCATTAATAATATTTTACACGTTAAAACTCACTTTCAATCAAAGAAGTAAACCTACTGAAGTTTAGAAAATAAAGTTAAGTATCTTTTAAGTTTGTTAAGTTTTTTTAAACGTATATTAAGACATTTACAACAAAACTGAGTAAAATTTAATCTATAGAACTTAGCTGTCCTATACTTTTTATTTGCATTTATTATGGTTTTTGTATTCTGTAACTCTACGCTTTAGACATCTCATCTTCTTTCATAATCCTAAACACATTATTTAATCTTTATACAATGAAATGCTTTAGTTGAGAATAATGAAATATTTTATGAATAAGGTCGCCGTCGATATGTGTAGGTGTCGGATCATCCCAGCTGCTGCCGCGCGAGAGGAAGGGAGGTTTAAGGATTTTAATACCTCTGGGAAAAGGCGACGAAGTGCAAAATAACTGGTTGATGAAGGCTGGCGACTACCTGCCGAAACAGTTCACGTGGGGTAGGGTAGGGAGTGGCTTTATTCACCCCTTCCTTCTTCCAGGTGACAGGCAGCAGACTACGATGAGACACTGTCAGCACTCAAGCGTAAAAGCATCCGCTTTTTTATAAGTGGAGGGGAAAAATATTGATCTACCCCAGATCTTACGGAGGTGTAAGGCAAAGAAACCGATCCGAAGCTACCCATGGCTTCTTCGGTGTAATGAAATTCCGTAAGGCCGCCAGTCTTCGAGAAGCCCTAGCGATTACATTGACGTTAAAGAAGCCTGTGCCCAGTGAATCTGGAAATTCAATCATTGTCTTTACGGATGGGCTGCATTATCCAACACTGCATTTCCGAAATTCATTTACACATATCATATGAAACTGCAATAAAATATTTCTTCCGAATTTTCGATTTCAGTGTAATAATTGTTGCTAACTGTAGAAGAGGTTAATAACAAATTTTTGAAATTATTGTTCAATTATGGCGCGTGTGTATCTATGCATGTGTGTGATCAATTTATTTTTATCAAATACCTTTTTATTATAAATTATATGGTATATATTTATAGTAATTGGTTTGAACTTGTAAATTTCTTAAATGTTTTTCCGGTGCTAAAGTTTCATAACAATAGTTTCTAAAAAACTGAAAACATTATATAAAAAGGAAATAACATTCTATTTACTTGTAATTACATTCAGAATAATATACATATATGGACAAAGTAGCTAATAAACTTAGTTAAGAGTTCCATATCATCCAAATATATTTTCAAACATTAACTTGATTTTCTTTTATCACAGAAGGATTTCTGTTCGGAGGTAACTAAGAGTTTACTAGAAAATAGCAAAGTTGTTCTCATCAGTCCTTTCCTGTCGTTTTTATTTAGATTGGCAGCAAAAACCGCGCCGTGGCTGAGTGATTAGACCGCTTGGCTCTCACCAAGGTGGCCCGGGACCGGCCGACCGCAAAGTGAGATTTTTGGTGGACAACACGGCGCTGGGGTGGGTTTCCTGTGGCATTTCCGGTTACCCCACCATCTTATACTACCGGTGCTCTATCTTCATTTCATGTATCATCAGTGTCACCGCCTGCGATGCCTCATGTAGTAAAACCGGGAGTTAAACACCACACACACACTCACACTGGCAGTAAATTCTTATACCGTTCTTGTATATTCCGTGATATAAGGTAAAAAATAGAGGTACTGATTTATTTTAACTTTGATTTGTGAGTAACTATGGAACTTAAGAAAGAAAACCTGGTATTCAAAGAATTTTACTAAGAGTGATATTCATTTTCGCCAGCAAGAAAGTAAAGAATGGCATTACCATGAATTTAAAATCATTTTTGATAAAGCTGTAAGTTGTAGAAAAGTGCAAAGTTTATTACTTTGTTATTACTTTATTATTACACAGTTTTAGTTTATTACTTACATAATTCATAAGATTAATACATATGAAAAAAATTAAGCGATTGTACAGAAATTAGTGTTTCAGTTCAATTAGAAAAAAAAAAAATTAATTCTCTTGAATTTCTAAACCAAATTTCTAAAGGAATTCATTTAGAATCAACATTTTTACAAATGAATGTAACATGAAACGGTTTAATGAATTTCAATGTTTAACTAGCATTATTTATCGACGCAATAGAATGTTTAAAAAATATGCCAATAAATTCCAAGCACTGAGCTATAAATGCTCAATAGAGGGAAACATACACATAAACACAAGAAAAATAAAATTATAAATTCAGTCATTTTTATTACTCAGAAATTTCGGTAGCTATCAAACAGATGCTTTCCTATTACAGCCCTCTTAAATGAAACTTTTGAGATACCACAAGGATACCACAGTGGGATTTTGAACTAGGTGACTTTTAAATTGTTATTTTTAATACTTAGTTTTGCATTAAACATTGCCTGAAATGCCCTTTAGTTTAGCTTCCATCTGATATTCTGGCACTTTTTTACTTTACATAAGGTTCAGTTTTGCGTTTGCAATGTAATCTTTCCCAATATTTCAAAATTTTAAATATAATAAAAAAGTTTTATTGCCTATACTATTTGATAAGTATAATTTTGTAATACTTATGATTATTACAATAATAAAAGATATGGAGCTCAAATGTGAAAGTTGTAACGAGTTTTCTTCTATAAGACTTCCTCAAAGTGTCACTTTCCACCTTTTCGATAGGGAATACGATATTCTTCTAACGCGGTCATCTTAATTTTACATGTGACACCTCAGGGCAAATTTCTGGTTATTTGGTTAGACGTTCCAAGTCCTTTGTTTTTTGTGTATAAACGTCCTCTGCCCATTTTCTGAAGGAACCTGAGGATCCAATAAAACCTGGCAACACGGTAGAGTTGCCTGCACAACTTGGTGGGGAGGGGCGGGCTGTAGGCCCGCTCATACCTGCGGCTGGGGCATTGGGTTACCTCCTAGCGCAAACTTTGGGACTTTGACCACGTACTACTGCTTATTGTTACCTTTCGGCGACAACGTCAAGTGATTTTGAGTGCTCGGTGACCCCTGCATTTTCCCTGAAAACTCTCAGAATTTCCCTTTTTACAGGGTTATAATTTCTGCTGAAGCTAATTCTGGTTAAACAATAACATTCACAATGTTATGTTCATACAACTTTTTCCATCCAACATCGTTTATTTTTATAGCTGTTCTATATTTTTTCTAACATTTTATTGAATGCATCGATTGCAGTATTCATTTGTTTACACTTTTCGATAAATACAGGTCTTGACCAAAATTTGATCTTTAAGTTGAAGCTTTGAATGATTATAATGTTTGTAGGAACTTACGATAAACAAAATCATTTTCATTTAGTAGTTCAGAACTATTGGGTAATTCATCACCAGGTCATTACAATGTTATTTTTGCTACTGAATTATGCTGTTGTCAAATGCTAAGGATTTAGCAATGAAGCCATTAGCTCTCTTGCTCTCCAATAATTCTGTGTAGTGGATCCGGCAGGTAGGACTTCACAGGTTAGAAGATGTTCTTCCGTCATTTCCTCTTCCTTGTTGCACAGATGACAATTTGGACTTGTATAAATTCCTATTCCGTGTAGCTGTTTGGCCAAACAATCATGTTCAGTAAGTAATCTAAAATGTCCTACTGCAGCTTTACGTGGGGTTTCTGGAATAATTGCTGGAGTTTTAATCAATTTTTTTTTATCTTTGGCTTTGTTAGATATTGATTGGCTTTGTTTGTTTTTATATTTGTTTTAATTAATCTTTTTATGGATGGAAAGTATATGTTTTTATTTTTGTTCAGAATTAAATTTCCACCTTTTGGCAAGAAAATCAGCTGATTCATTTCCAGCAATTCCCCAATGTGCAGGTATCCACTGTAATTTAATTCTTTTCTGCAATTTTTGAAGTTGTTGGATCATTTTGTGACATTCTTTAATTCTGATTAACCTTATTTTATATGGACTTATTGCATATAATGCTGATTTTGAATCAGAAAGTATGACAGCATTTTTAAATTTGCCTATTCTGTATGGAAGGTGATGGAGTGAAATATGAGTAGCCGTTACTTTTGCATCGAAATTTGTTGTGTGGTATCCTGCTTAATAGAATAAGAATAGTGCACATGTAATTCCTGCTCCTGAGTTGATGTCCAAGTTATGTTCATCTGTGTAGATATGTAATCATTCTTCAGGTGAATTATTAGAGATTTCATTCAAGAAATTTTTTTTTGAATCATATTTTTTTGGTTTAAAAAATGAGAGACGGTATGTTATTTGTGCGCGTGTTATTAAAATTTGAAATAACGTGTAGAATAATGAGAAAACAATTACTACAAGCATGCGTGGAATAGAAAAATACACTATTACAAATACCAAAATTCGTAATATATTTGCGTAAGTTCTACTGAGTATAGGTGCCTGTGATTAAAATATTTGAGAGCTTTATCTGTGGTTTGAAGATTAACAGTCTCTGGAGTATTTTATCCTCCTCAAATAGAATTTAAGATATCAGATCCTGTGGAGGAGAAGAGGAATCATCTCGAAACATGTTTTATGAATCCTTAACACGTCGCTTAAGTTGTTATACCATTAATTTAAAATTAGCTTATTTCATGAGCAACATCAGTAGCTTAATGGAGAGATTGAAAACTAAGGAAGGGAATATAATTCTAAAGACATGATCTACAATATCTGTGATACTATTTCTGTTATATAAATACTCGGCTGAAGGGTTGCATTGCATGGCAATGAAATATAAGATAAAGATTAGAAATAATTACCTAGTGTTTGTTGATGAACGGAAATAATAACCTTGTTTAATAGCAGACTCAACAAAAACCATTTAAACATATATGCATGACTATAAATACTTAAGCAAGGAAAACGACTTTACTCACATGGTATAAGTCGAGAATGTTCCTAATCCTAGCAATGATGAGTTGTCAATGTAAAAACATGTAGAATATAAGCGCCAACATGCAGAGACTTAAAACTTTCAATTACCTTTCCTGCAAGGAGAGAAGCACGCTCTTACAAAAAGGTCTATATCAGTGACACTAATTAGCAAGTGAGTGCTTGGTTGAAAGTCGTAAATTAGAGACGCCATAACAGAACTGGTTGAGTTTCACCGTTTATGACTCTTAGTGCTCCGAACTAGCCTATTTCAAGCAGAAGCCATTTGTATGATAAATATCTAGAGGTGTAAGATCACTTATGGCCGTCACTTTCATCTCCACCTCTTCTTCGTCTTTATCAAGCTTCCGTTCCTCTTGTACTTCTGCATCACTTTGTATCTTTATGCCTTCTTCAGAATTCACGTTACATATAGCTGCTTTCCTCCTGTATAAAGCAAGGAAACAACGTTCTTGCTCTTAAGGTTTATGTCACCAGAGTTAATTTGTGATTATATTGAACGAGTTGCCTCTGCATGTGAGGAGGTCCAGGGTTTGATTCCTTCCTGGCCTTGGCTATTTTATGGGTTTCTCTGGTCTAGGCGAATGCAGGATGACCTCTAGTGTACCGCTATTTTATTTCCCTCATTTCCCTTTCATTTAGCCCTCTTCCATGTTTCAGGTGTGATTTTTCAGGTTTCGTGGCATGAGGCATTTTCCTAAGTTGGTATGAGTGCTTACTCCAGGAAAGTGTGTCTGCTTGCGATTTAGGTTTTCTAAAGTTTTCTGCCTCTATGATGCACTCATTATTTAAAATATTCTTTACTTAAATATTGTTTTTGTTGGGAAATTCCATGATTTGAGTACCATTCCACGTATTCAGCTGCGTGCACTCTTTTCTTCATACCTGCCTCTTCTTTCTCTTTGAATGATTATTACGAATTATTTTGATTGTAGCTTGATATATGCATCATACCTTTTTAGGTATTTATTTTTATTTATTGTTCTGCGTACTTTATTTTAAAACAGTTATTCAGTGCTATATTCAATGTTTGCATGATTATAAATTATATTCTTTCCAAATTAATAACTAATTAATAATTGATTTGTATTTGTATTTCCTATACTCGTAATTGTTAATCATCATAAAATATGACAACCAAGTCTTAAAAATAAGTATTATAAAGGAATTATTTTAATTTAAGTATTAGCAAATAACTGAAAAATTTAAACATATAATAATCTTATAGAAAATGACTTTTTAAAATAATTCTAAACACTTTGTCAAGATTAATTTTCAGAAATATGATTCTAAGAATTGACCCACTTTAAAAAATATATTGTAAAACACGGAGTTGTGAACTTTAATATTATCTCTTAGACGCTTTTATTGTGTAGGCTCACATTTACAATGAATTTTTAATTATTAGTTGTGTATTTAATAAATTTTAAACCATTCTTTAATTGATCGTTATTACATTATAACTTATATTTATTTAAAGTATGGCTATATAATGGTAAATATAAGTTTTACTGGTCGAATTGGAGTACTTCTTAAAATGGTGACATTTTTTAATATTAAGATGTAGTAGTGAACTGGAGTTCGGCTAATGGATAAACTTGAATATTTGAATCCCTCATATATATTACTAAGGGCGTGTAAGAAGCTTCAATCTTTCACAACTATGAGGCATAGCTATGAAATAGGCTTCTGGCGCAGTTATCACCCCAACAGAGAGCGCCGTCTACTTATGCACCCGCTGAGCCAAAATTGTTCTGCAGTGAAGCATACACATGTAGGAGGCATGCCACACCTTCGCTCTGTTCTTTTAAGTGTCAAAAGTTAAGTTGATAATATCGCTGAAATTGCTGCTAAATTTCTAGAAAAAAGAGTTTAACACAATTACTTTTGGAGGAAAAAAGTTGTTCATAGTTTAATACATAACAGTCTTTCCCCTTGCAAGGAAAGTAATTTTACATTCTTAATGTAGGGCACATTCACCGTTTCGATTAATGCCATTCAAGGCTGCCTTTTCCTTTTAATTTATACCTCAATAGGTATTTTAATGGGTCTAAATGTCTGTACTTATTTTACTATTTATATTTCAGTGGTGTATTAGAGCATAAAAGTATTAATAATGGTTTTTGTGTATCCAGTTTTTATAGAGTAATTGTGCTTTCTCTCTGGATTTAATTATCCGTGTTTGCACAATTTTGGACCACTCATAAGGAACAATTTCTTTCAACGAAAGGGGGGAAAAACATCAGAAAGTAAATCCGTCAACATCTGTAAACCAAGTTTGTTTTGCGTACTTGATATTTGAAATGAACTGCGAAAGGCGAAGCACATGTTTTAAGTATTAGACCTCGTCATATTATTTGAGGCATGTTTTCTATTAAGGAAAACCTTGTTGGTTTACTCATCTGTCTTTCCATTTCTCTATCTGCACGCATAAAACAATTTACAAACTGCGGTAAGTATGGAATGATAAGTTGAAAGAGTTCGAAGAAAATTTGTTAACAGATTTCGGTATTGTGTGAAATCTTTAAAGAAATAAATAAAAAAGCAATTGGTATTGGTAATGTTAGGTTTGGGATATTTAATGTTGATGTAGATTTATTGTAACTTTTAAAAAATATCTTTTTCAACAAGAGGTAGCCTCAGTACAAAAAGACTGCGTCGTGGCTGAGTGGTTAGACAGCTTGGTTCTCGCCAAGGCGGCCCTGGGTTCGATCCTAGGCGACTGCAAATGGTGGACAACACGACGCTGGGCAGGTTTTCTCCGGGATCTCCAGTTTACCCCGCTACGTCATTCCACCGGTGCTCCATCTTCATCTTATGTATCATCAGTACACCGCTTGGGGTGCCGCATGCAGTAAAAGTGGGTGTTAAACACTCCCATTTCATTTCATGTCTCAATATAAAGGCCCAGAATTCGAACAGAAACGACCTTGACAAATTATGTTATTGAGCTCATTTAAATTAAACGGCTTTTAAATAAAGTAAATATTAATAAAATTAATTACTTAATTCCGTTTCCCGTATGTTTCATGTAAATTTAACTTAAGAGATTTTCCCTTTATTATTTAATGATTTATTTCTTGGGTATTCAAAGGTTCATACTCAATGGACTATGTTGTTTATACTTTACGAACGTCAAAATATCTGTGTTTTTATAGATTAAGAAAATCTAAGTTTGGAATTTGGAGCACTTTTTGTCGTTCAAATGTAGTACCGTGGAAGTACACTTAAATTGCAATGGCTTACTATTCTTTCAATTTTATTTTATCCATACGTATATGGATATCCATATGGACATATGTACATTTACCTCAGAATTGATTTAAAGTCAAGAAATAATATCTTAAACTACGTTTCGGAAAGTTATATGTTTAAATGTTAAGAGAGAGAATAATGTCCACTAAGCTACCATCCTTCATAGACCTTAAAAATGTACTGCGAACATGCATAGCAATTCCGGTTCTATATGGCTTTCTAGTTTATAAACCGATGATAAGTCATCTCTACCTTATGATTGACTTTAGTTGAATTTAGCAAAATATAAAATTTATAAAATAAGAGGTTTACGCCGGCAAAATAAATAAAAATGAAATAAGATTTATATCTCCTGTTGTCCACTCAGAGTAAATACATGCAGAAACTAACGAAAAATTCCAAAATAATTTTCTGTGTCGTTTTTGACCTAAGCTTTATACATCTTTAAGAATTAAAATTCTGCAATTCTTTATCAGGTTAGTCTGACATTGGGTATACGTAATATTATGCATTTGGCAACGCCGCACAAAGGGAATACTTAAAAGAGGGTGCTCAGACCCTACCTATTCCGTTAGACGCTCCAGGCATAGAACCCTGCACGAAATCGTCCTCATTGTCATAAAGTTTTTCTGTTTTTCTTTTACACGCCAAGTTCGTGCCAAATTCCTGGCCATTAATCAAGGAATATTTTGGGATACTCCTATAGCTACGTAAATGGGAGGCATCGCCTATCATATGTTTATTATGTTGAAACACCGTTGTTAAACGGCTTTCGTACTCGGTGAGATTTGATTTGCCTCTAGTCAAACTCAGATGTGAAAGAAATCGCCGCAGGTCGTAAAATACATTAAGCAGAATTCTAAGGTTTAGCTTCCATAAAACTTTCTACCATCAATAATTCTATTTTGTTAATAGAAGAAATTTAAATACCTCCTAAAAGTAATATTGCTCCTGCAGGTTTAGACCATTTTCATGGTATAATACTGAAAAAATTAATTTTTTGATAATAATAATTTCCAGGCGTAGTATCAATTCAGCGTCTTGATAACCTCACACTGACATATAACTATAAATCACTTTTAATGCATTTAGCATTAACTCCAGTACTACTAGTAGATTTTTTAATATCCCAGTCTCATGTTTAGGAGGTTCCAGTTGCGTGTCAGATTACGATGAGCAAACTGTTAGGAAAATCCTAACTTTAAAAAGCAACGGACTAATTTAAATGTTTATTGGTTTACATTTATTCATGCTACTCTATGATTTTCTCAATTAAAGGAAGTTTAAATGTATATAAAAGTGAAAAAGAGAAACTGTTGTAAATGTTGATGAGTAAAGCAAGTTTGCATATTATCACTTAATCCAATAGCAGCTTATTTATATCATAATGCTCGAGTAACTTACCCAATTCATATAAATTAAGACTAAGATGGATCATTTTCTACAGGATATCAAATATGGATCAGTTGTTCTCCAAATGTATCAGTGTGTTACATGACGTTAAACCGTGTATGCTGGCTTTTAAATTGTGATGTGCTGTAGCCCTAAAAGACCTGTGAACAAAATACATGCTATGCCCCTGAAGTTGGAAGGTTCAAAGTACAGTGCGATCCATTTCAATAGGCCTTAACTTTTGAACCTGCAAATTTAGGAGAATATAATACACAATTGGGAGATTACACTATTTACATCTGAGAGAAAATGTTGCAAGTGTCCTCCACCAGCATCTATACATGTTTGCACTCGTCTCACCATATTATCTGAAGTTTTACGGAGAGTATTCTCGCCAATGTTACTTATTTAGGTTCGAATGGATTCCTTGGGAACATCAATTGTCCGTGCTCTATTCTTGTGTACTGTATTTTTTAGACACCCCCACAAGAAAAAATCCGGTGAGGTTGGGTCAGGGGATCTAGGTGGGAGGGCATATACATTTTGAGATTATTCGACTATCAAAGAAACTGATTATGTTTCATGGTGTCATTAGATGTATGGCATGTTGGCCCATCTTGCTGGAAATAACTTTTCTCAAATCGAGAGAAAAAAAAAACTGTCCATAAAACTTCAGAGAATATGGTGAGACGAGTGCAAATATGTATAGATGCTGGAGGAGGACACTTGCATTTTCTCTGAGATGTAAATAGTGTAATCTCCCAATAGTGTGTTATATTCTCCCAAAGTTGCACGTGTGTCTTTTTATTGGTTCAAAAGTTATGGTGTAATTATCAAGAAAATTTACACGTGTTGGCTGAAATTATCGAAAGTGATTAGATTTCCAAAAACTTGAATAATAAAGCAGAGACATTAGAAACACACGATACTATCACACTCGGGGAGTATCTAACGTTTGAATTTAGATTTTGTACCAAAAGGAAAGTAATTCGGGTAGGTCTATAAAGAAATGAGAAGATAAATTATCCTGATATAAAAAGCTGCAAAGAAGTATAAGTTCTAAAATTTAAGAATTATGATAGCATACCTACTAATACAGTTTTCAGATACGAAATGTAAATAAGCTTTCCTTTGTGAACTTCTGTGGTACATTAACCAAATGGCTTTAGTGGCTACAGAAGCCTGTACGTTTAATGATGATGCATTCGCTGACATAGACGTCTTGTATCGGTGCATAAGACTTTCAGCAATGCCGTCTAAATGTATATAGTTAGGCCTCTTTTTGTGTTCCTCCTTTGCTCTCTTTAGCTTTGTTTCAATGTCGAGCATTGTAGAAGCCGTTTTCATCATCCCGTCATAAACTGTTTGTTTGGTGAAACATCATTCATCCGATGTTGACTATCAGATTTGTCTTGACACTTCCTTATTGCTTCATAGAACCGTGTATAGCAGGCGCTGCTCCACAAGATCGGCTAGAGGATTAGCTCGGCAGAAACCTGCTTTACCACCCACTTAATCTATCAAAACACTACTTTGAAATCAATTACTCTGTAATGTAAACGAACTTATACCGTAGTGACTTTTGGAGTTCTCTGTTTATGCTAGCAATGGAGTTACTTCTCATCTTCGAGCTACTTACAAAGTTCCAAAATTGGAAGTAATGCCAACATTTAAATAGTTTATGTAAAAACCAACATGTGCTTGATAGTATTATATATTTTGTAGATGCACAGGTCTAGCATATGTGCAGTGTTTTCTGTGAGAACAGAATTCGTTTAATTGCATGTAACTTGAAATATGTGTTTGAGATCTTAAGTATCTTTTCCTAGTAAGCAAGGAGAATATTTGTCAATATTCACCAAATTATTTACAAAACAAGGCGTATTTCAAGAAAGTGGTACCTGCAGAATATCTGTGTTCAAAATTCTTTACCGTAAGTTCAGTATTAAAGATGATCTACTGTACTGAGGATAACCTATAAGTGGAGGAGCTCCAAGCATTTCATAGAAAACACCTCACAGGATCCATCTCATGCCTTATAGGCCTAAAAGATGGTCCAGCACATAGATCATTTACCTTTTTAAGAATCAGCATATTGTTTTCCGAATTAAGTGAATCACAAAGGTAGTCCTTTAAGTGAGTACTTATCTGCAAATAAGGTTGTTTTGTGGTCCTATATGTAATTTGCCGTCCAGTGAAAACATTCTCAACGATTGCTTTAAATACTGGTCTTAAACGAGAATATAGAAGATTCCAAAATTAAAAGCTCTGCTTCAAAAAGTCCTACAATGATAAGAAGTAAATAAAACGAACAACTTTAGAACTCTTCGAATGGAGCAATAACTATGGCTCCAGCTTAAAAAAAAATCACAGTATTGGATGAAAAATGAACACACTGACTAAATACAAATCTCAAAACTGCGGTTTTGTTATTTTTCACACTGGTCTTCACAAGTCATCGCTGTCCGAATAAATAGTTCTAGTAGGAAAGGTAGTGAGAATTCTCCAACTGCACATTTTTGTTTTAGAGCCCCTTTAACATAGGTTTTCAAAGTATACACAAAAGATAAAAAAATAAAGATTCGTCTCAATATGTGAAGAACGTTGCGAGCATTTGTATGGCTGAGATCTAGCGAGAAGCCTAATGTGAAATTTCGCAGGGCTGGGTTGTATTCCCGGTGACTCTGCACATGCGTTTTTCGTGGTTCTGAGAGGAACGCTGAAGTGTTTTTTCTTCTCCCACGCATTTACCCACCAGTTTTTCATCATGACTGCGTTAGGGTTGAAAGACCAGGATATAGTCTTCGGCGTGTTGTGACTGCACACTTTGGCACTTTATAAATGTCCTCTTAGGGGTAGCCACCCTTGGTGTGCTCACTAAGCAGGCTGCCCTTAAGACGCCCTTGGAGTTCGGGACTTCTTAGCGGGTTGAGCGATGGAGAATGTGTGCCGGTTTCGGAAAACCCTCCATGTTATTCTTTAATTTTCATTTTGTTTAGCTGAGATGAGCTTCCGATATCGTTGAACTGATTAATAATATAACCTGTCTTAGTTATCTTTTATTTTGCTTTTTCCTTCACTAGTTTGAATGTAATAGTAAATTTAATCGAAGGAAAATTTTGTACACTTGGAGAAATTCTGCATAACCTGAAATCTACAATTGTCAAAATTGCAAAACTACAATTAAATTACAGTTATTTTACCGGAGTAATAATTGTCAAAGCAAAATTTAAAATAGAAATATGTATAGTATACCTATAGCTACACTAATTTATAATCTTTCGACCTAACATGAACTTATTTAGTTTCAAAGATAAATGAGGAAATGTTTAAAAACAACTTATTTTATAAGTCGAATAGTGTAGAGAAATTACCTGATTCTTACCGTCGAAGTTTAAAAATTTGCAAGATAATTCACTTAAACAATTCACGGATTCTAATAGAAGTAAAACAAAAAGGAAGCCCAAAGCAAAATTTCATTTATCAGTATGAATTTCATCTCACTTCACTCTTCTATCTCTTAGGCCGTTATATTTGTTGTGCCTGTCCTTGCTCAATTATTGCCTATCTATTCCACATTTCTCTGATACTATTTACTGTTTAAAAATCGTATTATATTTAATATTGAACTTTCCCCCCTTGAAACTGCTTATCATTTAATCGTGTTAATATTCTCCACTCTTGTTCTAATTTATTTCCATAAACTTTTACTTTTTGGTTTCTTTCATCTCATGGTTACTCCATTACTATTTCTTATAAAGATATCTGTATCTAACGCGATCACGTTTCTTTTTCCCATATTTCCTGCTGTATAGCCCTGCACAGTTATAATGTATAATTTTACCCTAATAGTAATATTCCGAATCAGTGTTTGACTGTCCATTCTACATAATAATTGCATTTTGCCTTTAACGCCCGCTCTCCCTAATGTTGCTCCCTGAAGAGCTTCTCGGTAACCCCAGGGATATGTTGTCTTTGAATCTACATTTTCCCACCCCTTTCCAGCGCCTCTCTCAGCTGCATGTTTCCATCACCACGATGTATCTTTTCTATACTCGTAAATTGCACTTAAACCTATGAGATCGAACACTTTGAATCTCGTAGGTCTTTCCTGGGAATTAGAAGCGGATCTTAGAAGATTTGAGATCATAAACAACGTTCCTTTTTTATGTTAGCATGTATATCAGAACTGATTTTCGTTAAGTCATTTCACGTTCTTTGCTACTGAAAGAGGTTTTCTGCAGTGCAAAGAAACACGAAACGAATAAAAGCACTGCCATGTGTTTTTTCGAATATTTATGTCAGTAAGTGAATCCTGTTCAGAAAAACACTTAAATGGTGTAAAAGCAAATACATACTTCAATTTAGAGCAATTTGCGGCAGCAGGTTTAAGTCATTAAGAAAGTGGCAGGCAATTAAGACATCCCAGTAGAATACGATAATGGAAATTCCTGCAGATACCACAAAATTGTAACACTTAATACTTTCCGTTGATATGTCAACCGAAGATAAGAGATGAAAAAAGGGACATTGGGAACGTCGCAGGATGTTCTTGCGATGTGTTACAACATTGTAACCTTAGGACTTAAATGAGTTCAAGGTTCTCTAGCCAAGCCTTCCCGTGCTGAAATTGTCAAACCATTACATCTAGAATTCAATTTTTGAAGGAACAATATTAGATATATGAAAATTTCTTGAAATGTAAATTTATTTGGAGATTCAGCAGCTCATTTTAGATTTGTACAGTTAGAATGTTTTAAGGCATAAAAAAATTCGAATATTTCAAAAAGACATATCAAAATTTTGTAAACAACCACAAGAGGACTTTTATAACAAAGCTGGGCAGAGTGGATAAGGCTATTTTGTTAACTAAATTTCGTCAGAAAAGATTATTATACTTACCTGTGGCACTTTTGTAAGCCAGTGCACACTTGGTCTAAGAAACGTCATCCACGTGATATAGATTAATGATGTAAGTTAAGAGAGCCTTGCTCTTTCGAAGTATGTATCCCCCCCCCCCCTAATCCTTCCATATTGTTAGACTTTCAGTTAAGAAATTCAGCTTATGAGTAAGCTCATGAATTACCTCTAAGCAATATTTAAAATATTAATATGGATTGCAACCTTTAATGTCCATGTATTAACGTCACGCATATGTACAAATGGAAAACTGTACCACTGTGGGAAAATAATAGTAATAATATAATTATGAATAATTAGATAATACCACTTTCTAATTATTTTTGAATCAAAGTAATAAATGAAGCAGGTTAGTGAGATAATGGCTACTTTCTGGTAACTTTCGCAGTAACGCAAATCGGTTCCTTCTCAATCATTAGCAATGCAAATTTCTATCCCTGTTGGATAGTGACAACTTAAGACTTCGCGGCCGTGCCGTGGCTCAGTGGTTACACCGCTTGGCTCTCACCAAGGCGGCCCGGGTTCGATCCCAGGCGACCGCAAAGTGAGATTTGTGGTGGACAACACGGCGTTGGGGCGGGTTTTCTCCGGGACTTCCGGTTTTCCCCGCCATCTCATTCCACCGGTGCTCCATCTTCATCTCATGTATCATCAGTATCACCGCCTGCGGTGCCTTATCTAGTAAAAGCGGGCGTTAAACATTAAACACATTAAACACTTAAGACTTCGCTCCCATGGCTAATTTAATAGGAATATTTTGCTAGATGCAGAACATAGTTCGCATTGTATTGATACAGATAACTTAATTCTCAATATTCCCTCTACAATCCTAAGTCGCTTATAGTAGAATAGCGTACGCCTATTCGAAGCAGTGTTCACTAAGACAATGCCTTTTCATATTGAATACACCGTAGGTTACTGGTTTACTTTGTCCAGGCAGTAGTAATATTCGAAAAAAAATTACACTATTTCGAACTAGGTAAACGAGCCACGTTTTCTATAGTAGCTTCCGGAAAGCAAGTTTATTATTCTTGTAATCTGTTTTAGTTCTGACGACAACTGTTGATAGAATCACTGTTGAGAGATAAATAGGGTGAGAATATGGACAAGTGCAATGGTCTCATAATTCTAACAAAATGCCGTCATAGAGTGGATGTTACCTCAATATTTACTGCGATGCATTCCACTTCGATGTCCCTAAGCCATGTAAATGTATGCACTTTCAGCGTGGCTCTATCCTTGTTTCTTTTCTCTCTTCTTTTATTTTTCTTTTGCAGTATAGTAAACAATGTTTCAGAGATGCAGTAGGTTTTTGTTGCTAATTTGCGTATTACTGTCTTTGCAATGGCGTCAGAGGAAAGCGATACTTTGTGCAGGCTATGCATACATAGTTTCACACCCTCGACCATACCTTGTTGCTGCATTTGAACAAGTATGTACTTGGGCGAATAATGTAATAGAAGTGGATATAGGTGTAGGTAGGTTTTAAAAGAAAGAGACGGAATAAAAGTGGTGAAGGAGGGGTCCATGGGAGGAGGGGATTAAAAGGGGCAGCGCAAGGACCCCTACCGCTAAGACAGTCTTATATATGGCCTCAGTTCGAAAGCTTGTACGGTAGAGTGACAATATTTATAGCAGGCAACTTTTACAAGGCCTTCACAATGCATTGGACATTCAATAAAACCAGTCTCCTTGCTTGCATGCGCTGGCCTGGTGGACTCTGTATATACATAAAAGTTGGCTTTTGCCAAACTTGTGGCACCATCTAATGCAATACGCTTCTTTAAACCCAAAACAATGGCACATCAGATCTCCAGGTTTCTAAACATTCAGCACCTAATATTGTATATAATAACTAGCAGAGCTAATGTAAAACATATCGTAATACTACTACTATCTATATCGTCCGAATTAGATTGTGTTTTTTTTTTCCTTTCAAAACTGATACTCTGCCCCACTCCTCTGTCAAGGACGGCATTACTTTGAGGTTTTCAGTTTACACTGTGTGTGATTGCAGGAAATAAAGGAACCAAAGTCTGGCTACATTGCTTGTCACTCTGTTTATGAGAGTCGCTTTTTTTTGGGCTAATGGTTCCAACCCAGCTCTAAAGAGAACGGCTCCCCTTGAAATTCGTCATGTTTTTGGCAAAATGCATAACAATTAGAATGCACAGGGTTGACTGTACAATAATTTACATGGGAATTTTTGTGAGCGTTTAACTCTCGCTTTTACTACATGTGACTACGCAGGCGGTGACACTGATGAAATGAAGGTGGAGCACCGGCGAAGTGAGATGGCAGGGGGAAACCGGAGTTCCCAGAGGAAACCCGTCCCGACAACCTTTTTTTCAGCCACACCCGCCTGGGATCGAACTCGGGCCTCTAGTGAGAGTCGAATGGCCTAACCACTCAGTCGCGGCGCGGCCATCCATTTACGTGGGAAGCACATAAATTATGAGCAAAATATATCCAAATGTATTATAGGGTTATTCGGTACTGCAGGCGTCTATTAGCATTGCTCCAATACACCAAGTACACAACTTGCTACAAATTGCTGCAAGTTTGAAGTTGCGATTTTATATTCAAAATATTACTTGAAGTATTTCAAATCGGTTTGCAATAGTACAACATTAACAGTAGTCTACTTTGCGAGACTTTAAAAACTCACCTTTTAGGCGAATTTTTGCACATATGTAATTAACCTTAGAACAAGGAATTTCAGCTACAGCTTAATTTGGATTAAGTGGGTTCAGAAGTAAGAGTATGTAGGCTGCTGGTACTAAGGGGTCAGTGTTCTGACTGAGGTGGGAGTCTTTGTATATTATGAAAAGCATCTCTTATTTTCTGCGTGTGTTGTATTAAATGTGTGTTTACGTTAAAAATTAACAAAAGTGACTAAAAGATAATTGTATCCTACAGTTTAAGAGTTATAAACCTCATCAGTAAGGCCCGGAGGCATGTGCGTCTTTCCATAGGTATACTGCACATGGACTGTACTGTTTTATACAGATAAACAACTGTAGGTTGGTACAGTATGAGCATGAGAACCGTCTCACTACTAGAGAAAATTAAACAGTAGCGTTATACTACCTCTTGACCTTGCCTCTGCATACACTTGAAATGCACGTTACGCTGTTTTCGACGTATGTATATTTGATGGTCGTGCTGTACACCTGACGTGCTTCATGCTCTGTGTCCAGCTAACTTGTATCGCATGCAGGCGCACATCTTGCCGGCCTTTACTCATCAGTTTTTTTTTTTCGAGTCAAAGTATTCGTATGATCTCCGGAATTAAAGGTATTTTACACATAATACTTTAAGAAATTGGAGATATTAAAGATAAATAGAGTTTTCACACCCAAGAATTCAAGCTAAAAGGAACACTACAGTATATATGATTGCAGTGGTTCTACATATATAAGAGTGTTTAATTAACTAAAAATACATGAAATATTTGGAAATAAATAAACGCACTCTTTATTTAACGTATATAATAATTATAAGACAATGCTACAGGTTGTTGCAGTAGTCGAAGAGAGATTAAAACGCTCATGGGCTCATTACTCAGTCATTATCGTGATGAAGTAATGATTTTTATTGACTCACTTGTCACCCGTCTCTCTATAGAATCGAGTCACTGATCAATTACATTGGTCTAGCTCACCTCAAGCTGTTTACACCAAGATGAGTAGATTGATTAAAAGAGAATATTTTTGGCTTCTCCGTTTTAACATTGGGTATATAATGGTTAGCTGTCACAAGATTTACTAATTTAATAGATTTCCCGTTGGAATCTAGTGGTTTCAGTTGCTAGTCTTGTGGTAGAGAAATATTTTACCCTACATTTTTCGTAAATCAATTGACTAAGGATTTTAAAAAATAAATATGTTCATTTTACGTTGCAATCTCTTATAGAGAATCAAAGGCGGCGATGATTGCAATGGTCCTTGTGTGTAAGCTTTGAGTCAATACTACTGGAATTTTCTGCTGTAGATAGTTGGGTCTTAATTACAAAATGTAATTCAATTACTACTGCAGTTTTTGTAGCACTGCTCAATATGCCACAGTCTCTTTTTCATGTTTTGTTTTCCTCTATATATGTATCACTTAAGTTTTGCTGTTAATGCAGAAAGGCATGAGAAGCTTAGCCGTAAGCTTTCTTTGCAAGTATGTTAGAAGTATTTATGATTAAACTGGTGCCCTGCCTCATCCTATCCGCTAAATTTGAAAGGAATAACTTGAGATCCAGCCCTAAATGGGGATATGTCTGAGGTGCTGACCGCATGGGTGTTGCTAACTACCAGTATATCACCTGTAAATCATAATCTCGCCACGTGAAGGAGAGGTGACTTACCTCCCACGGCGCAGGTCCATAATCAAGTACTGGATCTCACTGTTCACACACAGCAACTTGTGTGAGATGCCCAAGATAAATTGCTTAAATAGTCGCTGATAAATAAAATTACCTCCTGTGTCATTTGCCTCGCTGGTCTGCGTCCTTCCTCAAAGTAATTCTCCCACAGGTGAAACCTTCTTGACGTGACGTCATTAGGAATAGCACGTGACGAGCATTGGTGCAAGCATTTAGCTTTTTATCATTAGGCGACTAACAAAGCTCGTCGTTTTTTTCTCAAATAACCTTCTTGACCTAAAGGAACATCAACCAACCTCATTCACAAAAACAGACCTTAAGAATCAGCGCGATTTTCCCAAAGTGAGTTCAATTTGTATGTGCCACTCTTGCAAAATGTTAGTGGTCGGAGGCGATGAAAGCCCTGGAGTTATGGTTCGTCATCAATCTTAAGAGTGGTTGCTAGCCATTTTATGTGGAAAAGAGAAGATATTAAGCCCTGCCTTTAAGCTTTTTACTTTAGGCAACGAGTCTTTAAAAAAACGAATTTGAAGTTGGCTAATTGAAGTACTTGCTATTGGATTACGAATCTACTGTCACCTGACAATAACTCTACCATGTAATTGGTGCCCCTGTTATTAGAAATTATTTACAAATGTTCACAGTTGTGCGTTATGGAACTTGATGCTACTTAATGGCCGAACCTCAGGAAGGACATGCAGGAGGAAAGGTAGAGCTAAATAAAAATTAATGTGATACTTCCAATCTCCTTTTTTCACTTCCTTTCCATAGTCTTCTGGAATAAAAGTTGCAAGACAGACATCGATATTCTAGCCATCTCTGATATGCAGTTCACGATTCTAAACAGATTTCAATTGCATTTATGGGTTGAAATGAATTTCTTGGAAAAGCTTCTACTGCACAATACCATAAATATTATTTTCCCATTAAATGTATATGTAGGTGTATATCCAAAATAGAAAAATTTAGACATTATTTTAGTTAAATTTATGAAAACCACAAAATTTCTCCAAAATAAGAAAACAAATTCAAGAAATCTTTATGAAAAATCTGTTATAAGTTAAAATATTGTACGGGAGGTAAGTAGGTAGGGTATTATTACTTCTCTATCTCATATCTAAGGCACTACTTGAAACAATCAACATCATATTTTGTAAAAAATGACGCATTTTCAGATCCTCTGAACATCCTAAAACTTCTACTAAATCCACAACATGGACAGGGAAGTATAGGGTGAGAGCTTTAAAAGGAATAGACGGTCAAAATAAAAAGTATGGTGCGTTGATTAGACACGTTTTGAGGATACAAAGCGAAGAATTTGAGTTAATTCATGACACAATTCATTAGGTCAGTAACGTGCATTCTTATTTTAATTTTTTGGAAGCTGTTTCTGAACCATTGTGATTTAAAAGTGTCTAGCTGACATAATAACAATACAAATTGAAAGTGTGTATGTTAACTATTTTACAAACAGTCTGTGTGCAGTTCTTTAAGTTCATTGGCTTGATATAATTAGACACTCATAAGGCATAGAAAGTACTCTCTTCAGAAGATATGTGGATCTGATTTAGATAAGGGCTGCATGTATTAAAACTTTTTTTATATTGAGGATTTCCAAATATCTAAGGTTGTATCCTTTAACTTTTCCTCGGATGTTGTTATTTTTTTCGTTTTTATTCATTTATTTTTTCATGTGCTGATGTAATCTTGGATGTTGAAAGTTACATATATAGAACCTAATGTTTTCTGTGAAATCATGAATCACAGTTTTGGGAAGGGTACACTTATCATCTTCCCAGCATAGTAGTTTTGCGTGAATCCTTTATAAATACTTCTCAATGTAAACAATAATTGATGTAAAATGTATTATCATTGATACAAATGTCATGTAATCATCAAATATTTCTGAAAAGGTAAGCACCAGTACTTTTATCAGCATTGAAATTTATTGTCCGTTTGCGGCCACTCCGTAAAAATAGAAATAGCTAAATTGGCGTGCACTAAATCCGGAATACCCAAGCTGTTGAACCAACATGCATCTTGTCCCATTTAAATCACAATACCAGATTACACACTTTAACTCCGTGAGAAAAGGAACTCAACAGAAAAAGAAATAGTAAAAAATATTCTGCTAACTAAATCAGGCAAAATGGAATAGATGCTAAGAATATTAATGAAGAGAAAACCGGAATTTATCCTCTGTAAATGAACTGAGAGCTGGTGAAATGCGAGAGGAAAGAATTTGTCGTCTTTAGTAGAGAAAGAAGAATAAATACAATTCAGCATTTGTTTCTTCAGTAATAATTATTTTGGAAATAAAATCCATGGCAGTTTAATATTATAGTAGCCCACCGAAAGCAACACATTTAACATTTATTTGCATTTAGTTACCTAGTCATATCAATTGATTATCAAAGAACTAAACTAAGCTCGTGTAATATCATACTATGCTTTTCGTATTGCTTCATATTTTAGGTATACGGTGCAGTATTCTAATCAAAATAATGTATTATATACATATAAAATAAATTATGTGACTTAATATTAAAAAAGAGTCTACATTACACTCAGCCAACCACAGTTATGAATTTAAACTGTCCCATATGCAGTTCCCTTATATGGTCATAAACTTATTGTATGCTATAATATTGTTTATCAAAGATTACAAGTTTAAACAGCGCCTTACAGGCTATAAAATCTGTGCCTTTTTTCGTAGCAGTAAATTGACATTAAGTTTGTTACATTTCCTTTATGCCAGTAGCACATAGCTGAAAAAGTATTCAAATAATGCAGACCATGTTGACGTTAGATATCTGCTTGGTAACGTTTTGTAAATCGTTCTGATTAAATATGCAACATTGTTGAACATTATAACATTTTATAAACCTTTTCAAAATGAAAATTCCAACTCAGTACTGGACCTACCAACATGCGGCCTGCTCTTAAAAGATTTGACTCGCAAGCCTACTGTATTCTCTACAAGGAAATATGTTATAAAGACATTACTACAAATATTTACTTGCATTAACGATAGAATAATAAGCTCTTGAAAATAGTTTCTTGGAAAAAAGTATACAAACTCATGTGTATGCAATAGATTTCTTTTTCTCTTTGTAGTTTTGCCTAATATGTTCTAGATTAGTTTGTGTGATCTATAAACAAACATTTTTAAAATAATGGTATTGCCTCGAACGCCAAATTTTGGTGTCAGTTCTGATTTGTAACTAGATTTTACATTTTAAACGCAGATAAGATGAATTATGCCCAAACGTCAAATGTAGAATATTTTAACCCAACACAAAAATAAGTCTCCTATGATATGCCTCTATGTTTTTGTCTGGTAGTATCAGAAATTAAACACAAATACTAACTCGAGATGGAAGAATTTCCTTTGCGGAAAATAGTACCTGAATACTAAACATATTCAAGCATGACCAGGCAGAAGGGAAGGTCTAGCCTTGAGGACGATAATGAATTTCCGTATATCATAACAAGTAATGCCTTATGACGGGCATTCATGATATATTGTTAAAGACTTCGCAGCAGTATATCGCAAACCTAAGTTGGCTACGTTCCTGACAACTGCTTAAGACGCATTTAGAATTTAAGAGCAGCGACACTAAATAAATCACCAAGAAAACATTGAGACGTGCTAAGAAAAGAGACGGTCACAGGTGAATCGGAAGGTGGGAGTGTAGAAGCTCTCTTTTGTGGCTAATAAGGTGACAACGGCCTGTTCTGTCGTTATCTGCCACAAGGGACATTCCATGAGTGGGTTGGTATCACGCGACGGAAATAGCTGAGACCGTAGAACCCCAGCAAACTAATACGATAATAGGAAACCATTCATAAAACGTATTATACGTAAATAAGTAGCTAATAAAATTGCGCAATATTTATATCAAGCAGCTGCTTTTTTTTAGGATTAACTGTTAAAATATTCTGCAATATTCTATTCGTCTATTGTGCAGTTGTCAGTTTTAAGTTATAAAGTTATATGATCCTGTTACTTGAAATAAAATTACTCATTTAGTAATGAGATGGTTTTAAGATCGGTGCTGATTGTTTGGTTGATTAAAAACACACTCACGCACAGATAAAGACCTAATACTACGGTTATAGAAGATAGTGAAGAGCCATAATTTGCCTATCTCTGTGCTGTGAATGCCGGCTTCATTTGAGCAAATCTAAAACAAAAGAAAAAGCCCTTAGTTAATTAAAATTTCTCCTTTCAGTTAAGGATACATTGACGATATTCAAAATGAATGGAAGATTTTAGTGGACACAGGAATCAAAATAAAATAAAATATTTATATTAATACCCTGCTGTTTGCGGATGAACAAATATTGATTCATCAGAATGAAAGTAAACTGCAAAAATCAATGTATATTCTAAATAATATAGTACAAAAGTATAATTTTAAAATATCAGAAGAAAAACAAAAAATTACAGCTTTTAAAGGAAATTATAGTGTAAGATCAAAAATTGTTTTAGGAAATAAGATTTTAGAACAAATATCGAGTTTCAAATATTTAGGATGTAACATAAGTTTTAGAAACAATGCTGATATAGAAGGAAAAGTAAGCAAATTCCGAGCAATATGTAGGACAATCCAAAGGACTTTTAAAAACAGAATGAGAAAGGATACAAAAATAAAAATGTACGAGGTAATGGCTATTCCAACTTTACTATATGGAAGCGAAACCTAGGTGCCAACACAAAAAGATTTAAATAAAATACAGACTGCAGAAATGAAATTTTTAAAAAGTGTTAAAGTTTGTATAATATCGGACAAAATAAGAAATGAGGATATTAGAAAGGAATTAGAAATCGAACCAAACGATTACAAAATATCAGAACGAAGGCAACAATGGCACGATCATATACTAAGAATGGAGGATGGAAGATATCCAAATGCAGTGCTAAACTATAATCCAAAAGGAAGAAGAGTCAGAGGACGACCCAGGAAACTCTGGAAGGATCTATGAAGCCGGAACGGGTGATATGCCCAAACCATGGAGTGAAGAAGAAGAAGAAGAAGAAGAAGAAGAAGAAGAAGAAGAAGAAGAAGAAGAAGAAGAAGAAGAAGAAGAAGAAGCAGTTAAGGATATGGGGTAACAATAACCAAACTAACCACCAACTCGCAGAGCCGAGGTAATAAAATTGTGCACAAAAACAAATTTCAGAGGCTTCAATTTAAATTTGAAAAAATAACCAATATTCCTTTTCGCAAATTTGTATACATTTAGAACTCTCTTTTATAAGGAGCAAATGAAACTGCTGTACAAGTTTCTCACTTTATATTCTCTTGGGTACCAAACAGTACATAGTTTTATTAATTTAATTTGTTGCGATGCCTAGTTCCTGAGGGATTGAAATGTACAATTTGTTTATTCGTGCTGCAGTGACTGCTTTGTCAAAAGTTTCTTTTCATTTTAAGTATCCTTTATAAATGTGGAAGGCAAACTTTTAAAGAAAATTACTTGGAACATTCCTAGTTCCTCAGTTTTGAATAAAACAAACAGCATCGAACAGCTGCTCTGTGGTCCCATGTGATATATTTGCTCAGAAAATTATATCTATGTAAGAGACAAGCAATTACCGTGCTCCTATTGTGTTTGTACGGTATTTTTGTCCATGTTTTTGTTGCATGTTGTCCTACAGGTATAAAGAAAAGAATGTGCAGTCGTGTTTGTCTGTATTTTTAAAAACTCATATATTCCGGCCAGTTCTGAAAGGGCGACAGTTTAATTTCGTGATGCTGTGAGGTGTACAAGCAGTTAGAGACGACGGAAGGGCTAAACTCCTGTACACATATCATTATGTATAGACTAAAAAGAAGTAAACGATTGTAAAAATAAATAATAAAATTAAAATAATAACGAGAAAAAAGTTGGGAACCGTTTTATGCTGGTATTCTTATACTAATATTATTCTCGCATCACCGTTGCAATAGGTTGCCCATTAGTGAGGCCGGTACAAGCGGCAACGCTCTGTCATGCTCATTGTATACACTACACTCATTTCTCATCCTGCAGATGGTTAATCTTCTTATCACGCATTCAAATCACTCTCTCCCTCTCTCTTCTCCACATTTATCTTCCCATCTCTCTCCTGCTCTCTCATCACATTCTTTTTAGGCCTTTCCCTCTCTTTGTCGATTTATTCATCTATCTTTTTCCTACTCTTGCCCTCTCTTTTTATCCCCCGCTGTCGCCTTCTTCATCTAACGCCATGCTCGTCCAAGCAGTTTCTCTTTCAGCGTAGCAGCGGCTTAGGTTTAATATGCGTGCTGATTTTAATGAGGTGTGTGTATGGTTAGGGATACAAGGCGACCCTGATTCTGCTTCAAATAGGAAAACTTTATTCTGCATCAGCACCATCTTGTGCCCCAGTTTCAAAGCCTTTCCACTCTAGAAATTTACGAACTGCAGAATAGTTTCTCCAGTAAAGTGTTAAATTTCTACATGTTCAACTACTGAAATACAGTTTTCTGCCAAAACAGAAGTGGAAGTTTCTTGATATATTTGCCACTAGTTGCAGAAATAGTTTCATTCCATTTGTTCTCTCTGTCTTATATATGCTCTCATTCTACATATCCACGTTTTAGCGTTGCAGCGTTCAAGTTTTCATACCATAACATGTTACCCTGCAAAGTATTTCCTCGTTTCTGTTCTGCTTGGTCCATATATACCTTCTTCAGACATCTTCATTTCTTGCATTGTTACATATGGTAAATTGTAAAACTTAGAACTTAGGGTACACAATCTATTAGGGGCATAAGTAAAGGGATAAGTAAGAAAGATGGCAGAGCGAAGTAGGAGAGACAACATTTAGGTCCATAATAAACCCATTTACTATATGCTAATTATTAAGTTGAAATACAAGGCATTCACTAAGTCTGCAGGAGACTTTGGAGTGAAAAAGAGATGCAATTACATAATTATATTGAAGACCCATACGAGCTTACATTGGAGATACGTGATCGTGTATGGTTATGGATCTTGCTAGCACACTGTCTCTCTTCTCGACCCTCTGAACTGACTTACTTATTCTTCGCTGCTGGCTTAAGCAGCACTTAAGTATGGACTCTACAAAAAGGCGAGCTAGTGCCAAATCAGCGTTCCCACGCTACAAAAAGCTGCGTAAACAAAGACAAGCATGATCATATTTCTCAAAACATCCTAACAGTAATTTGGCGTCTAGATGACTCAGATTTCTCTAATCATCAAAAACCGTGTCCAACCACCTACACGTGGTCGACATGGGTAAACAGGAAACTGATGTCATAAGCCAAATCCATGTGAAATCTCATATTACTCTTCTCATAGATCAGCAGAATTAAGGACTTAAGAATGTGCAAAATATGCCATCAAGTCACGGCACAGGAAATAAGCATTAAGTAACAAGATTTCAGAATTTGATGTGTTCCCAAGTATTCCTCAACCATACTCGTGACAATATATTAAATACCTTCATTTTCATCAAGTTTAAAATGCACTGCAACGATCATTATAACCACTTTCTGCTATACAAAAATATTTAAATTGGAGGACGATTTTCAACCGTTAAGTTTGAAATTCAAATTTACAACTCTTTGTTTATGTATTGGAAGGTCTTGGAGTTAACCGGACATATCCATGGTTCAGAGTATCAGATTGGATTGGCCATCTGTTGCTGGCGAGTAATACGTGAATTAACAACACAAACAAATCTAGCCGATGCCAAAAACGGCATAACAAAACGTTGAATGCTGTGAATACATCTTCTAAACATACATTTTTACTGGGAAGCAGTGTATTCTTGACGAACTAAAATTGGTACCGCATATTTTGTCCATCTGTATGCTGCAAATTTGGTTGTAAAAGGTTAAGACCCTTTGACCTTTCTTGTACAAACGGGACGAAGTAACATCTTTACGGTTGTACAAGAACAATGAATACTTACCTCGTTTCCGAGAAGCAACACTGGCTGGTATTTTCTACGAATCCAAAATAAAAACAAACAATTATTTTAGTGCCTAGAATTTAGGTACTGCATGCACCTAATGTTTAACATCATGGGTCTCTTTGTCCGTGTGTCTGAATGCATGAAACAATTTACTAGGTACTGCATGTACGGCACTGTAATCTTATATTCTAAAGTTGGAAGTAAATTTACAAATCCTTTCCTGTTTTTCTTTGTTCATCGCTATAAAATTAAAGATAAATATATAAAAAGCTCTCAAATCAATTCTGTTGACCTTCTACCATATGGTATAAGCCCGTGATCCTTTATACGCCCTGGTGGCAGTTATTTGTATTTTCGTTATTATTATTATTATTATTATTATTATTATTATTATTATTATTATTATTATTATTATTATTATTATTATTATTATTATTATTATTATTATTATTATTATTATTATTATTATTATTATTATTATTATTATTATTATTATTATTATTATTATTATTATTATTATTATTATTATTATTATTATTATTATTATTATTATTATTATTATTATTATTATTATTATTATTATTATTATTATTATTATTATTATTATTATTATTATTATTATTATTATTATTATTATTATTATTATTATTATTATTATTATTATTATTATTATTATTATTATTATTATTATTATTATTATTATTATTATTATTATTATTATTATTATTATTATTATTATTATTATTATTATTATTATTATTAAAGTTGTCTGTATTTCATTGTTTGCGAATTTCACCATATTTTTAAATGTGTGACTCTTATTACTTCTCTTGAACATCTCATTTTTTTTGTGTTCGATATTGCATCTCCTATTTATTGTCGAATTTTCATTTTCACGTATCTTCAGTGGTACTGAAATTACTGTAAATAGTTCTATTTTTGTTTCTATTAAGGCCTTATTCTTTATGTTCTTATTTTCCATTTATAGCAACCGTATGGGGTTAATACAGGGTGAAGTGAGTTTGTTGCTTAAAAGGGAGACCTCGCCTCAAACTTAACACTGCACAGCACTCGTAACGTTGTCAGGGGACAATAGGTAACTAACGGGTTTGTTCAAATAAACGGTAAACTATTATCTTTCTATCAAGCAACTAAATGATAGGTGAAATATGCTCAGCATCCATTTAATCAGTCTTGTCGGGGTAAGGTAAAAACCAGAAATAAAATTCTTAATCCAGACGGTAGCCCATAAGTTGTTACGTACATGTAGTTTAGAATGAGAGGGGCATATGTCCTAAGTTGTATTGTTGCTTTAAGATTTAGATTACAATGGATTAAATCGGGCAGTACACTTTGTGATCTTGTATTTGTGATTTTATGGGCTCGTACGCGTATTCATTGTGATGGCGGACAGTCGGGTTCAGTTACCTAGACGCCATGTACGTTTAATTTTATTTTATTTCTATACTTTCGTGGGTCCGGTTAGAATTACTGAGTTCTTTAAGCTAGAAGGCAGCTGGGTAGGCCGGCATAGGAGTTGAAGTCACAGCTTTCGGTGTACTTTCCTTGTGCCAAAGGTCTGAGTAACTTTGCTCGGTTCGTTGATTTAGATGTGTTGGGCAACTAAACTTAACATATAAGTAACTATTTCCTTCATATGAAGGAGAAACGAATGGAAATAAATACAATACGGTGTTTTAAAGTTCCTCTAACACGTGTTATTAAAGTAGAACCCTTCCATATTTTAAAGTAGGCAACCAAGTTCCTTCAGATGCATTCTTTAAGCAAAAAGTGTAATTTTAACGCCTTTTACCAATAGAGCTTAGCATACAAAGTGTATGAAATTAGATATGAAGTTAATAGAAATAGAAAATTTCTAGAAATTCAAAAATGAAATTGTTTTAGCCATTTTATTGTAATGTACGGATGATCTGTCCATTGGTATTCTTTCCACTACAGATTAATCTACTTACATAATTCAATGCTCTAAAACATTGGTCAAAATCTATTCATCTTAAAAGTGTACACTATTGAAGATATGAAAATCGAACCCCATACTATTTACTTCTCATGATTGGCAGATGTTCAGCTTATTCTTCTCTGGATATGTAGAAATGGACTCTGACGATGTCGAGTCAATGAAGGCAGTCACGCTTTCTCTGAAAATTCACTATGAAAGGTACCGATTTCTTAACAGATAATAAACTTCTTCGACTTTTCGTAGCTTGTAGCATCAACTAACTTCTGGATAATGTATATGAAACTAACAAAGAAAGGATGTAGTAACGCTAGGAAAGATTTTGTAACGTCGTCAGTAAGTTAGTATTTTAAACCGATGCTTTTTTTCTCGGCTGACATTTCATCGACGACAGAGTGTTTGTCATGACGTTGGTATGCGTTATAAATACAACGAGAAAATGTTGATCTCATGATAAGCTGCCTAGCCACTGCGATGAACATTTTCTGCTCACATTTCAGCTAGCTCATCTCTGGGCAACTAAAGAATTTTTTTCTGGTTTTTCTTTAGCGATTGAAGGCTAATTAATTTACAGTGTTCTGTGTCCAGGCGCCTTTTGCTACATCATTCATTGCTACATTCCATGTAGTGAACTGGCCACTTCGCCACCGGGAGCTTAAAAAGGCTGCAGGGTCTAGCTATTGGTTCAAATATCCGCCATCATCGTGACCATCGGCAAAATTAACATTCTTTTTGCGCATTAAATGGGCTTTTCTTTCTGAAATGCGTTACCATTATTGTAAATTGAAATAATGAATATGTTAAATGTTGATATATAAGCTTAGAATTATGACAATTATACGTAATAAGTGTCATTGATACGAGTGGATACTCACTCTATCTTGTTAGAAAAGTTAAAACTCACAAATACAGTATATCATTGCATCATCTAAAATTGTATTCAGTAACACGAACTCTACTAACAAGGCTGGCTCAGAGGTAGCGTCTGTGACCTTCATTCCAGAAGTTTCGGGTTCAGCATCCATAAGTCGAATAATCCGACTACAGCTTTTGCGTGGCTTTTTTCAATCACCAAGGCAAATGCTGGATTAGAAATTTAATATCAACATTACATATGAAAGGAAGCAACAGTTGACACAAAAGGGATATAATGGCCTTTAGTAAAAATGCAATTAAATGCTAAGATTGCTAATGCCTGGATAACAAGCAAACATAAATGAACAAATAATTAAATAAGGGGTATGTGTGGCATTATAGACGTTACGAGATGATTAAGTGAAAAATAGAAGAATGGAAAGAACACGTAAACAGAATGGATTAGAAACGACTCCTGAAACTAAGGATGAACTTCAAAACAATGTAAAGACCACTAATACGTTTATGTATAAGAAATTAAACATACAGTACATTGTCGTAAATTAAGAAGAGAGAACCCCTGGGGTAACGTTCGGACCTATAACTTCTGGCGTGAAAGTAGCATTGGATGAACACGTTGGCTATATGAACCGCGCAGATAGCACACGCCCAGGAAGAAAGCTGTGCGATAAATTTTCCTTTTCATTTGATAGGAATATGTTTGCTGGAATACTTCGATGACAGAGAGAACTTTTATAAAAAGAATAGAATGCCTTCAAGAAGAGCAACTTCAAGGGCGTTCTTCCACTGCTGATGAACATAGCTTATCGTGTGAAATTACATCAGCGCTTCGAACTTACTCTGTTATTATCACGTATTACACTTTGCGTTATAGCAAATGGAAAAACATTATCGAAAGAACGGCTGGGAAAAGAAAATCGACTACACGTACTCGAAAGTGTAGTTAGAGTTGTTAGAAAAGCAGGTGCCTATCGACGAGTAATCTATTCCGGAAAATCGTTAATGAAATAGCCTATAAAATACATGAGGTTACACTGCTAACTATTATGGGCTAGGTTTTGTAAAGCGAAATCTAAAAACCTCTGGCAAAAATCCTATACCAAACACTCACATTTACAGAATTTCGCAATAAATGAGAAACTTTTTTGTGTGAAAGAATTCAGCGTTCAGTTCAACGATGTAATGGCCAAAGCTATGATTGACCTTTAATGGCTTTCTTAGATTGGGATAAACTGACTAACCTAACATGTATACCTAGTGGGAACAACCGACAATCTACTTTTGAACCAAAAATACACAGTAGCATAGTCTATCCACAGAAATACTAACTTTTAGCCAGCTCCGTGGTTTAAAAAGACATTAATGCTAATTCCAAAATGTTTCAGTGCTTTAATACATGTCTACACAATTCAGTATTAAGATATATCTCATTGAGGTTTTGTGATATAAATGGCTTTATGGGTGATGAGAAGAAATATTCCACTGTGAAAGCATTTCAGTCCTTGCTGGCTTAGTTGATGCATTTATCAATACTAAAAGAATCATAAACGATGTAAGGAACGTCTGAAGGTGTGGCGGTTAATTCAGACGCTATTAATATATTAGCTGTTTGCAAATTGATATAACATATCTAATTTGAGTATTTATTTCATAACGAAGTAGGTATATTTACTATGTAAATTTCAAAATTATCCGAAAAAAAGTATGAAAAGAACAAGGATTGTTCAATAAAATATTAAGAAGTACTGATTCTGTTCTTTACTGTTTTCTTACATATAATTAAAAATTTATGAGGTGAATCCAGTGGAACACAGATTAGAATAGATGATAGTGACAGCGAAAGACAGAACAATTTCTGCAGTTAATGGAGCAAGGCGAATAGAGTTGTAATTTCTATTAGAAATGCACAGGATTCCAGAAATTGACTACTTAGTTTGACCTAAGAATCTAAAACACCATATAGCCAAATGTCTGAAATGCACTGTAGATGGAGCCCATGTTCTGGGCTAGATACGCTCCTTTTATTTGTTGACTTAAAACATCAAGATTGAAATGTACTTAATTCAAAAACCAAATAAGCTGAGAGTCAATATATTTGCTGTCATCTTTAGGTGTCGCAGTTTAACATTATGTTAAATCTTTAAAATCTTATTAAAATTAAACCTTTAATTTATTTATTTGCCTAACATTCATTCATTCATGAAACATTTTATCATCTATAGGATCAATAATCTCTTTTATTGTTGTAATTATATTTATTTTAATTTTTGCAGATTGCGCATGATACTTGATTGTTTCATTCCAAACTTTTGCGACGTTTTCCTTATTGATCTGAAATTCTTATTACTACCTGAAATTGCAATTGCTATTATTGGCCGGAGTGAGTTAGAGTACCTTTTATATGTTGTTCCACTGTTACTCTCTGTTTTTATTTACATTCAATTTAGTTTTAAATACTCCTTCAAGATTCTCATTCGAACGAAAAATACTTGTTGTTCCACGGGTATATGAACTATGTTTTCATTACTAAAAGTTTATAACGTAGTTTATCTGGAACAAAGTGGTGAAGTATAAATATGTAAACTTTCATGTGAGGTGTCTTATGGTACAAGAAAAACAGTACTTCGATTTTGATAGCTTATTTCGGGAAAAATCTGTAAATATAGTCAAATCTTATACTGGAATATAAAGAATTATCAGATAATGTTTCACGACCAAATCGTTTAGATGTATTTCTAGGTCTTTATGGCAATATAGTTCGAGAACTAAATGGAATAGTTGCGCTGATGTGTTAAAGTAGCTGAAGAAAGGTACAGAGCAAAATAGTGTTGCTGTTTGTATACTAACGAAAGAAACATTTAAATAGGGTGCACTCTCTTTCATTGTTTTGGGAGCAAACTTTGAGCAGAGAGCCACCTAATTTTATAGATGATTAAAGCGCCGTCGGGAGATCTAAATGATGATGTGCACTCTGCAAACCGCTATGTCATGATGTTCATTATCATGGGCGCAGGTTCCTGTATGCTGCAACATGCAAGCGAAGTACATCTATTCAAAGTAGCAAGGCCATTCTAACCCTTTGAATATTACGGGCACTTTAATGTGAAGAATAAGAGAAAATCAGGTTTTGTCCTGGAATAGTGGATGTTTCCAGAAGTTAACAATTTCTTGCTTTGGCATGCTAAAGCCTAGAGCAGATAACTAAATTGTTGAAATAATTATTTTGTAAATGTGAAAGTGAATTACAATGATATCTTAATATACTTATAAATGTTGAAGAGTGGATCTATCAAGGAGGAATATCACTTTGAAGAAATGTTCACAGGATTTTGATCTCAGCAAACTTATTATAGATTGTCTTGGAAAGGAAACAAATAAATATGTTATATTTTCATAGCTTTCATAACTAAAATTGCATATGAGTAACGGTAAATTTAAATTAGATCGTAATGTTTGACTATATTCAGTATATCGTATGGTGCCAGAAAATAATGGAATAATACACACCAACAATTCTAAGGGGTTGTCTCGACTTGGATGGACTACACATTATTTAAATTGTACGTGTTGTATTTATTATTGAAATTTAAATTATTTAAATTAAATTGTACTTGGACTGCAAATTTTATTTAGGGCATGTTAAATATCCTATAAGTCTAGCGTTTTACAAAATATAGTAAGGAGCAATAAGCTTTTCCTATATTAAAGTGATCACCATTCAAAAAAGAGTCTTCAAATTTAATTTCAAAGGTAAATAAAAGGAGGAATTAGTGCCTAATGTTGCACCGCTTCTAAGCGGTATGAAGTCAGTAATACTATTATTGTAGCATTATCATAATATAACTAGCTTTTCTCGTATTGTCATTTACGGCCGAATTATCGTTTTTGATTGTTTCTCACGATGGTGTTTTTGGAAACTAGTAAGATAACTAGTTTAAATTTTGTTTTTGTAATTTTACATACTGTTATGTAGTTTACTTATAGAATTTTAATTTTTAAAGAAATAATAGTATTATTTAGAGCAATTTTTGAAACAATGAGTCACGTTCACATGAGTTTGTTTACCATTTTTATATATTTTTTACACATGTATAGCTTGTACAGGCTCTTCTTGCGAAAGCTTATTTTTCTATCAACTTAACTTTAATCAAGAATGAAACTACGCAGAAATAGTCTTATATTACATTTCTTTATAGATACAAATAGAATGGCTATATTAAAAAGTTTAAGAACTGTACATTGCGTACTGATTTTAAAATTCCATACTCTTCCATGACATGTGAGAAATAATTGAATATCGACAGGAACTTGAAAGAACAATAGTTCAAACCGTTAATAAAACATATCTGAGAAATGGCATATGTGACAAACTTGAAATAAATATTGTATCTTAAAAATGAAAGGTGTGTAGTGTTTAACGCCCGCTTTTACTACATACGGCACCGCAGCCGATGACACTGATGATACATGAGATGAAGATGGAGCATAGGTGGAATGAGATGGCTGGGGAAACCGGGGATCCCGGAGAAAACCCGCCCCAGCGCCGTGTTGTCCATCACAAATCTCACTTTTGCGGTCGCCTGGGATCGAACCCGGGCCGCCTTGGTGAGAGCCAAGCGGTCTAACCACTGAGCCACGGCGCGGCCTTGTATCTTAAAGGGTTCAATGTATTAGTTCTTACCTTTTTAGTCCCTACCACTTGCCATTTATACAAAATTTCTTTCGAATGGAAAGGACTTTAAAGTCTATTCCCCCAAAATTAGGTATATACATTCAGTTTCATTTATTTCTCAGATATTTCGAAAAATATTCCAAGTAAGGTGTAGTTTGGGGTTGGAAAATTTCCTTCATTATCTACTTTTCGTGTTCTGGTAGTGAATTTAAGTACAAAGTTTAATTTCTCCTGTTTTCGTATTTTGAGTTACACCGTAAGCGCACACATTTTATCCTGGAAAATAATGCCGTTTCTTTTTGGATTCAAAGGCCTCAGAATATGCATTCCGGAGAAACTCGGTGTTAAATTTTGGTATTGCAGTATTTCCACTATCTTCTATACACTAAGTAGTGTGTGTGTGCGTGCGTGCGTGGGTGCGTGTGTGTGTGTGTGTTGCAAACGTGTACCTATATGGTTTGGTACCTCTTAAAAATTGAATTTAAATTGCAATATTGAAGCTTCAAGGGAACTGAGATGAACTACAGTAGATTTTAAAAGTTTAACAGGTGGGTATCCTTAGCTGAAGTTTTGAACATGATATTTTTTGTGGGAAGAAAAACAAAATTTAAGGATATACCGATTACGGAAGCTAGAGTTCGAGAGCTACATAGGATGCTTAGATTTCCTCTTACGCCTTATGATTAATGGAGTTCTGTTATGAAGACATGGAATCAGAGTGGATGAGATTGGCACTGGCAGCTTGGTAATTTGCTGATGGGCCATGAAGGTTTTTTCCGGTAGATTCAATTGTTATTTCAGTCTATTGTTGTTGCGATGGTCACGGACCTATGGCTGAGCTGGGAGCAGAAAAGAGTCACGACAGTGACACTGTGAAGTGACAGCTATCTCCAAGGGGGGCCTCCAACATGCCCCCATCGCCCGCCGCACAAATGTAACGTCCCAGTGGCGTTTCACAGCCACGTCACCGTAATCAACATCGCATCAATCTTATGGACAAGAGTTTCGATTTCGTTTCATTAAGACACCACCTCTAACGCTGGAGAAATTTAACGGACACCGATTATATATTCATATGAGCAATTAGTGAAAATGGAAACATCACGAACGCTAAAATTCCAAAAAGACTTAAAAGGCTTTTACTAATATTCCAAATGTCTGAAAGAATAAATTTAGATCCCGTGAACATTGATTTTAAAGAATATGGTACTGTAATTAAATATACAGACATAAAGGAGTCTGTCATAGCGAAAATTAGCAGCTCATAACAGAATAAACTATATACCCGTAAAGTATTTAAATGTCTCGTGCTCTACTAGTGGTAGATGAAGAGTATGGAATCAAAAAAGATAGAAGTGAGTTAGGAATGATATTTGGAAATAGGTTTCATAAGTAGGAAAGAATTGAAGCCGCGTCTGAGAACCTCACTTCAATTGTGGCGCTAAAGAAGAGGAAGAAGATGTGCATATCTAATACACGTCGGTTTGCAGGTATTGGGATTAATATCAACATTAGGTTTTTGTGTCAGGAATCCAGTGACTATATTTATCAACTTCTGTAGTTTTGAACATATTTGTAACAGAGCTTAAACATTATTGACATGTATCTTGTAATAAGAACAGCATAGGACAATTTTCCAAAAGTTTTGAAATATTAAATATTCTATGAAATGTTAAGAAGAAACGTTTGAAAGATAGAAATAAATCTCTGTTTATTTTTGTCTTAAACGTTATGGAAAGCACTGCTAGTTATGAATTTTTACACAATCATTTAATTATTAATACTTTATTAGTATATTTAAACCGATTTTATAATTAAAAGTTATTTTTGTGCACATTAGTATTGTCACAGCTAATGTTATAATACTTATTAATATTGTGAATATGTGTATGAAGATATAGTGATATATTAAAATGCGATCATTAATGATGCGTAAGAAATAATTTGTATTTCAAATAATGCTTGTTACAGAAAAATGTTAAAAAAAACTGTCGTATAAATACTCTGTCATTTAACCTCCATCTCGCTAAAAGCTCATGTGTGAAAGTGCTTATTCGCCTCGCACTCAAGCCATACGGAATTGCAAATCAGTTATGTGTTACTCGAGAAATATTTTTTCTCTTATTTTGTTATTCTTATCTTGGTATAGGACACAGTCCAGTTAATTTATGGTCCTCTATCCCTTATGCCATTTTGGGCGTCGGATGAGGGAGCTACGACTATGGATTAGAGAAAGAAATCCAGTGATGGGTGATCAGTCCGGTTCCTGGAATGAGGAGAAGTGGATGGAAGACGATAATAGAGTAATTGGTGGCATGGTGGCGGGCGAAACCGAAGGTGCCGGAGAAAACCCGCCCCAGCGCCGTATCATCCACCACAAATCTCACTTTGCTGTCGACCGGGCCATCTTGGTGAGAATCAAGCGATGTAACTGCTCGGTCACGGCGCTGCCCTTCTTATTTTGAAATTATGAGTATCGGTATTTTTCAGCTCTATGGTCCCAAGCTTATTTAAACACAAATTCAGTCATTTGTCAACGGATTATAAGACAGTAAAACATGCAAGAGAAACTGAAGAATTAATATAATGTCATTAATAATTAATATAATGTCATTTCTGATTGCCATTATGTCTTTTACATACAAAATATAGAATTGGGTAACTATATATTTACATTAACTACCAAACTCTCACATCCCAAATTCCTTAATAACTGATGTAATTCAATATTATTTTGTTTTCCACTCTAGCAGTTTGGAAACAAATATATTCACAAGAATATAATTTCGTAACCATATGAATCAAATACAGATGGGCATGAAATCTGTCTGGAATAATAAATATCAACATCTATGGCAGATTAAGTATGTACTGAAACTATCTCCAAATGTAAACCATATTGTACACCATACTTATATGTGGTAAAACGTCTGAATGATGATCTTTCAGCTACATATCCTGTATAATTCATGTAGCCTTACTTAGGTGGCTATTTTGGCAAATTAAAGTGTTATGTATCCATTCTCGTTTCTCATTAACAGTATTAGGAAGGGCATAAAGTAATGTAAGTTACCTAAGTAAAGTAACAGAAGTGATGAAAGCAGACAGTAACAAATGATTACAAAAGTAACAAAAAAAAAGTGATTAGTTAACGAATAATACCAAAGTGATGAGAGACAGTAACTAGCTTTTTCGGAAGCCAAAATAATGGAGAAGGTAGTGGAATTTTGGCACCACCATTCACTGCATCCTGAACTTGTTGCTTTAACTCATTGCATAGCATCACCTTCTTTTCAAGAGATTGTGAATGGCTTCACAAGATAATATACCTATCATTTGGTGAGGAAAACCATATTAATTTTCTCCTTATTAAATAATTACATATAACCAATTGAAGTTATTTGCATCATTTATATTAGAGAATATGTTTTTTGTTTTTAATTTTTATGTTCTTCAGTAACAACGCTTTTCAAAATATCATTACAATGTTTACGTGTCATTAGAGATGTGTTCAATTTCATTCATAGCATATGTTGGCAATAGTGATCACTTGTATAATCCAACGTTTAATATGATCTAAAATTGAAAAATGAGCAAACGGATAAAAGCAGTTCACAGCTAGACACAATTCGCTTTAGATTGCAACGTATAAAAAGTTTGTATCTCATCTTGATATTGAAACGTAGTTTAAACTAAAGATTATAATTAAGAACTACGAACATGATAACCATGAAAAGAAATACTTAATTCTTACTGGTAATTGTTACGTGTAACCGTGAACGCACTGTGTAAGCTTTCCTGAAGTTAACTGTCGTATCCCTAAACCATATAACAAAAGACATGCGATGGAATAGATCTCAGCTGCGTAGCATCAGCTTCCATATTGTGACTTTGTGGGTTTGTAGAACTAAAAGTTTAATTTGCCGAAATTCTAAATGTTCTTTATTTCCGTAGCAATACACTGTTCAATTCTCACGTAACAACATTACATCACATATACAACACAATCTTCCAAGGTCGATGACAATAACAAGCGTTCAGTTTACAAGATCAGCTCTCGTTACAACAACACTCTCAACTGTTCTCTGCTAACCTCTCCCACGACTGTTTTACAACTGTCCGCTGGCGTATCAGAATCGCTTATATATCTCATAAATTCGAGAGGTTTCGAGTACAAATAAGAAACCAACCTTTCTGTGTCAATCACGATATCACTAGAACCTTCCAAACGTGAAATCCTATCTGTGCCGGCAAGTCCTTTATCTTAGATATCTTTATTTGCCGGCTCTTTGTGAACACTAACCACGCTATCGTTAACTGCTTATGCAAGCTCTTTATTACCGTGAAACACTATTCGCCGTCTGTTATCTATTTGCGCCGAAACTTTAATGCCCGTTGCCGCGACAATATTTTCTTCTATTAAGCTTTAAATACCTCATTAATGAAAAATATGTTACATTCCTTAAACTTCTCTGCCCACAATCATTTACTTTAGTGTATCTCTACAAACCATAAATTCGAGAGCTGATTTTTCTATCTTATTTCATGTTAATCGAGGTAGCCTTTGCAAAAATTGTTTATAGTTATATACTTAATTTAAGATACAAGGGGATAAGGTAGCCCTATCCGCAATCCAATATTTATACTACGCTGCTCTGAAATTATTTAATATGCTTTGCATTGCAGTGCGCGAAATAACGGAATAGCGACAGCAGTTTCAATAATGGTAAAATATTGAAAAATGTAAGGATCAGTGGTTTTTATAGTATTAAAATCGATATAAAAGTAAACTATCATATTACGTACAAGCTTACAACTAACATGTTAAACCCTTCCACTGAAAATCATCAAAATATTGCATAATACTCTAAAATGTATTATTTTCTATCCCAATTGTAGAATAACTCACAGTAATTTGAATAATTGTATAAAAACGACTACACATTTTATTTCCAATATACCACATTTTGCCTTAATTAGTCAGGTTTAATTATCAAAATTAGTTTTTTTTGCTTGATATACATTGTAGCTATAAGAAGCCAGCAATAGCAACAACAGCAATAATAATAATAATAATAATAATAATAATAATAATAATAATAATAATAATAATAATAATAATAATAATAATAATAATAATAATAATAATAATAATAATAATAATAATAATAATAATAATAATAATAATAATAATAATAATAATAATAATAATAATAATAATAATAATAATAATAATAATAATAATAATAATAATAATAATAATAATAATAATAATAATAATAATAATAATAATAATAATAATGTTTTTCTTTATTTTTGAAAAATTCAATTTTGTAGCAAAGCCCTATAAAATTACCTATCACATTCCACGTAATGCAAGTATGAACTCATTTACTTCTCTTTTCATGAACTTGTAGCTTATAAGTTATAGCATAATATTATGAAAGACGATGTTATGAATCATAAGTTGGTTATGAAATACATTCACATTTACTGTATATTATTTTAACAGAATTCAAAGTACAGGAAGAGTTGTGTTAGTTAAAATTTAAACAATTTTTATCATTTGTTTGTAAATAAACAGTGTGTTTCTAATATGTACATGTAATTTTCGTCCTATGAGTTCTTTCTCTAGAGATATTTCGTATATTTTTGCCAAAGGAATCTTATGATTTGGTAAGCTTTCCTTTACATTACGCTGGAATGCATCAATGAGATACGCCGCTGCTATTTTCCTTCAACTGTATTCCTGTTTCCATTTATCAAAGATGACAGCGATATTGCAAAAGACAAAACATGCAGTAGTAGAAAAGCCTTGCTGACATGTTTTACAGATGGTTTTTCCCAGTACTACAGAAAACACTTTGAACATTGTTTGGCTTCTATCGTTTATTCCTCCGTGTCTCCGATTGTTGTCAACACATACTCTTTGACTTACTAGCATGGTGGTCTATCTTTCTTTTCAACAACTCTGTTACTAAAAGCACCGAAAATAATGAAATATCTATCATTCCTTGCTCTATTATTACTTTGCTCTTCCTGTTCCAAGTAATGTAAGTATTTTTATTCAATATTTTCCAAGCGTTGGAAACAAAGGGATGTTTGGAATAGTAATGGATTATAAGAGTTTCTCAAAGGGAGACGCAGCTGGAAACATATGTTTTCTTCATGTTAAAAAGGGTTAATGGTAGGTTTCCCTACTACAACTGCTACACGCCCATGTTATTTACATATTTTATTAGTGATAATTAAACCTTACCAGTGTCGTTATGTTTTCTTACGTGGCAGTAATTTGAGGACCTTAACAATTTTAATATAATTTTATTATTCTTGATGTCCCGTTCGTTGAATGAAGCAAAAGTGAGAGTAATCGGGTAAGTTTGTAAACATCAGGCCTGGTACTATTGAGGTTAACTAGAGCTAACCATGACTAGGAGATGGAAAAACTCTTTGCATGCGTATTTTTGTGTTATTGAGAATATAATTATTTTCTCCCTTCATTCATTCTAGATATAGGGAGACCAGATAATCATTTTAACTAAAAGGAAATATCGCACTCCAGCTGAGGTTGCAGACATGGAGGCCAGCGTGTTGAAATTAAAACTACATGAAAAGTCCTATGAATTTCTATATTTTTACTAAGCTGAATTACCAGCTAATTTTTCAGATTTTGAAATGAACATCGGCCAGATAATTTATGACATCATACAAATGTTATCGGATGGAAGCCATTTCATCAGATAATTTGCCTATTTATTAACTTTTAGTGCCACTTAGATCATATCATGCTTCCAACCCGGCTTTCTCCATGTATGTAGAATTAGTTAGTTTTTTTTTGGGGGGGGGGAGCAAAGTGTAGAATTGCTTAAAGGACTGTAAAAGACAACTGATAATAAATAATGATTTATCAACCGAAATCCATATTTATGGTGGGTTAATTTTAAAATTATTATGGGAGTTTAAATGAAAAATAGAGTGTTTAACAACTAATGTTCACATTGCTCCGCCACGTTGAGAATTGCTTACAGCTTTCGCTCTTGCATTAGGCGTTTGCCCTTTATGAGACACTCTTATGCAAGCGAAGGGAACGGAGAGCAGATTTGAATCTGTATAATATTCCCGAGTTATAACGCAATGATGGGATTCTAGAACAATCCCCTATATTTGGTTACTTGAAGAGTGGAGAGGAAATGTATCTTCCCCAAAACGGAAGTGGGATAGAAAAATACATTGACGTTATTTGCTTTTAGGAGAGAAAGTGGGGCATCGCTGCTATAGGCTTTATTCATTCATTTCATAAAAATAGTACTTTCATAGAATTATTTATCGGCAACATTTTACAATTTCAAAAACATGCCTCATATAATTATGAGTCCAACAAACAGGTATATGATGCTTGAAGCTTATTATATGACATTCTCAAATTTCTTATTAGCATAAATCTTGGTTATAAGGGATATATTTTATAAATGATAGATAATAAGATTTAATACCCAAGGTCCGGAATTAATTGTTTGTTTTATAAGTAACCGGAAATAATAATTTTTGTCCCAGAATAATTGCATGAACACCAGAGTCATTTAGATTTATACTTTTAGAAAAAGAGAATATTCATAACGACCCCCGGGTGCGAATGCAGTTCTCAGAGACATTGTGAGGGAGTAGCAAACAGATGGCGGGAAGTCGAGAAGCATTTAGTGCCATAAGCTGTCGCCTGGACATCCTGCTTTCCGACACCTTTACTAGCAATTCATCTTCTACAAAACAGTCTTCCCTTTTCTTGGCACTTTTGTTTTGTTCTTTCTTAGCGCATGAAGACGTAAGAAGCTTGAGACAGCACAAACGCAACACAAATAACACCAAACAGGATACCGGATTCATTACTGCTACATGGGGCACCTGTCAGGAACACGTCACAGCGTTACAATAGATTAGCTGTGAAGCAAATTGCTTGGAAAGTTAAATATAATGGGGGCTTTACCAGTTACATCCGTAAAACTATTCTTATCAGAATGTGTTAGAGGGTAGAACGCGCTACCGATTAATACATCGATGTGTCTTTCAGAAGAAGAAAAAATAGTTATTAGCAATTTTTATTCACCTAAGAGGAGTTGAGAATATAACAATATCCATTGGTATGTTAACGTGTTTGTTGTAAACTCCCAACTCACTCTCCGTATATTTATAAGAATGTTTGGCCATTTCTTAAAACTCCCCGTTATTCATTATAGGATACACATTAGTTATATATGTTAATTGCACCTAAATTTGCACTCAGATAACACAATTTTTGAGCTGTAGATTTAAACATTTGACTGCAGTTTTTGAAACATGTGGTCATAAAAGCTAGGCCTTTTTTATTTAAATTCAACATTTTCGGCATTAATAAAGAAACATACCATATTATGCATCTGTACGTATAACACCATTCAGGGGTTTTAAAATAAGAGCAGTTATGAGAAATATGCTAAAATGAATAACATGACAAATCTTCAAAACACCCAACACAAACAAAAGCAGAGAAATTTAGCTGTCTTGTTTGTTTACTAAATTAATTAAAGCTTGAGACGAATGTCGTATGTGCCTACAACTGCATATTTATTACCTGGTTCTGGATAGAAACAAAATAAATTATATAATGTTCATGAAAATAAATGATGACCAGTGAAAAACTAACATGAATCAAAGATAAACTTGTAAATGATCAGAGGTGGTCCCGAAATCGCGGTCCCTAAGTTTCCAGTTCGAACATATCCGAAAGCAAGACCCCTTTACAAGCTCCTAACTCCCGATAAGGAGTCCACTTGGAGGCAAGTTCTGACTGCAGAGCCGACCGACTCTAGGGTAGAAACCTCTACAAAGTGCACATTCCACCGCCAAGCCCCAAGACACTGAACACCACCTCTGGGTCTTGTAATTCTGAAGCAAGATAATGAAGGAAGTGATGCATACGCGAAATGAAGGACAGGAAAGTGGTGGTATCGTTAGGCATCTGCCCACTTACCTAGAGAAATCATGAAAAACTCAGTGGTCCAAGTGGTGGGCTACGTTGATCCAACCGAGCACACTTCAAATGTGAGTCACCTACGTTAACGTGGCGCCATCTGCTTGAATGCTACATGTTAGATATTTTCGTCTTTATTTCATGTTAGTTTTGAAAGGTGGCAATAAGAGCTTTTCATTTGTAAAATGTATTTCCAAATTCTTTTCACATGTGTTAACTTTAGATATGTGGTCACAGCTTCAAAGTGGGCTTTTTGCGGGTGATGAAATATGAAATAATCTTGTAAGTGCTGTCTTGTAAGTGAATGCAACATAATAATATTTGTTGCCTCACTAAAATGATATTCTCAAGTACCAGATGTGTTAATAGATCAGTGTGTCTCAGGACGTGTTGCAGGAGTATTGCCTCAAATTCATTTATGTCCTACTTGCTGTGGTTTTCATTTTTAAAACAGTGGCGCCACGTCAGGTATATTACTTGTCATGTCTCTATAAACTGTTTGTTTTGCGCCTTAGAGACAGTGGCGGCTCGTGCGCGAGGAAACTGTCTGGATCCTTACACAGTGGATGGTTTTGAAAGCATATTTGAGTTATATACTTACTAAAAATTGCATTGTGTGTTCTTGGTTCTATCTATTCGTTATAGAAATTTACCATATTCTTGAGGTATTTATTTGTTTCTCCGGCATTTACTTATGAGCATAGTGTAATAAGGATGTCCCTGAAGACTAAATAAGTGTTCCCTTTTTAAAATTTAAACACTGCGTAACAAACATAATTATTTTCTAAACAACATATATACAAAATCAGGAGAAAACAGGAAGCCAAGTTTGAATAGTCCTTTTCTGTCCCATATTAACCACAGAATATGCATTGTGTGTCTCCGACAGATATTGAGTATCAGGTTGGGTGAAAGCTATACCCCAGTTATTGTTAGAATTCTAATATGATGTACTGAAAATAGAATGATGTTCAAAATAAAATCTATCTTGCTCATGCTCAACAGTTCTGCTGTTAGTATGCGCATTTGCGACAACCTCGGTCCTTCATTGTGCAGTGACTGATTTGGCACATGCAGTCGTGATTCGTCTTACTGCGAATCTTTGGTTTAAATTTCTCGTGCTGATGTGCCATTATGTTGCTCTCTCCGAACTCTAACGGCACATGAACTACTTCGTTATTTCCTGTCATGGATGAAGGGGTGATTTACAAGGACATACGTACGCCCAAGGGCATAAACGCCCTACACAAACAGGCCACCCAACCTACTGCACCCAACCTACCTATCCGAGTCACGGAGATATGTTAAATAATTCAAATACCATAGTATATTTTTGCGTTTGCCAATTGATGAAGAAAATGCTAGTTCAAATGTCCTTACTTGGATTCCTCTGATAGACATATTTTCTCAGAAATAATCTGATAAATATCATTATGAAAACGATATTGCAACACAGTGCTGAAAAATTTACAATCAGGAATATTTGGCTGAGATATTTAAAGTTATTAATATAGATAGTTAAGTACTCCTTCTGTCCCGATATTGCAATGGCAAAATAGACTGCTTTGGAGTTAGAGAAAATCTCTCTCACACTTTAGGCAATTATGCGAGAGTGGATGAAGTTGTGAGTAATGTAGTCATTTAATAAAAAAAAATCCATAATAACATAGAAACGGGAATACATTGTTTCATAGAACTTCTGAAATCTTTATAACCATGAACATGTAATCTATTACTAGTATTGATACCTACTAATCTAACCTATTAATCGTGATTTATATTTAAAATGCAATTTGAAAAATATAGTTACTCTTTCCTTAACGAAACAAGCGACCACGCTGTGCACTAACACGTTAGTTTCGCATTGGGGAGGATCCAAGTTCAGATCCCGTGACCTGCTCAGTCTCACCTTGAGTTTCTTAATTCCTGGTGCGTAGGCAAATATTAAGGAATTTTTCACCTGTTAGACCTTTTATTTTTACAACTTTCCTTTAAATACGGTTCGTTATAACATTCAGGAATGCTGTTAGATTTCGTGACGTGTGGTGGTGCCTGACAGTTCACGTAGATGCTTATGAAAAGAAAGGGCTGCCCATGGACTGCAGAGGGCAGCTTGGTAGGTAGGTAATCTCTAGGCAACTCTAAAAGTCAGCTGGTCTTCGAGGCTGAAATAAGGACTTAGTGTGGCTCTATCACCCATCTTTCTATGTCAATCCTTCTTCCCATCCTCCTAGGTTTTTTTTCCACAATAGATTTCTTTACATCACGTTGCACTAGGTACCCTCCATTGTATATTGTATACCTATTCTTTCCACAATATTTCATTATAGCTACTTTACATATAAAATGTTTAAATTTCAACTTAAGGATATGTATGACTGAAGTTTCATGAATATTTTAAAAACATTACATTTCCCTCTTTTTAGTCTATAAAATAGTGTAAGCCTTCCTAAATTCAAAGAATGCTTAAGTAGCATCTACAAGGCATTTTTAAATGCTCTAATCTAGTTTGAAAGTTACACGAATACTAGTGTTAGATATGAATTCCAATTCTTTATCATTGTTTTCTCGCTATTGAAAGTTTCATCAATTTTCATAATTTAAGATGCTTCTTGCGTTGCAGTTCTAGTGTTAAACTAATTAAATTGGCTACACACGTTCAGAGAAACACAAAGAATAGAAATTGCCCTGGGTTTTATTGTGAGATGCATTTAAGCACACTTTCTTTACTTCAAAAAACAAAAACTTGAAATTTTGGGCAAAAAAAAAAACCATATTCATAGCTTTTAAAGTTTTGGAGCCTAAAGTTATAGAGACACAGAGAAATCTAGGGAAAATTAAAAAAATGAATGTATTGGGAACCTGTTGTTGAATTATAATGCCATAATTTGTGTTATTTTGTCGCAAGAAAGTTTTAAGATGACGTAACCAAAAATAAATAAATTTGACCTATTTTCCAAACCATCAAAGTGAACTTGACAGAATTTGGCTGTATTATATTTGTAATAAGTTACATTTATGGTGTAAATCTTAAAAAGCTAGAGTTATTAGTTGAGGATTTTAATTTTTCAGTCATATGCCTTAAAAATATATTAGTTTGATGTGAACTCCATCTTACATTTCATGAATTAAGATTCCCTGACACGGTTTATGTAATTGGTATCTTTCTTTTGTGGTCTTGATATTATTTATTTAAATCTCTTATCATACGGCCATGGTTTTTGTATTAACTTTAATTACTTATGTGAGTTAACATTTTTTATATTATTTGTAAAAAATTCCTGGCGTTTGCTATACACACTCGTTCTTGAAAAGCAGAACAAAATGACACTCTAGCATTATCAGCCACCGGTAACGCGGTATAGTCAGATATATTCATAGAAGCTAGAATGAAATGCATATTTATTTCAAATTTAAAAAGCATTGAGATTTTGGTGCTGAAAACAATGTTAAAGGAACTTAAAGAGAGCAAGTTCAACTCAGAATAAAACTTGTTGGATCTCCACCGAAAAACAGTTATATACTCTTCTGTGTACCACATCTTTTATTACTTCAAGGGAGATTGGATGTTATTGTGGGTGTTTTAAACACTATTTTAAATTGTTATCGATTTTGGCAGGCATCACAACATGACTATTAGCTGTACTTCAGTGTATTTATGCATGTAAACTAAGCAAATCAAAATACCTTGACTTCGACGATATTGTCAACCTAGCTTCTAAGCAACAACATGGAGTAGCAAATAGAAGTCTGAGAAAAATAGCAATTTTATCTCAATTTGAAAACATTCGAATCAGTTTCTGGTGATGTTAGATAATTTTACTTGAATACTCTTCTAAGTTACGATACTGTTTTCCTTTCTATAAACCGATAATGATTTTAGTCTTGATATCACTGAAGGATGCATCAAAGTCATGACTTCAGTTATTTTAGTTTGGTAAATACCGCAAATGAAAGTTCGTTCATACAATCTAGGAAAGGTAAGTAATAATATTGATATTGACATAGGAAGTCCATTTTCCTTATTTGGGATGTCGTTCGATTTTAACTGACCAATCTAGTTTTTGTCTATTTGATCTTCAGGAAACATAATGTAAGTTCAACTTCAAAATGAGATAACGTTTTCTGAAAGACAAGTTACCATTTCTCATTTCTGCTGTAAAAACGTCCCCTGTTTCTTTGTTGATCAGCATTAGGCGGATTGAATCTTTCTAGGGTTATTCTTCAATTAGTTCTCTTCATCTTACATGAGTTCGTTCGTTATCTATTCTTTATGAAATAATGCTTACCTATGGAATCATTAATACAATTAAATGATAAGATTATTGTTTACTGTTTACAGGAATTTGCAAGTAGACCTCTGGCCGGGTTGTAGTTCACAGGTTTCGTGAATACAGTTTAACATGCTGACAGCAATGCATTGAAAGAATATAGTATGCTGTTTAGTGAAGGGAATGGAAACGTCTAGTCTTTACAAAGTCCCCCATGCTCCAGAGCTCCGATAATCTTCCCCTAATTTGTAAAACACAGACATAGAACTCGATTTTAACTATGGTTCCCGTTGTGGCACTCGTTCCCGATTATCGCTTTGACGGTAATTGTTTTAATGAAATATTTAAGGATGATAGTTGATTAATTTGCGAAAAAAAGATGCAGGCATCTCCTAGGTTTCAAAAGTGTGTTTTTCCTCCACAAGAGGGAATCTCAGGTAGCCAATCTCTTGACTTCACGTAGCCAATATTTTACCAAAGAGACTGGTGTGAAAAACCGCTGTTATGATCAATGTGGAATCAAGGGGTTTCGAAATCACCTCTATGAAGGAGTTGAACTAAATTGGTATAGTGCTAGACCAATGCGAAGAATTCCCTCTTTTTGAGGAAGGGATGAAGAATTATTTTCCTGTGTTAAATAGAACGAGATCTACGTTATTTATATGAAAGCTTTTATCAGTGACACACCTAGCTTTATTGTATTTTATTTCATTCAGCACCCAACACCACATTGCCACTAAAACCGCTAGTGTAAACATTTAAAACATAGGGCTAGTTAGACAAATTTTGTAGGATTCAGTGATGAGCAATCCAGCATCTAAAACATTATTCCAAACAACAGATCAGCTAATGCTGACAGAGGAAGGATTCTATTTGGCATTACTGACATAAAGTTTGTATTCCATCAAGGGCCACTTTTTATACACGTCACTATACATACATTTTGTGCATATAAAATAAAATCGGTTCCCATGGAGCTGAAGACGATAGTTTCATTTTATCCTTAGGACGGATGCTGCGTGGTAAATTAACAATGTGCATTGTATTCGGGGATAGCTTCCTCCCGGCAAGCCGCCACTGCACAGAGATGGACCGAAAAGAAGAGAAGTTTGTGTGTGTATACATTATCAATGAAGTATTAGAACATCAGCCTACACAGGCCTTATCAAGAAAACAACGAGGTCCGTGCAGACTGACTAAAGTGCCGTGTCTTGTACTAACACTCCATGTGGATACAGTTCCCCCTCCCGCCCCTCAGCCCATCGGTCTATTTTTCTTTATTTGTGTACATTTGGGTGTTAACCTTTTTTTTTATCCTCCTACTCCTCCTTCCTTTTTCCTCCCGCCATGCATTTCTCACCTACAAAAACAACATAATCTATCAAGTGAGAGAGTTCGTTAGGAGCAAAGAAGAGTTTTCGCGCCTCTGTCAATTGAGAGCAGCTTGTGAAATCTGTTACTAGAAGCAAATGTGGCATGACTATTAATGATGATGTTGACGATAATGATGACAGATCAAATTATTTTGACTACACAACACACATCTCTTTTGTCAGGGGAATATGCATAGCTTTGGGGGGGGGGATCTGAAGAACCCAATTTAGACCCAAAGATGTAGATACATCATCTGGAATGCCAAATCGTGTACAAGAATGTGTTAGATATCAACCAATTAGAGCAATGATCTACTTGAAAGTGATCGAAACGTGTGTATATACTGCTTTGTTTATTAGTGAAGTATTATTTATTTCATGGTTAACCTATTGAAGTATTTTGAAATTAGTATTGAATAATTAATATTTTTGCCCTGGCCTTTTAGATTCCTAGCGCATTCATGGTATACTTATTTTAGAGGTATGCACTAAATGTAGAGGCAGAGATGTATGACGAATTGGCCCCCGAAACTGCAATAGAACACCGCTAGCAGGTCAGTTGTGCCCTCTGTGCTATGGGAACAACCCCTAGGAGAAAGGGACGAGAGAGAGAGGGAGGCGGTTGAAAGCCGATCAGATTCGGGAAAGCACATGGTGGAAGCGTGGATAGGGCCATTACCGTTTCCAGGTTGACCTTTACAACCTATGTCAGGGTAAACCTTCACAAAACGCACCAGCCACACCATCGCATGGTATAGAGATGACGAAGGAACTGATGGGTACAGCAAATAATTAGCGAGTGGATAGCAGAAGAGGAACCATCCGAGAAAACACCTACGATCCTGAAATCAAGAAAAGTCAATGGTGAGCGACATCATTAGAAATTGGTACTTGAGATTTTACGAATGCGAGCTTTACAGTTTACCATAGTCATATTTTTGGTAAATTATTCATTAGTAGATGCTCAGCTTTATTTTATCCATGCCTACCCCTGGTAGACAGAAAGTATAACACTCACATAAACATCGAATATCTAAACTACCAATGAACTTCTTAATTAAGTAAATACAAATTACATATAATGTACGTGTCACATGAAAAGTCAGGAAAATATCTGGTGTACCTAATAGTTAATTCAAATTTCCCAAACTACTGTTATTTTAATTGATCTACTTGTTTTAACGATTTTGTTTAAAATAGCCATTAGGTACTACTCACGTGAGAAATAATTTTTCACTGAAGTGTCTATGAAGCTCCTTTATTGAAATAGAGTTTCTTTAATTTTAAGTGGGTCACTTCAGTAGCACCCCTCTAATTCAACGTGTTCTTCTGGCAGGCATTTGTACTATAACTCTATAGGAGGAGTCAGCAATTCCACGAATAAAATCCAGGGGCGGGAGGGATAATGTAAGATGATACTAAGTGTGGCCGGAATGGGAAGAGACAAAACGACTACAGAAGAATTTATAAAATATCCGTACTATCTATCTGGCACCGGCGCACACCACGAAACCTAGAAACATTGGATTATCAGCCAGGGGAGAGGGAAACCTGGTCTGAGTGGGTGGTCGATGGGAATTGAACTAGCACCTTCCGGATAAAAGCTTCACACGTTATAGCAGAGGCCTATCACCGATAAACAAGATTACAATCCTTAGCTTTCCCTCATCGTGTAACACACATACAATGAAAGTGGGTTGGTTGATGTTTCTATAAACAGTGGTTACTTGCAACCCTTTCTCTTGTTATTACAGCTACATTCTCAGCATCCGGTAGTAATTAAATTACCGGCATTGTTATATGTGTTTTAGTCTTTCCTGTTGAAGTTTCTCGACGGCTGCAGAGTTACGGCGCCGTAAGCAGAGGAAACGGTAATAAACACATTCCCTCTACTTAGACGTCACAGCACTTCCAACCAGACGACCGGAAGACCGAGGCTCCAATCTGTACTATAGACCTTGTCGTCGTCGACATCATGATCATCATCATGATCATCATCATTCTGTTTTCTTCCTTCTCTTGGCATACAAAGAGAACTGGGCATCAGATAATGCATAGCAACTCGTTCTTATAGTGTTGGATTTCACTTAAATCCAACTGTATAAATACATCTTAAACGAATATGTTGAACTACTATTTAGAGTGTAGTAGTGCATCTTATTTTAAAAAACTACTTTTCAAATATTCCTATATTAAGTAAGAAACTGTTATATGTATTACCTTTGCATTTTATGACATAAATTTATATTATAACCTTTTTCCTGCGGGGTTTCTGAATTTATTTCATAATAAGTGGTCAAAAATGTTTCGAGTGTTGAAGGTTATTAATTCACTAATTCCTCCCTTTGAAGGATCTTCAGAAGTGATACAAATCTGTAGCTTATCAGGAATTAACACAATAATAATAAAAAAACAAGGATATCTGCTAAGCTTATACAAAGTTTACAGAACTTACCTTATGGAAGGAAAAATTCAGAGGCCAAAATTAAGTTTTTAAATGAGCAAGGAAGTTAGTAACCTATAAGAAAGAATGAAGACATTTGCAAAGAAACTAAATGTTGACCTCCTCACAAAATGACTATATATTATGCAGATTATGATAGGGGGAACATTTCAAAAGGATGAGCAATAACTGGACCAGTCAGAATTTACCAACCATTAAGGGGAATGGGAAGACCTAGAAGGCGATGGACCCCGGAACAGGCTTGAAGGCGTAGCCACAAAAGGAAGATGGTATTCGAATAAAGAGATGACGAAAGAACAAAGAATGAAGTGATAGCCACTTCCAAGCTTTTTGAGGTTCTTTTCTTGCTCAAGACAAGACTGTGAGAAAGAAGTAGAATTCGCTGTATACTCTCTCATCATTCGTGTTTTTAAAAAAGAAGAGAAGAAAAGAGAGCAAGTAAAAACAACGGCGAAAGTTTCATTACTTGAATTACAAGGAGGAAAGAATCAGATGAACCGATTAGAAGTAGGCGTTCATAACATTCATGTGGAGGGTGTAACCGTTTATTAATTCTCTAGTTGGAGAAACTGAACTGAATCATTATTGCAACTTTGAACCCGAGGGTTGTCTTTGAAAAGAAGAACACAAAAGAATACCAGCGTTAGTGGAAACAGAAAAGGGAGAATAATGGCCGTGTAGGAAGAAGGAGAATGTGTAGATTGTGGTTACGCTCCCTGAATATGCACCAAGGCTACTATTTGGGCAAGTATATCTTCTGCGTGTGGTAATTTTGATTGAATGACCTCTGTAGTGATACGAAAAAGCAGCACGATAGCTGCATGCGTAGATGGCTAGGATCAGTTTGCAGCAAATCGTTTCAAACATGGCGTTGTTGCTCTACATTGACCCGCAATATTTGCTATTTAACCGTAAATCTTTAGTGACGACCTGCTTAAGAAATTTTGTCTCCCAAATTATTGGAAATAACGCATGACCAAGCGTATAATTCATTTTATAATTCAACAGCACTGAAGCGAAACCAGTTCCTATCACGTGATTTGCTCCACGAGGGGAAGATATTCTGATGTCTCTGGCTAAAGTTAGATATGAAGCAACTCCTACTGGATGAAAGCGAATACCAGCGAACTCTATTCCAGCCAACGAAGAGTGTTAATATATTTCAAGGAAAAGAAAATATAAGCAAATTTTAACTGAGATGTTAGAACCTTAGGAATAACTAAATTTCATCCTGTATACTACGAACGATTAATTAAATTTAACGAAGATTCCACAGGTAAAATAGAAAAGCTCTAAGTTATCTTTTTCTTACAGTTCATTTCTTCCTTTGTGTTAGAATTTGCGGTCAACTTCATTAGGACGTATGTCATCCTCTAAGAGATTAATACCTTTCTGGTCCCTCTACAATTATTTCTGCAGAAAATAAATAGACCTCGAGATATTTGTTTTATACATCAAAACATGAACGAGGGAAATATTTTAAAATATATTGTAGAATATTATCTAAACTACATTTATATTATCTTTAATTTCTCCCCTTTCCTGACTTAGGAGTTTCTTCATAATTGATTCTTTTTGTTTAGTACATACACTTTTTAGCTTTTAAAAATTGAGAATATATATGATGTAATAGATAATAAAAGAAACAAGGTGCACGGTGGATTTGTCTAAATCGAATGGATGGTAGTCGTGTAGCAAAACAGATATAGAAATAAAACCAGTTTGAAATAGAACGGACAAGAAAAATATGATCGGATCAATCTTTCCTGAAGATTTGAGGACATACGTAGTCTAATAGGCGAACTAAATAATAACAATTCTAATTTAGGCAGCGCTGACTGAATAAATGACCAAAGGTCAGGCTCCGTATCACGTGACGTAACTTCGATATAAACATTTTGCCAAAGTATATTTTGCTTTTAGGTTGTTCAAACAAAAATGGATTAATTAGATTTATTAAACGCTTTAATAAGTGTTTGCATCATATTTCTTCTGAGCATCTGTGGCGATAGTGTGGTAGTCTCACCTCTATAAACCCCATGACCTATACTAACCATATATAAAATGTGGATCTTCTTAATATATTGAATATGTGTATATTTATAGCATCAGTATTTCTGATATATTTGTTGTTAATTATTTCAATTATTCAAGTTTTTTTGATTTAATTGGTCATAATTCGTTCGTTTCTCACGTTGCCATAGTAAGCTGATGAAATTTTAAGACCAATATGCACCATCTGTGTTTCCCACAACAAATGGTGTAACGGAAGTAATTTTAAAAACTTCTTCTCTGTTGATATGTAGTAGACAAATAACTTCTGTAGGAATAGTTTTTAGAATCTATATATAAGTAAGGGATAGTGTGTAGCTCAGAGCCGTGTAAATATTACGTTTCAGATGTTTTTGAAATCTAAGTATCGCTATTAGATTTGTGAAAACTTTATGAATGCAGACTACAGAAGCAGAAGATACACAAATGCGTCAGATAGTCATGCGAGCAGTTCGAAATCACAGCTTTAGGCTTCTTCCTTCTAAACAATGGAATAAAATAGGCAAATAAGGCGAAATCCGCCCTCTTAATTACTGAGCATGCACACCGTCATCTCTTATATCTAGACATAACTATCCACTGTCAAAGAATCAACAATTTGAACATACAGCGCTTGATTTAAAACAAATGCTCAAGGCTTGCATAATGATTACATTGGCCTTATAATTAGGTTACATAATTTAAATTCTAAAATGCATTTGTAGGCGCCTGAAAGCTCGCGTCATAAATTTAACCAAAAATTATCACATCACAATGTATGGTTGAAGTCTTGTGTTTTATCATTTGTATTAACAAATTGTACGCGTCATTTTGAAGAAACGCATTTCGGCTTCAAAGAAACAGAGCTGTTTGGATCCACAATGCTTTGTTGTACCTCAGTGTAAAGCCGATGATGGGCGGATACGTTCCGAATCGACTTGAACCTTGTCTTCATTAATCATTGCGTTTGACGATAATGAAGATCGAGTCGGCTGCATATGTTAAAATAGGTCCACCTACAAGGGAAGCCTTAGGGAGCGAAAACCGATTTTTTTTTCACTTCAGTTCTCATTGTCGCTTTTAATTGCACAGTGATTACCATCAGTACATTTTTCTGTCATTACATACACTGCTTCCACGTGCTCATAGTGCATTTTAGCTTTATCTATCTCTTACTTAAGGCAGAAGAAGCACTCTATTCAACTCAGACATTTCTATATGGTCTGAAAATACACATATTGTGGTTTATAAAGTGGAGAGCGCATAGCACTCCGCAGGAGGAATGAATGAGGTGAACGAGCACAGTAGGCTACAGGTCATATACAGACAGGCCACAGAGACGCGCGTAAGTCCCTAACAGTTTTGCTGAAAGACCTGTCCTATTGTCCGGCAACTTCAGACGCTGCAGAGCCTTGTGCAACACCTGAAGCATGTGAAGGAAACGAATGAAGGAATAATGATGGAAGATTATTCATAATAGATAAGAAACCACCCCAGCATCCAGCTGTCAACCAGAGAATCTCAAAGTCAGAATGGCAGTCGAAATGGAATCATGCACGTCCTGAAAGTACGGCTACCGCGTACCCATAGTAATCTCACCAATTGATCCAAACATATTTTGCATTTGATACTTTCATATTTTACATATTTACTTTCGCCTAAATTTAAATACACATAAGAGGTTTTGCCATCCCTTTCCTTTTCTAAGCCCCTACGCTCCAAGCATTCCAGCTGATCGAGATACATTCATCTCCTAACTCTCCTCCACAGTTTCTCCAAATTTTAGTATACATTTGTGAGATATCACGATAAACAGGTCCAACTTTGCAGTTAAGCCTTTTAAGGACGTAAGGTGAAGACTTCAAGAAAACTATGTATTTTTATGACATATGCCGGGAATTCTTTGGAAATATCCTATTACTCTTCTTCACTGTGAATGCATTTTGTATGTTTGATAAACTGTAAGAGTCGATCAACATTTTATAAAGATATCAGTCAACGCGACATTTTTGAGGACTTAATCATTACCAATGATTTATATGTTGTGAATTTTTAAAAAATTTTACTTTTCTCTAAACGCTTTTTCCCCTCTCTATGATCTTTAACACAACTACTCATTTATTTACTCATTTGTACATTGAAATGTGTAAACTGAATTGAAAGTTGGTTGAGATGAACAAAATTAGCTTGCAAAATAATAAGTAGAGGAAGTGTGTGAGATCAACTTTAATGCACGATTTCATCAACAGATGTTAAAATCGACGTTAACAAATGTAACGCAACAATTGTCTCAGCGCTAGCAAAGCTGTTAAATTTGCTGCATTTCACCAACCTGTTTTCTGAAAATGTTAACAAGCACGTGTTAATGGCCAAGATACTTGTAAATATTACAGCTATAGAAGGCTATGGATGAGTCGTATTATTTTCTGAGCATACTGCGATGCGCTTTTGTCTTCATTTTTGTCTGCACACAGCAGAAATAACGGCATGTAAACAAAATCGTAAACAAAACCGTGAGACAAATTTCTCATCGATGGAGAAAGAATTATTAATTGAATTGGTGAAGAAGTGTAAGAATATCGTGGAAAATAAGGGGACGGATGTCACGTTGGATGTGTCCCTTATTTTTCATTATGTGACATTCTCCGGGTGTCACGGAGAAAGATGTCACGTGGGAAAAAAATTGCAAACGAATTTAATTCAAATGCATGTGTCACCACTACTACAGAAGCACGAAACAACTTCGTCAGTATTACGTAAATTTAAAACGAGGTACGAAGAAGGACAAGTGACGAGTGACTTTAACGTTTCAAGATGGGAGGTGGATAATGTATTATCTACATAATTCAGTGAATTATAATGTGAATTATAATTATTAATGCTTGAAGCAAAGGCGAGATCGACATATTCCTTTCGATGCATGTTCTAACCTCTCTTTTATTTACGCAGTAACCTTCATAGCAAATTGTTTTGACAGCCTCTGTAGAACATTTTCTTCTAATAGTTCTCAAAGTAATTTCTCCTCATAGGCCGCACTCTATTACGAATACCATTTAGACGGTCTTAAATATAGAAAATCGAAAAGAACAGGTACGTTCACGCCCGTCATCTTGACTATTTACAGTTGTTAAGGACTTAACATCAGAAATTTGACTTGTTAGTTTTGTAACTATTGCTAAACTCGTGTTAAGTCTTAACATCTGTTGGTGAAATTGGTCATAAGACTTTTAAAGGTATTTTGGAATCTCTTTCCTGAGTACTCCCATAGAATATTAATTAACTCTTTCTTATTCTCATATATTAGGCATATATCGTGCTAAATATTGAGCTATTAAATCTTAATTTATTTAATATGGCATATAATTCACATATATGTAAGTAGGTATGAAGTGGTTAATATCCTATGTTTTAAGTGAAGAGTGATTATTGCTTCAGTCTCTCTCAGATTTTAGTTCCTATTTCTGTACTTCGTATTACAGGTTTTAAATACGTTCTTTTTGCATTTTTCTTTCCTTTTTCGAGTAATTATTTGCGTGAAATACGATGCTTTTTGTACCATATATAAACGGACTTCATTTAGTTATTTCTGTTTCGTTGTCCATATGATGGAAAGGAATAGAGCGAAAGAAAAGGAAGATAAAGAATCGAAATCGACTGTTTTTCTTTTTCTGTTGATTAGTGGTAATTCTTCCATTAGGTCTGTGTTGTAACTCTGAAAGTGGAAGTTGTTAATTATGTTGATATCGCGGATGCACAGCCGTATGAAAGAAAGAGAGAGGAACAGGAGGAATAGAGATGCAAGATGATTGCCGGTGTGAAGGGTAATTTAGTGAACAACCCCGTTCTATGTCGTCCACTTCAGTCTATTGACTTCTTGTTTATGTGTGTCCTTCTCCGGAACAACATATCATTTGGCTGTCGCCACAAGAATACTAACTCTTCTGCCCAACACCTTACCTGAATAGCTAGAAATAGATAATGCATATCTAGTCCTATCTCAACGCTGCCAATGGAATGTATTTTATATGCTAGGTGAACCCGCAACTCTGCTCGCGTTTTTAGATAACTACATTAATCTCCACTTCACTTTTACATTACGTCATCTTCCTTTCTTTCTCATACTCTTCCTCTCTAAATGTACATATCATTGGATATTTAGAAATCACAATCTGCAACCTCCAACACATAAACTCAGATCCATCTACCAACATAATTGTGTGATTCAAATAACTCAAAGTACACACCCGGTTGGAAGTGAAATACAACCTAGTTTTCCATGCCTCTACAGCATCTACATCTTCATAATCTATTTGGCAAAAGTTTTGTTATATGCAAATTTTGATGTTATGTATACTCAACTATTAATCCAAATTTTAGATATTATGCAAGTCATTCTGTTGATACATTTTGTAGACAGTTACAATAAAAATCAAAGCACTCAACGCATACGATTCTTAATAACTACTTGGCCGAGTCAAGTTCGTCTCCCTTTGGGTCTTACCGAATTAATTTTTGTACATTCGTTCCTTGTATAAAAAATGGAAATTAGAAAGTTGGGCAACATTTGAATATTTTTTAAAAGCGACTTTGGGTCGTAACAATTAAAATTTCCTTCTTCCTTAAACACAATCAGAATTAAAATATCTTTGAATAATTGTTGCAGATTCATTTAATTAAATGGCTTTATTTTTATACACTAAATACCAAAGATGGAAAAATAGAAAGAAGGTACTAAAGAAAGGGAAAATTACACAGTAACTCACACATAATTTGAAATTAAATACTAACCTACGTATGTTTAAGAATTGCAATTGCATATTTATTTACATTTATTTAATTTGCACCCCGTACACATAGGTATATGTTGTTTAATTAATTGTTCTTTCACACTAGCCGTGTGTAGGACTCACTATGAAAGGGTAGAGCCAGACTGAAAATTTCAATGCCATAGCCGGGATTTGTACCACGGATCTTCTGGTCTCCGTCCAACCGCTCTAAACAATTGAGCCACTATGGCCAACGTGCCGTCATGACATTAAATTCTCCAACTGATTCGTGTTGGTAGAAGCTGACTCTATCTTTCCATACTTTAGCCTACACACGGCTAGTGTGAAAGAACAATTAATTTTTCCTTTAATTGACCTAATAGTGGTTCACTACAAAGCCCGGGCCTTAAAGTACTTACAGCATAGTAAGTCGCCATTAAGGTAGTTGTCTCTTGTGTTTATGAGAACTTCTATTGGTTTACCGGGAAAAACACGAGTCAGTTGGAGAATTTAATGTCATCTCGGCACGTTGGCTATAGTAGTTCAATGGTTTAGGGCGGCTGGACGGAGACCAGAAGATCCGTGTTTCAAATCCTGGCTATGGCGTTGAATTTTTCAGTCTGCCTCTCCCTTTCATGTTTGTTCATTGTTTCATGTTTCTTGATTTTAATTTTAAATCTTAATTTTAATTAAGGCAATTTATTTAATTTGGACCCCATACACTCACACACACACACACACACACACACACACACACACACACACACACACACACACACACACACACAAAAACCACACACACATACACACAGGCACACTTATATATGTATATGTATATTGCTTGTTCATTTTTTCCTAATTCTTAATTTTAATTTTCTTTGTTTCAGGTAAGGCAAATGCTTCAGTTGCTCTACATCCCAGCATGAAATTGCGGTAAGAACCCAAATTTTGAAATAGTGACTATACTCTCTCGAACTCTTGAACAATGAAATGCTGCAAATCCAGTATCCATTATTCCGACAAACCCAAAGGTATATAATAAAATATGACGTACTATTAAACGGCAGAATTAGGCATTCTTCATAGCAGCTCTAAAGGCGTTGCCCCTTTGGTTTGACATAAACCTTGTGCTGGTTCTACGCCCCTTTCGATAAAACGCAGTCGCTTAATTCAAGATTGGAATTTTGCAATGTAGCGTTGGAGAATCTAACCCGGACATATTTGATCGCCTTTGGAGAGTTTCACACCCAGGGTTTGTAAACTTTTCTAGACCTAACTACATTTTTATAGTATTTATTTTGTACTGGTGAAATATTTGTCATTGTCGTTGCTTGAATCGTTGTACACAGATGATGAGTACCTGTCAAGAATATTTGGATTAATGTAGTGTGCAGTCCCTGGAGGTTATTTTATTTGAATAATTATATGTGGAGTTTCCCCAAAGGTGTTTTCAGAAACATGTTATATGCCTAAGAACTCTAGAATTCTTGCTGCCTCTGAATCTGAAAAAGAAAATAATAAGCATTATAATTCCCTGAGCTATTTAATCACTTATACAGGATAATTATTTCTGAAACAAGGTTTAGCATGCATCGCTATACAAACACAATTCCGTTGTATTTTAGGATTTTAAGTTATTATACAGGGTGTTTTAAAACGACACCGAACGAACATATAGAAGTAGTTGCCCAGCTTCTCTGTGACACATATAGATAGTTTTTACCGCCAATAGAACCACATAAAAATGCTCCACAATGAGTGTGGATTAGGCAGTGACAGGAACAACGACGCGTGCCTCACGCTGCCGAAGTTCGCAGGTATAGGTCACAAGCCGTGCCGCGTACTGTAACTGTTTGTAAACATCGACACACTCCGCAGTAGCTTGCTACTATTAAGAATTTCTTTAGCTTATGAAAGCGCAATAAAGAAGCTATTGCTTAATTATTGCTTATGAGTATTCAGCATCTTCCAAAATGCCATTATGGCAGTCCATGATGACAAATGAACCTGTGGAGATATGCAACTTATACCTTTTTGAGGGAAGCTTATGTTAGTGAGGTTGAGGATGGAAGCATTAAATGATAAACAGAACAGAAAACAACATCAAAGAATTGTAGATAAAGTAACCAAAACTAAATGGCTTATGCAATGAGACGAGGATTTTATTTCAGGTGTTTGATAATACTAAATAAAGCATTTGTAACTGATAAGGAAGCTGTTGAGATTTACAGTAAGTGGTTGAAAGTATTCTGCAATTAAGATCATAACAAAATGCTCTGAAGTTAAACAAATAAATGTTATCATTGATGTAACTATTTTTACAATTCATATTTTTAATAAAAATAAATTAATCGTGCGTTCGTTGAACTCCCTTCAGCTCTTTCATCCATAAACACCACATCCGTCATTTCGACGTACGTATAGCGCTCCATATTACTTGGATTTGCTGTGTAAGTACGCGCAAAATCCTCCCTGTTGGGACGAAATGTGTAGTTTTACAGTGAAGAGCAACCTTGCAACTGTCCGAGGTATTAGTCGACTTGCACAAATAACTACCCTTTACCTCATTACCTGAAAGGTAGGTTAGAGTCACTGATAAAGAGCAAGAGGTAAAGTTTTTGTTTTCGTGGCCGGTGCGTCCCAATTAACTACTTCTGAGGTTCGCATACCAGTGGTTCCTAATCACAAAATCATCTAATATTTAATGCTGCATAAACTTATACCTAACAGAACTTCGAAATTCGGATTAGTTAAGTTATAAACTACGCAACGATTATAGTCGTTTGGCAGGCGGGCAATAATAGCTCAGTAACAATGTATTATAAAGAATGCAATTTCATTTGTTGCAATAGCTTAAATAAGTAAAATATTGCTTTTATTTGCTTACTTATTGCAACATCACTTGGTGAATTTTCGTAAATATCCAAAGTTGTTACTTAGTGATGATGATAAATTAAAAAAGTCTACAAGAACCGTACAGAAGTTACCACAGCATTCTACGAATGGTAATTCTGGTGCTCTTATTTTCTTTCTTTTGCAAAAGTTTGCTTCATTGACCTGCGAAGAACATTTAATGTTACGCAGCTGTAATAGTTTTCGTGAAGTTTGCCCATTTTGACTCTGAGGGCGCTGTAGTAGTTTGTGCAGATGGGTTGAAATCGTGAAGGAAATTAGAAACGGCCCATTCCATCTTGGTGCTCCTGGAATAATGACGTACGTTTCTTTCGCCGCGCGTACGGTAAGCCCTAAAAGGTGTTATTTCTGTAACCGGCGTAAACATCGATTAAAGGGGAAGAGAGTTGGAACTGATTAAATAAATGTTTGGCAACGTTGCAGATGGGAGGAACTCATCACATTCGATTGTTATCGCTTGTCTTGTGGTTACATCATTTCGAATAATGTTTGCGAACGGTAGGTTGTAATTTACGTCCTCCAACGTTAAGTCACATCGGACGATGAATGGATTGGGTGAAATGATGCTCAAATGACACCAGGGTCCATAGACCTTAGAGTTACCCGACATTCATCTTTCAGGATAAGGAAAAAACCCGGAAAACCGTATCCAGGTAACTCACCCTGACCGAGATTCGAACTCGGGACCTCTTGAACGTGAGGCAGACATGCTAACACCACGCTACCGAGGCGGGCCGCACGGTAGTGAAGTTCTGCTTCACTGATGGGGAAGTACTTTCTACTGCTTTGAGGAATATTTCTCGTAATAATCAGGAATTTTAGGATATTAGCTAATTATAAGGTTTATATTATATATAAAGAGAGTGCAGGTATAGTCTTGCTACTCGAACGGTTACGCGTTGCCGTTCCTGTACTAAGCACCAATGAAAGCATCACTTCAGCCAATTGAATTCGTAGGAATCACAAATGACAGATAGATGTTATGTTCACGTGCAATAATCAGTGCATTATCCAAGAGGTTTCTATTTACAAGGATAAAGCCATGGTAATCATTCGAGCAGCACAATAATACTGTAAAGAGAATCACGGTATTCTGTTAAATGTGACACAAACACTTCCAGTCTTCGTTCATTATCTCTTATATGTCCTGATATTCTATGATATCTTCTACTGCCCCAACGTTTTTCTTTCCATTCACCATAACTCAATTTCTTACCAGGTTGTAGAATGTGTTTTCACCGTACTGAAAAATGTCGATGGTGCTCTTCCTTTAACTACTGTATAACAATTTCGCTTACTTTATCCTGTTTATATCCCCATTTAAATATCGTCTAACTCACCTGCCTCGTCTAAGTTTCAGCACTACAGTGTTACACGATTGACGGCCTCACGATGTAATGTCAATTTGTAGAGGTGATCTTGCTTCAATCTCGAGCTGAAACCTATCTTAAGGTATGTGTGGGTGTGTAATAAAAGTATGGGTGACACCAGAATCGAAGTTTGAAACGTTTAATGACTTTTTAAGTATTTACTTACACCGAGAGGTTGCCGCCCAAAGGAAGTGAATATATATATATATATATATATATATATATATATATATATATATATATATATATGGAGTTAACGTACTCGTAGTTGAATCTTACACTGCACGATAGCACGTGATTCTAATATTGAGGCGAGAAATGACACTTTATTCAGCTACGTCGTGTCCCATCGGCAAAAAGTCTAGAACTGTCCAACATTTTGTTTGTATTAATTTACGTCCTCCAACGTTAAATCATATCGGACGATGAATGGAATGGATGAAATGATGCTCAAATAAGCCCAGGGTCCATAGAGCTTAGAGTTTCCCGACATTCGTCTTTCAGGATAAGGGAAAACCGTGGAAAAAACCTTATCCAGGTAACTCACCCTGACCGAAATTCGAACTCGGGACCTCTTGAACGTGAGGCAGACACGCTACCATCTACGCTACCGAGGCGGGCGTCCAGCATTCTGCCCAGAATCTCTTACTTACTACCAAAATACGTTAAATCACCTTAGCTACTGCTAATGACTCTAAGACCCCCCACTAATATCTTCTAATAGAAAGCTACTTCTACATTACTGAAATATTCTGCATTTCATCCTGAAGACTCTCCATAAGTTTCTAAGAAATCCTTTCACATATTCCACGAATCCAAGCTAGCCGGTCACACCTATTCTGGCAACTTTGGATAGTAACCTTGCCCTCACTAATGTACACCTATCTATTTATCAGAATTCACTTGAAATTAGCCCTCGTTAATTACCATACTTAATGACATCTTACCCTGAGCCAAGGCATAATTAACAGTCAAACTTAAAACTCTTTTAGCATTTAACGCAAATGCACAAAATATCCATATTTAATCATAATAAAAGTATTACTTTACTTAACTGATCCACAATTTCGGTATCAATATACTACCACTCTCCATTCATTTCTTCCTCGGTTCTTTCGTATAGGACCATTAAAAAAATGTGTGTGTATTTTTTATAAGGGCTTTATTTGTAACACTATTTCTATTTCTTGAAACTCTTCCTGACGCACCTTTGAAAAGTACTGAACTTAAACTCCAAAACATCCAACACTCAGTTTTTTTAACTAAGTTGTTCACACACACACACACACACACACACACACACACACACACACACACACACGCACGCACGCTCATACATATACACTCACAAAATAACTCACACATAGATCTTACTCCTTTCTTGACGGTTCAGAAGGCCTCAAAACATATTTACGGTGATATCTCAATATACAATTATATCTTATATATACAATCTGTATGTGGAATACAGTGCTTTCCTACTTACTATAGGCAATAAACAAAATGAATGTAAAGCAGTAAGTACGTGGCGTTTTGAGAAAGCAACATTGAATGTAACACAGATTGTTTAAAGGTGTTCTAATTATCATTTTACGCAGTTAAAATACTTCTGTGTCAACATTTTCAACGCCCATTGTTATGTTAGTGTGAAGAACGAGCATAGCAAGGAGCAGCTGCAGCCTAGGTCCAGTTCGATGCTCTGATATACTTGAGCGTCAGGACGTTCTTTGCTCTGTCGTAAAGCTTGATCCTGCCGCAAATGAACAATAGCACATCGATAAAAACAAGCCATAACAATAAGAGTAGCCTTTTTAATTATCCTTAACGTACACAGTAGCACAGCGAACGGAAATACATTACTGTTTTTAATTACCTATATCAACCATAGATAATGTTCCATGCTGTATCATTGTACACGGCCTTGCCTTTGTTTACTGCTGCGTCCCAGTCATATTTCCCATGCCCGTTGGGTCACTTAAGTGTTTTTATGTGAGATATTTTATGACTCACGAGTTCACTTACTGTCTCCATATCAGAAGGGCCACCCTCCATTGCTTGTAGAAACAAGCAGTTTTTCCTTCATCCAGAACGCAATTACTGAGCGTGTCGTTACTGTGCATAATTAATCTCATTCACTTAGGAAGAATATGTTTAAACGGCAACCATGCTTTGATGCGACAGTTTAGTTATTATAGAGTGAGCAAAAATATTGCTGCCAGATCTTAAAAGGTTCTTGATTTTAAAAGTTCAAGCAACGTCATTTCAATTCACGTGTGAACTTCAAATTCACAAAAGACAAGATTTTAAAACTCCTTGCAGGATGTCATTGGTGAAATTTTAGCAATTTCAAACAGAAACTATTTTATTTTTATCCAATAACAATGAATTGTAACTCTACATGTATAAGTTAATGGAAGTTTAGATAACTAGGATCTTGGCCACATATACAATGTTATAATCGTGAGCAAAAATATGAAGCAAGCTGGAGTTGAATTTTGTGTGTGTAACGTTATAATAAAAAAAGGTCTCTCATATTCACTAGATATTTTTATGGAGGAGTTTCATACATTCACTATACAAGTTATGACTATTGCTAACTAATTAGTCATACGTCGAAGAGGCTAAAAATTCATTTTGAAAAAAAAAAAATGGACTTTGTTTTTTAATTTTAAATCCTCCAACGTTGTCACATCGGACGATGAGAATGGGTGAAATGAAGCTCAAATGGGCCCGGGGCCCATAGAGCTTAGAGTTACTTGACATTCGTCTTTCAGGATAAGAGAAAACACCAGAAAAAGTCTTATCCCGGTAACTCACCGTTACCGAGATTCGAACTCGGGACCTGTTGAACGTGAGGCAGACACGCTGTAATCTACGCTACCAAGGCTGGCTATTTTAGATTTAAATACAAAATTTGATAAGCAGCAGGGCCTTAGTGGATGGGGAACGCGGATGTACGCCGTCCCACCACTATTTTTCGTAGGGAGACGCAGTCCCCTTACTAATATTATTTATACCTTTTCCAATTCATTACACTCCTTAAATAAAACATTCAAAATACTGCGTGATTTTCAGTAACAAATTACAATAGTAGTAAGTCGAAATTAATTTTAATACGTTTTCCAATATACGTCGTAACTTCAAGATGCGGCATTAAACTTAGAGCCATATACTACAAGGGGTGTGCAGAAAGGAAGTTCTGTTTCAGTTTATTTCCGCTGCAGCGCTGCGATCGCAGTTCCGCACATGCGCGGTAGACGCTCTGTATCAAGGAGAAGGAACGTGTGCCATTGTGAGATCGCTGTCAGCAACGTACGATTTGTTGTGCTTGTTTACAATGTCGGTGTTGTTTGAAAATCCCGCCGCTTGTGAAATCAGACCTGTGATTCATTTTCTGAATGCTGGAAATGTGAAATCAATTGACATTTATCGGCTGTCAAAATGTGTTGTATTTCTTCACGACAACGCACGACCATAGACTGCAAATGCGACGAAAAACATATTATAGGGATTTGGCTGGGACCTGTATGACCACCCCCCCCCCTCCCCGTACAGCCCTGACCTCGCACCTAGCGACTTTCATCTGTTTTTGCATCTCAAATCTTTCCTTGGCGGTCAATACTTCACCGTTTTTAATTTAGAAATGAGATGAGATGTGATTATGTGAAAAAATCGAATGTTTGTTTAATTATTGTAAGCATTCAGCCACATTTTAGCGTGAAAAAGGAAATATATATTACACGGTAGATACACACTTAACGTTAAAGTGCTACCGCATAGCAAAACTTTGCATAGAATTTCGTTGATAGTACACATATTTGTCACGTGTTTGATAAAACAGTACGAATATTCCCTCTAATCACAGCAGTCAGCGCAGTAATACGTTTTCCCGCTTTGTTTACATCTCCCCATAAACTAAGGGCGGTGCCGATATAACAACTAATGGTGACCATACTCTGCAGGAGGAAGGGATGAAGAGAAGGAATCGAATGAGTCTATAGGCCGCAGGAAGTTCCTGAAACAATTCAGTACTCGAGAGCCAGTTCCACTGCTGGAGTTGCCTGAAGAAGTTGATGAATGACCCGTAGATCTAGGGTCTACGGGGATACTATTTCCTTGGATCGAACAGCCAGGTCTACTGTAAGGCACAGAAGTCCATCTAAAAATGGCAAGGAAATGAGAGATAAATTATGAAAAAGAAAATCGTGGTAAATGAAAAGTCATGTCGAAACCTCCCGAATTCGAGTCTCGCACGTTATCCCCGAGCCATTTCGTTCGGTGTCAGGGCACAAAATTAGTTACCTTGTGTATTCAAAATCAAAGTTTTCTCTTCATTAACTTGGCTAGTAGAAGTTTATAAGTGTAGAAAATAAATTTTGGAGTCACTGTATTTAAAATTACACCTTATAGTCGTAGAAAAATCTATATTCAGAAATGTTGATAGCAAAATTTAATTCTAAGTCTGAGGGTTGTGGACTTTTAAAGGAATGAATAGGTTGCCCCTTTCCGAGTACGTGATGTTTAATTCTTCAGCTCTGATATTTTGAAACCTACACGGAGTGGCCCATATAGGATGACGTAGCAATGTGTAGAATAGTCAAACTTAAGCTTAAAGGCAGTGTAACATACCAAATTAGATACGGATAAACAATAAATAGCTATGAATACCAGAGCTGCCAGTTCACAAGCTCTTGTTTTGTTTTATCTCTGCGACGACAATGAATACTGACATCTTGTTTACAAGCAGCTACACCTTCAAGTATGGATTTTGCCACACCAGTAATGAACGCAAATGCGTGACAGTATTTCTTTATTTTTTGTCACTTTGTGTCGTCGGGGCGAGTCGCTCGCTCGCTCGCGCGCGCTCACACACACACAAACAGCTGAAGGGCGCCGCCCGCACCTTGCCTGCCAGACTGGTTTCACCTCTTGCCCCCTCCTTTCTTGTGGTAGGTATGTGTCCCAGAGTCCTGCAACCTTATCTATTGGGTCCAACACGGCAATGTTTTAGTGTGGATAAAGAAGGTGTGGCAAGTCATCCCATTTCCTTCTTAATGAGACAACAACTTTAATGTCTGACACACACAAACATTTTATATTATGATTGACAGATTATACTTCTTTAGCGTATACAGTATGAACACCTTGTTCCATTCCTTTTTGTCTTGTATTGTTGTTAGCATCATTATCCTTATTTTTGGTGATTCTTTTCTGCTGTGGAAGTTTGAAAAGTGCACCTGTATTTCATAGGTCATCGAAGATATAGCATGTTCTGTCAGCTCAAAGTCACGGTTTTCCATACATGACTAACGAATAGTCCTTATCTTATCGATTTCAGATTTTTTATAATTAACTCAGGGTGCTGGCCTTAAAATACTATCAAACTTACGCATTAGCACAAATTCTGGACTTTTATTGGATGCTTCTCTTAACATATTAGTAAAGTACTGCTATCCAGTTTTCGATTCCAAAAATGCTATTTCCCATTCTCAAAGTGCTTTACGATATAAGCCACAGCATAATACAATATTTCAAGAGAATTTCAACTTTTCCTATTCAGTAACTGAACCCTCAGGAGAGAGCTCTCTAAAAAATGTATATTCTATTTTGTTAGCTTCTAACATGTAACGTAAGCCTTAAAACACATTGTGGAAAGCAAAGCTCTTCAGCAAGACATACTCATGTATAAAAACATTTATAAAAATCTTATTATAAATAATACTTCATATTCGGTTTGAAAACAAATTTGTTATGAATACACAAGAGCAAATACTTCTAGCTACTTTAATTCTAGCTACTTGAGTCTATGTTAAACAAAGGCACAATGGATGAAATGTGTAATAAGGTAAAGTATTAGTTACTTTCATCAGTATTTTTTATATTTATATTTTTATCAAAAATGTGGTACTATAAATGCCAATTGTTCCAGAAATTTTGGAAATCGTGTCTGTCCCCAACAGGAAAGTTGTTTAGCACTATGAGTTTCAGCTTAATACCAATACTAGGAGCTCATCATCTTTAGATTTCATTTTCTGCAACTCTCCAGTTATTAAGCTGAGCTTACGTTGATAAGACGAAAGCGTGCTCAGAATTTTGTTTCAAAGCTTTTCTATTTTTTGACATATATTTAATGTTATAACATAGACACGTAGAAACTAATGTTAAAAAGTATGAGTGACATACGAGGGCTGTTCAATAAAGAATGATTTTTTTTTTTTTTTTTTTTTTTTTTTTTTTTTGGCAACGTACCTTTACCCATCCTCAACATTTTGATGTTCCTTCTCAAAATAGTCTCCTCTGAATGCGATGCACTTATCCCAGCGTTTCTGCCAGGCTTCAAAGACATGCTGGGAACCATTTTTGAGAGATCTTTCAAAAGAGACTCCGCAGCCTTCACCACTGCTTCTGATGATGGATAATGCCTCCCACGAAGGCGTTTCTTCAAGCTAGGGAATAGAAAAGGTCACACGGGGCTAAATCCGGAGTATAGGGAGGGTGAGGGATGCACTTCACGTTGATTTTTGCAAGATATTTAGCAACAACATTGGTAATATCCGGCCGCGCATTATCATGGTGCAGCATCCAGCCTGTGGGCTTTTGCGCCTGATATGGACTTGCAATGTTTTCAGGACATCCCTATATATTGTCCAGTTACTGATGTGTGTGCAGGTACAACATGCTGATATACCATTCCATGAATATCAAAGAATCAGGTGACCATAACTTTCCCAGCAGAAGCAACCACTTTTGCTTTTTGGGGGGTTGGTGATGAAGGAGATTTCCACACTGAGCTTTGCTGCTTGATCTCAGGATCAAAATGATGTAGCCAAGTTTCATCAGCAGTGATTACGTTTGAAACAAACTCCGGATCTTCCTCTAACATCAACTTTAACTGCATGTTACCTCCATTGCAGTGGTAGGCGTTACTGAGCATGTCTGAACTTGCCAGGAGGGAACCAGGTGTACTAGCAATGAAACTACTACGGCGTGTTTGTTTCACATTAAGCTAACAGAATATAATAAGATTGAATTTAAGTGCGAAAAATGATGACCTTAAAAATTATTATATTTCTTTATTGAACAGCCTTCGTAAAACGTTAACTAATAAGCTCTGGTGCTTTTTACATGCTCATATTGGTCATGCAGTTATTTATATGTATGTTTAGATAAAAATGTAAACAAACGTTATAGTTTACTTAATAAAAAAAGGCTATTCACAGAGTTGTGCCAAAATTAACCAGCGCTTCTGAGTTACCACGGTAAAAAGTTCATCACATTTCAACATTATATCTAGAGTAGAGTAGACGAAGTTAATACCCATTTTGCCCTCATAACGCTTGCAAAATGCAAACACAACATATATTTCGAAATTATTTGGTGCCACAAAAATTATATTTTTATAGAACCATTTAGGAACCTCTGCACATGTCTCTCCCCTACAATGCAACTTGTCATATGTTGGTAATTGTATTTTTTTTTTTTTTTTTTTTTTTTGGTGTGGGGAGGGAGTGATGTTAATGATAAATACAAGTAGAGTATTTAATAGTGCTTTTATTTAATATTGTCAAACTATGCTGTTTCTCTTAGAAATTAGGTTGCATATACAAATACCAGTAACTATATATCCTATCCGAATTTTTTATAGTCATTAGATTTTTCAAAAGCATTCTGTTTTAAACCTTTAATATGTAACACTTAAAATGAATAATAAAGAAAATACTTATATTTTGAATATCATGAGCTATTATCCTGTGTTGCTGTGGGATAACCATTTCTAAGCAAATTTATTTTAGTGTCAGCAAAGCCTGTTTTAAACATTCATTTAAAATCATCGATCTAAAGTAAACGTTCCTAAAAAACTTCGGTTATATTATTTTATTTGCATTTATGAAGCGATTTATCTTGTTACGGGCAATGTTTAAAAATTTTTAGTTAACAACATTTAGTAAAGCCAGAATTAAATAGTTTCAAGACTAATCCAAAGTTGTTTGGTAACTTCTTGCCACAGAATTGTTTTAAGGATTGCAGAATCTGAGAGCGTGGGCAGGAGGTCAGTTCTGCCGGTGGTAAAGCCCCGGGTACGGGGTTATTTTTAACAAGAAGCTTCCATTATTTCATATAGGAGATTATGATATATATCACGATGCCCACGGGGGGTCGCAGGAGTGTGGGAGTCCAAGCTCACGCAACGATGTACAGTATAGCACACCAATAATTGATTATCGATCAACGTAATGAATGTTACGTGCTACGTTTAAAACTACATATAATGCATGGATGATTTCAACCGCAATAAATACCAGCCTACAAGCAATTAATCAAAACATGACACGCAGATATGAACTACGCGACCACCGTTCGAAGGCTACCATGATCATGATTCCATTCTGTCTGTCCCGTACAGATGCAACAACCTTCCTAGTGGTGTTAGGAAATGTTTTGCAACAAAAACCTAGAAGTGAATGTAATAACTGTCACAATAGTCCTAGAGCTAATATTCCGTGTAGGACAATTTTTCATCCCGTATCTAAAGCACAGGATGGTAATAATTATGTTTGTTGCGGTAAAGTTTGTGTTTTATTTAACAATCTGCATGGTGGAGGGGGAAAACCCATAACATAATAGAAAACAGGAAGTAAAACAAAAAATATACCCGTTTAATAAATAGATGAATGGGAGATAATATAAAGTAAGCGTGACCCCGGCAGTGTTTACTACTCTCGCAATTCCAGAAAGAGCGTCTTACTTAAGTATGACCAGTTAAGCGGAAATGAAAACCTTTGACTATGGACACACTATGTTGCTATGCAACATATTTGCATATTATGAAAAATACGTTGTGCTATTGCTATTTTGTAGTTTCCAGCAGGCAGAAGGAAAGATGCGACTTTACTTATGCCATCAATTTACCCAATTACGTATATATAACCCTATATATAATAGTATATAATAATATATAATCCCAATATACATATTTTTGTTTGTCAATGACGCTTTCAATTGATTGTATCGTATTAATATCACCGCTGTGCCGGAATTTCGTTCCGCAATTCTTTTCATATAAGCTCGAGGGTATCTACCAGGGCAATCCACACAAAGTGAAGACTGACCTCCCCTGTAATGACCAAGGAATTACTGAGTTGTCCCAAAAGGGTGCCCAGCGCCTCTGTGGGGCTTATCATAGGGCAAGACCTAGAGACTAACAAGCCCCGCCCCCATCTGATCCTATGGATTCAAGACGGGATGGAAGTGGATACGCCACTTACGCGTGCCAACCCCAAAGGGGACGGCTACCCATTAGACCTCGGTAGGGCCGCCTGGTGATCTAGCACACCTTCTACTAACTATGCAGGGTAGTACGCGGGAATATATGGCTTCCCTCAGCCCCGTCCGGAGACGTACCCGATCTCCCACGGGTATCGGGAACCACTGCCCCCTCGAGTCCAACCCAATCCGAACAACTCCCAATCAGGGAGGGGTTCGAATGTTCGGCCCGAGGTTCCCCTAGTAACGTCAGAGGTACCACGAGTGCTAGGGTCCGCAGCACCCGCACCACGGTAGCTGAAGGGGACGGATCCCCTGTCCTTCTATAGGCCAACTAAGGCCAACTAACCAACTAAGCCATTTATACCAACTGATAATCCATGTCCTATTGTCAATGACATTTGTTGTATATTGCTGCTTAGAACAACATCAATAAAAAGTACTGGCCAATCGCTCAATCACTGAATCAGTTAATTATGATATTTGTCCATGATACTGATTTGCTCCAGACTAAAGTTGCAGCATTGTTGATTTTTTTCCTCTTATTCTTCATCTACTTCCTCTAGCATTGTTTACTACATGCTATCCTATTCTCTATTCTCTATTTTTGCTAACAGTTAGATACATATGCGAGGTCCCAAAGAATTTCTTTTACGTTACCTGATCACTCCTTCGCCCAGCATTTATAAAACTGTTTCTGTGCTTAATTTGTCTCTATATTTAACAGTTTTGTCTCCCACCTCGTAACCACTTCAGAAACCCACGAAAATATTTTTTTTTCTCAATGAAGCTTCATACGTCATTGCTAGGCTTGCAACTTTCATAGAGCAAATGGTCAGATTCAGTGAACACTTAGTATAATATGCGGTAAAGGACGGGGTGGTTTACATTATGTAAACAAGAGTGCACTCAAGGCTAGTCAAGCGGAAATAAAAAGTTGAAAACAATTAATTATAATTTTACTAGAAAGTTTGGTAGCTATTGTCATATGTTTTGTTGCTCTCCTTGGTGGCATTTCACTATCGCCAGTTTCTTTACGAAAATTGAAATCACAATCTATAGAGAGAATAAAACTTACCATCTACCGATGATCGCTGAGGCGGGATGATCTGTGGCCCGCATTCGGGAGGCCCGTTTTCGATTCCCGTGGTTGACCTACCTGACCCACGGGATTTTTGGTTTTTTTTTTTTTTTTTTCTGAAATGCCGGGTAGGTTAATTACATACCCCGAATTTCCTGTGCCTCCATTTCATCTCCATTATCATTTCATATCATCTTTCATTAGTTGGTCTCTTTCAGGGTAGAAGTGTCGGCGGTGCATGGCTGGATGATATGTTCTGAGTGAACCAATTCTTCCTCCGGTTGGACGGTTGGTGCTCTCCAAACCCAGATCTCGTGGTGGGACAGTTTCCGAACCACAGTAGGGTGGGATGTCCATTGACCTGGCCTGCCTGGGGAAGTGAAATTTAGGGACCCGCCTTCTGCCATTGTCGTGACTCCTAGAGACGGCCGTCCTGTGTCCCCTCTCGCCTCATCCTTCCTCCCCGTGGGGGCATAGGTACAATAAACCAAGTGTGGCTTTCGTGCCGAGTCCCTCCGAACTAATCCTATTATCCACTTACCGATCAAAGCACCGACTGTCCTGCGTTCTGCTTGTGTGGTGAAGTGACTGCCAGCACACTGTGACGTCATGCTGAGTAACGCTTCAGAACTTGAATATTCTTTCGCTGTATGAACATTGCAAGCAATTCGGTTTGGCTACCTACAAACAGCTCGTTTTATACTTATAGAATTTTGCAGGTTTACTGTATTTCATTGCGGAATTATATTTTCCTCGCATTTTGTCAATAACCACAGCATTCGTGGTTGTCCATTTATCTTCAGGTTTGTTAAAAATGTCTTCAGGAGGGATGCAATAAGTCTTCCCAGCATTCGCTAGCGACCCGGTGAAACCCCGGGTAAAGCAGGGTCGGAAGGTTGAACACACCACCTTCTGAAGGCCGCCTGCACCCACCCACTCGGTAAGCACTTGAAGCTACTGGCAAGGACATCACTAGTCCATACTTGAATGCTCCATATGAGTAGCAATGAAACCAAACATAAGGCAAAGGAAGTAATAGAGCAGAAATAGGTTTTGGTTGGTCACAAGTGATAGTGAACTGTGAAGTTGCTTGGACTGTCCTCTAGATTGGTATGTGTGCGCGGAGCCGCTGATCGAAAGGGTGGGGCGTATGTTGTGACTGAAGTTGTTTGGCTGGATAGGAGACATGTCTGTGTCACCCTATTGACTGCAGTCATGATGCAGTTAGCCGAAGCGACTTCGGAAAGGGTTACATCTCTCCATGGGTTAAAAAAATTCTTCTCTCGAAGCATTAGTGGTATAAAAAGCTCATCTCTCTATTTTATTTCATTTTAGACCGAGACAAATATTCGAGCAGGAGTGATATAAGTATACATCTGATATGTGTGCTGTTATGATTTTCTCTGTTCAGTCTTTGACAAAGCTGTAATTCTTCTATTGACTTGTTACTCGAAGTTAAAGCTTATAGATATATGCCAGCGTGGTTATTTATCCCTACAAAATTTAGATTTAAGTTACATTTGTCTAGTAGCCTCGCCTTCATTGGAAGTACTTAAATATTACTCGTATTACATTACATGCTTAAACAAATAATTAATTAAAATTTTCAAGATACACTAAAAAGGTATAAATAAATAAAAATATCGAGAAGACACTTTGCAAATGCAGAATTGAACAACGACAAATACCGCAGTAGGAAAGTGCACATGAGGTGTGAGTTACAGATTCTAAGTATATGTATGACTGAAATTTCATGAACATTTCCGAATAATCACATTTTCTTCTTGTTAGTCTATAAAATAGTGTAAGCATTCCTGAATCAGAAGAATGCTTAGGTAGCCTCCCCCCTCCATTTTGAAATGTTCTAATCGGGTTTGAAACGTACACAAATTTTAGAGTTTAGATATGCATTCTAATATTTTTAACCATTTTTCGTCGCTATTGAAGTTTTCAGCATTTTCCTTCATGTAAAACCCTTCTTGCGTTGCAGTTTTGGTGTTAGACTAATGGAACTCGTTACACACGTTCAGAAAGACACAGAAATTACTCTGGGATTTATTGTGAGATGCATTTAAGCGCAATTTCTTTATTTCAAAACACAAAAGTTTCAACCTTTTTTTTTTTTGGCAAAAAAGCCATTTTAATAGATTTAAAAATTCCTGGAGCCTAAATTTATTGAGGCACAGAGAAACCTAGAGTGATTTCAAAAAGTGGATATATTTTCAACCTAATGTTAAAATATTAGAGGAAAAATTAATTTTAGCAAGGGACTTTTCTGGCGACGCCAAAAATAAATACTCTGCAGTGTTATCCTATTATCATTCAATATCACATGTGAGTGTAATAATGTCTCTCTCTCTCTCTCTCTCTCTCTCTCTCTCTCTCTCTCTCTCTCTCTCTCTCTCTCTCTCTCTCTCTCTCTCTGTGTGTGTGTGAGTGTGTGTGTGTGTGCGCGCGCGCGCGCGCGTGCGTGTGTGTGTTCCCATTTCTACAACATTGCACCGATTTTAACTGTATTTGGCAGGGATAACCTTTGACAAAACATCAAAGATAATGTCTAGCTTAAAATTCGAAATTGCACTCCATTTTACTTAATTAATTATTTAATTTTATATAATGCCTAGTCAACTTTTCCAGGAGGCGTTCCCTGTGTAATGGCTTTGACATTCCATTCACTTTGCATAATCAGGAAATCAACGAATAACGTCTTATTTGAGAACAGCATAAGTATTTTTAAACATAAACCAGTAAACAGGAAGATGTCGAAAATTGTTAACTACTTAAAAAATGTGAACACAATTTTTATGTGTGCGTCTGTGTAGTAAATTTCTTCTACCTCTTACGGTTCAGCAGTTCTGCAAAAGTCAGTCAAAATGCACAGTACTTTAGGGGCTATTTCTAGAAAATTCCAAATATACTTCATTTGTCGTGAGAATATACGGTGTATTAATCAAAATTATTAAAACCATTTTTGAGCAAATCAAAGTTTTGGAAATATTTTCTAAAGGGATAAGGGTGAGTTTGAGGAGGAATTTTCCTGGTGCGTTGAATTGAAATACAAAGTTAAATATTTTAAAAACTGTATCAGAATTTAGTTTGTTTATCGAACAAAACCCGCAACTCCTCTGGCATAATAGCTGAGGATATACTTCTCCTTTTGTCTTTTTTTCTGTTTGTATGTCTTTCTTTCTTTCATTCATTCCTTCTTTGTTTCATTCATTCCTTCTTTCTTTTCTTCCCATTTTCCAATACATTTTCAATTTTTCTCTTTGTCTCTCTCCTTTCATTCTTGGCTGATTGGCCTCTCTCTCTAAATTATTTACTAAAGAGTAAATCACAAATATACAGAATCAGACGTTGTCAGAGCCCACAAAACAATACAATAACAGAATAGTGATTAGGAGACAAGATGGAAAGACTGCAACAGACAATGTAGGTGCACCGTACAAAGAGCAACTGTTGAAGTCTTTGTAGTTGTAAACTTACGAAAGCTAAAACATATGAGTAGAGCACTTAATACAAAATGTAAAGCTAACTCGAATGACAGTTATTTTACGGCAGACAGTGTTGCCCATCATGTAAGCACACAAGTCCTGCACCATTAACCCATCACCATCTATAACTAATTCTACTGCACAGTCGAATGAATGCTCATTGTTACCTTGCCAGCTTAATAACATGCTATAAACTTGCGTTGTTGCTTGTGAATGTTATGCGATGGGAATTGTGTTACCCTTTAACAAAATTATAAGCTATTTATATATCACAACTAACTGTACAAAGTAAATTCTTTAATTCACTTTGCCTTAATAAGGAAAATATTTTCTAAGGAGAGAAATCATTAAACAATACGGTCCTGATAACGTATTTACTGCAACATGGTTACATGGCAGATGCAGTGAGGATAATAAGTGATTACATCAGAATATAATCATGAGATTATTTGGAGCTCGAGCTACCAGAAATATAAAACAAATATATAGTGAGATAGTAACGCTAATGGAAAATATAAGTTGAAAAAATAAACGTATTAAAATCTTAGCTATGTGTTTTAGATTTATATATCTGTATATGAAGTTGAGTGAGAAATATTTCATAAGGTGATTTCAAAAGCTATAAATATAAATTATACGCAACCCTTAAACCAATTTTTAAGAATATAAAAATACAATCTCTTTGTTGAACCTGTTTATACTATTTTTTTTGGATGAATATACCACTTACCTGTCTGTCATAAGCGAGTGGTAGAGAAAATTCTGGTATAGTCTGTTAAATAACGATCTTTATAAACCCTGGTTTGTTTATTTATTTATTATCCAATTTTTATTCCTATTTTACCCAAAGGTATATTAGGAATATTGTTTACAAATTATAAAATGAATGTAATAAAATTACAAGATATAACCAAATACAATATTACCAATACGACAAACAGAACACATCAAAATAATCATTTAGTTTAAGAAATATTTTGTTCGAGAAAGCTATACAATATTGATAAGTTTTGTAATTCATTAAAATATGTGTAAGTGGTTTAGAAAAAGTATAACCTAGGGATTGAAGCAACAGTGCAAGTTCATATCTTTCAAAATAGACAATGGGGCAATCAAATAAAATGTAAGGGAGCTCTTGAAGGTGATTTCCCCAAAGATAATCAGAGGTGGATTTGATTTTGAATCGAAATAAATAAGCAGAAAATTTGCCATGACTAGTCAAAAACTGAGTGAGAACATTAACGAGTTTACATTTAGGTCTATGAGAAACCGTTGGGAAATATAAATATTTAGGCAAGGCACCATATCCACTTTTTAACCAGTATTCATTCCAGTCGTGGATGATAATAGTCTTCTTCAATGTTTGCTTAACATAAGGAATACGGCATAACGCGTAAAGTACTGTAAGATCTGAAGTCGCAGCTCTCTTTGCAAGCTCCCCGACCCTTTCATTTCCGGCGAAACCCACGTGTCCTCTGACCCATGAAACACAAATATAAGAACAACTTAATATTTGATTCCTTATTTCAGCCTCAATGGGATTACTGTAGTTTGTATCTTTCAAAGTCGCAATTGCTGACTGCGTAACCTTTGTTCACGTAACTTAAAATTTCTAACTTATGTTTTTTAGGAATGCATATTTGATTATTAAAGTGGGAAATTCTTTTTCTCAAAGGTACACTATTTTTGTATTTTGCACATTCAAGTGGTGTTTATCTAAACATCAGTAATGCATTCTAAATTGCCCAATGTCACACACGTATTTTTCTCCACTACATTTTTTTCAACCTCTTGTAACGTTCAAATTAATTCACGGAGGTAATGCAAATCTCAGTGTCTGAGATTTTTAGAATTGGTGGAGAATTATCGAGTAAAGAAATGGATTTGGTTTATTTAAATATTTAATGTATTTTAATTCTGTAACTAAGTGTGAGTGCAGAATAACGTTTAGTGCGGGAGGACATAATGCAATTAATCCATGGAAATTTCCCGAAAAGCAGAACTAAAACGTCTTATAGTGGTTTAATGATATTAAAATTAAAGGTTCAGCAAAAAATCTGTATTTGTTTATCGGCAGGGGGCGTTTGACAAAATGCAAAAACAGAACCTAACTCTTAGTTTATCAATATTAGTTCAACTTTCCCATTCCAATTTCGGTGCTTTATTTGTAGAGAGCATCACATTATCATCCAAAATTGAGGTTAATGGGTGAAAAATCGTGCAGTTAAGCATTGTAGACCTGTACCTTCAAATTAAATAACGCATTCTGTATCAAGGGACAACCGAGCGGGATGGCTCAGGCAGTTTCGTTGAGGCCCGCATTCGGGAGGCCCGGGTTCGACTCCCGTGGCCAACTTACCTGACCCATGTGTTTTTTCGGGGTTTTCCCGGGTCGCTAGGCAAATGCTTACATCCCCTGAGCTAACCGTCCCTCCATTCATCTCCATTATCATTTCATATCATCTCTCATCTGGTGGTCTATTTCAGGGTAGCAGTCGGCGGGTGTCTCGGCGGTGCATGGTAGGATGATATGCTCTGAGAAAAACTATTTCCTCCTCCAGTAGGTCGGTTGCCGGCCTCTGCTCCTCTGCTAGGACAGTTTCGGGACTGCCTGCTCGGGACCATTAGGACTCGGCTGCTGGGCTCGTTGCCATCCCGCTGTAGGGGACCGAGTTCGTTCTCCTGGCCTGTCAGGGGAAGTTTCTAAGTAAACTGAAGGGACCCTGCCCTCTGTACTGTCGTGTCTCCTTGGATCGGCCGCCCTCTGCCTCCTTCGCCTCATTCTTCCTCCCGGGAGGCATAGGAACAGTGGGCCCAGCATGGTGGTCTACGTACCTCATCCCCTCCGTAATGAAATCCCAACCCCAATCAAGGGACAAACAGAAGTCAGAGATGAGAAATATCTACAGGAATACCCACAGGAATAACAAGCTGTCGCTATTCTGTCGCAGCTATTAACGCTTCTCTCACATTTATTGCACTGTATCATTCTCCCAGAACACTTTATTGCCTTCTTTATCTAAAACGCGTGATTATTAGGCTCATTACAGTTCGCGTGAAATAAACCTTCTGGTTACGCTGGACGTCGTCTAATAACTCGCCAGAGAAATTATGTGAATGTACTACAGCTTGGCAAAATCTTTGTTTCTACCACTGCATAATTCTGCCATCGAGGCAGAGAGCTCATAAGTAACTGGGCGTGGAGTAGGGGAACGTTAATAAAGTACATAACACCGCAGAATCGCGCGCGTCGAGGATTTTCCAGTTTCTCTACAAGCACAGAGAGAGTATTTGTTTCTTGCTAGTTCATTATTTTATACATCGCTTTCTGAGTATAAAGGAAGAAGTTCCCACCTCCGAGTGGTAATAAATCTGGAGATTTTGCCGGCAGAGCTACGCCTATTTCGGAACGCTTTAGCATTAACTTTGGGAAATTCACCGCATATTTATCTTGAACTTTGGAAAGTTAATAATGGTATATAGAGCGACACGGCTTTGCGATTACGTGTCTTGATCCCATTTGGAACTTCCCAGGTTCGATTTCTCTCATTACCCATCCTAATCTTGCGCTTTTAACAGCTTTAGCTTATTGATAGGCAAGTTGGTCTACCATGTTTTTCTAGGTTTGGCTGTGCCGGACAGATGTCACGGATGTTTGCTTAAAGGAAAATATTTTCTCTGTGGACGCCATAGACCTACTTGGTGTACGAATTGTTCGTCGCTCCAGTAGTGGGAGTGGTTTTCGAGCCTGAAACTTCCACGCATATCTGTCACCCCTCTGGCTGAAGCCTGTAGCTTCTGATTTCTTTTCTTCAACCCTTCCACCTGAGGAGGTCCTAATATTGTATACAGCATCTTTATTCAATGGTATCAATAATTTTTTACCTCCTCCGGTCTACATCAAAATGAAATACTTGCATAAATATTGCAGCTTTATGTACAAGTTTAACACTAATGAATTGAGCTAGCCCATCTCTCCTTATTTATACTAATGGAAGTATAATTCATAAACGAAATTATTTATTATTTTTTCATTTTGCATTAACATAAGCGTTCCTTGTAATTTGACAAAAACCAGTCGGAGAGGAAAGGGATAAGATTTGAAGCTATTTATCTAGAACAAGTGTCCATACCTTCCCCCCACCCCGCATTTAGATTTAGGAAAATAGAAATGAATATTTTTCACCTTTACTAGTTCATAATTCTTCCATTCATTAGTGATTTATTTGGTAATTCATAGGTTGAATGGCAGTTTACACAAGTATATTGAATTTACTAATAATATATCATAATACATCATTATTTCAACTTACAAACTTCATTTAACTTATAGAAATATGACGTCCCTGAAAGAGTATGTTAGTGGTATAATATACTCCGTAATCTTTCTATGTGAGCAATAAATATTGAAGTTACTCAGAGCTATAAATCTAAAGCGTTGCATATTGGAGAACAAAGCAACTTGCTTAATGGTTCAGGTGTTTGATTTGCGCTATAGCATAGGTAGGATATGGTAATCGTAGACTGGTGGACTTGGCAGGAGTTCAAATCTGTGTTGAGGCGAATATATGGTACATTTCTCGTCTCGAAAATCAGCAGATGCGTTTGTCGTGTAGTCAGGAGCGCTTTAGGCATATGGTTTAAGCACAAAACCTACCTATTACACGCCAAGTAAGTATTAAATTGTTGATCATATAAAATACTTCGTGTAGCATATGCGTTAATCTGCGTGTGTTCTAGGCAAGTCAAACTCATTTTATTGTACATAAATACGTTTCTATTATTAAAGAATTGCTGTTCATTTTGAGCTTTACTTGTAGATCCTCTCAGTTTTAATACATAATACTACGTAACTGTGGATTCGTAAAATTCAAAATTCCCTTTACAGCAATTTTTTACGATCAGTAAAATACGCATATCTTAGTAGGTTGTCTATACCGAATCTTGTTCACAATCATTATTATTTTCAGTGAAATATGTCAATCAGTGTATATGAATTTCTGTGGATAATCTCAGTATTGTGCTTTCATCCACTCTTTGTTAATAGCGTTATCTTTAATTTGATTTGTTCTTATCACACCATTTCAACATTTTAAATACTACCAGTCTTTTCCTAAAGACATTGCCTCGTCATAGTTTTCGTACTGTACACAATTATTCTCCTCCTCAGCCTTTTTGAGATCAACAGAATATGTTTTTGTAACAGTTGTTCAGAAATGACATTATTATTCTCTGTTTTATTTCTCAACAATAGCTTAAGTTACTGTTTAGATACCTGCTTAACTATACGGAGCTTGCATATCGTGTTTAATCGGAGCTTAAACAAAAAGGAAGAATTATAAGCGCAGGGTGTTACAAATAATGTACTATCACATAAAGATCTTGTTTTTTCTTTAGAAAAAAGTCTACTATATCGCGTATGCTTTCAACATAATCCATGTTCCCTTCATTATATTCAATTAAATGTGTATAACTGCACATAAAGCTACTTTAATTGCCGTAGTTGGTAGCATTGCGTGTTGTAGCCGCCTTATGAGGTTGTATGTTCGAGTACCACGCACACATGCACGAGCTTGTGATGTATATGGACTTGCACACTTCATGTCTATTTGTCATTATCACATCGTAGATGGAAAGATGTCGAGATATACCTCCCACAAAAAGCTTACAGAGGCAATGAACATGTTAGTTTGTCTGTACTTAGAAAACTTATACCACGTATCTTTTGAGTAAGATAGAAGATGTGTATTGCTAAAAAGAAGAAGAGGTTATCCGTTACCGTCCGTTTGGAAACTTCAAATATAATTTGGTTTACAGTCCTGAGCAAGACGTCTAACTAATTTTTGTGCAAGAAATAATTGGACTGAGCAAGAACTGGTGAAGTTTACACTCCAGAGATTACGGGTTGCATTCCCGTCGAACGCTCACTGTGATCTTGGACTTTTCATGGGTTTCCCTGGTCAGTAGACGACTGTTCCCTCATCAGCTTTCAAGTGTGCTTCTGAGTTTCGTGGCGTATGTCGGTGCCGGACAGATGACACGTGTACTTGCTGGAAGGAAGGAGTACATCCATGGACACCAAAGGGCACTTCATCCATGGCCATTCATAGGCAGCTCTTTTAGTGGGACGACTCTGCTAGCCTGGAAGTGTTATTATGGACTTTCGCGGATCTCTGTGACTTATAGCCTCCTAAGATTCCCTCATTTCATCCCTTCATCTCAGGAGTGTCAGCGACATTGGTGACATTACGGGATATGCATTGTACAATCTTAGCTTTAACCTTATATGATTCAAAAGGTATAGGTCGACTTCTATATTCATAAAGAATATAGAAGTAGTGGTCAAGTAGTGGTCACGGAAAGCCTGCCCGCCTCGTTAGCGTAGATGGTAGCGTGTCTGCCAGATGTTCAAGAGCTCCCGAGTTCGATTCTCGGTCAGGGTGAGTTACCTGGATAAGGTTTCTTCCGGGATTTTTCCTTATCTATAAAGACGAATGTCGGGTAGCTCTAAGCTCCATGGTCCCTGGACACACTTGACCATCATTTCACCCATTTCATTCACCGTCCGATATGACTTAACGTTGGAGGACGTAAAATTACAACAACAACAACAACAACAACAACGGAGAGCCTCCTCTTTAAAAAAAAAATCATAATCGTAAGCTACTGAAGGTATAGCATAAAGAAACTTCAGATAATTGTCTTTAATATTATATCTTAAATACAAATTTTTGCTTACACTCTATGTTGTATATTATCATTGCAATAACTATTGGATTATGAAAATATTATGCCACTTCTAACTTAAAAGCAAAAGTGAAATTTTACATAAACAGAATAGAAGTACAAATGTAATGAAAGTGAGCAAATATGAAGGATACCTGTTTTAATCTCCTAAAATCGGAAAAAATGGTGACAGAGAAAGCACAATTATATCAAAGTAAGATCTCTTCCTCTCTCTCTCTCTCTCTCTCTCTCTCTCTCTCTCTCTCTCTCTCTCTCTCTCTCTCTCTCTCTCTCTCTCTCTCTCTCTATCTATCTATCTATCTTTAATGTGCAAACGACAGGGAATTTCAAAACTATAGCAAAATGGTGTTTAAAAAAATCTAAGCGTCGCTTTCCTTTTAAACTTTACACACAATGAAATGTGTAAATGAATAGTAAAAGTTTGTCACGGCCATTAAATACTAAAGAATGATAAGTTTATGTTAGAATAATTGTTGAAGAATGAGTAGAGAATTTTATCTGAGTTTTATTATAAATTCTTAATTGGCAAGAATTTACACAATGTTGCAGATGTGTGTTTGTTTCTCATCCGGCGGTAAACTCTTGAGACTTGTTTCGCTCGTTAGCTTACACCTGCAAAATTGCTGCTCAGGCTTTGATTTGGTTTTTGGTCTGATAGATTGGACTTAATGTTAAAAAGTAAAGTTGGCACTTGGACCACTCATCTTTTGAAGTCGGTGTTGCTGAGGACAGGCTAATGGTCGCAGTTATCACGTGCCGACCATCTCTCGGAGGGCTGGCTACCTTCCTCCACTCCGGGCGACACGAAATTTTCCTCACTGCTTGGCAGACATGACATTCAGTGGCGTGCTGTCCAATTAGCGCAATCATCACCAACTGCGGATGATGCAAACCCGCAATACAGGCATTACATAATTGCAGAGACCGAGTTAGATCTGTGTCGCCTTAAACTCTATTCCAAATATATACCTTTGCCTCGTAACTTTCAATTGATATTGCATTAGACACCTCTCACTAGCTGCTATCATGGAATAGTTTTTTGTGTGCTATAAACTATGTAGTTCTGTACATTTGAGTTGTCAATTTAACATTTTCAGAACCAAATGAATCAGAATCAACGCACCTGGAATGAATGCAGATTCTCATCGATAAATATGATTTTTATTCGTATGTATAAAATAATATAGTGTAGATTATAAATGTGTAAATGGTCCCCCAGAATGGGGAAGTCATGTTTCTATCATCACAATACTTTATATCACCTGATCTTGGAGTGCCTAGGGCTCACCATCATCGTTGTTCTAAGGTGTACATTAGCCAATCAAGGGAAAGGCGAAGGAAAGGGAGCGCAGAAGAATACGTGCCCAAGAATATTATTCTTTTATGTATTCATTTAAGTCGTTGAGTACAACTAAGACAACACTTTCTGTTTTCTTTGTTTTATTGTTTTCTTTGCTTCAAAACTTGAACTTTATATTCCAGCAGATCTGTCTTACAATATATTTTGCGAACAAATAATAATAAATCACTTAATAAAACAAACTTAAAAGTATGGACTTCGTGGTTTTAGGCTTTCTAATTAATAGAACTAAAACTATTTTGAAAGACGTGTAATTTGATATTTTTGTTTAAACTTCTGGCTTGGCTTTTATTTATCTTTCTGGTGAAATTTTCTGAATATTTATAAAAAATTAATTTTAGTGATAGCATGTGCTGAAAGAATTAATGAAGAAAAGAAGTTGCTTTTAAGGATAATACGGATATTTTAGTTTTCAAAACTACACTACTGAATTAGCTGACAGGAATGTTAACTGCTGTTATGCTTATCTGGTACTTCTATCTGTCTTGAATACACTAACTAAATTAGCACTTTTTTATGTTCGGCAGTTCTGAGTGTTAGTTCCTTTGAGTGATTCGAGGGTTGAAATTACCAGTTTTAATTTGTTTAGCATTTTGCATTTAAACCTTGTAAATTTTATGACAATTTTTGTCTGAATAAGTAATGTTAGAGAGAAAAAATTATTATAGTTGTAGAACTGTTGACAAAATATTTTTATTGAAATTTAACCAGAATCAGTCAAATCAGTTCAGCGTGACGTAACATTGCGGAAATGAAAGGACAGGCGTGTGTCTTGCAACTGCAAGGGACAAAATACAATATAGTCCCCCCTTAGTCTATTAGTAGATACTGTAAATTTCCCCCAAACATTTTCATCTCAGGTGATACGATTATAAACTCGACTCTAAGAGAGGAAGATGAAATACATTTTCTCTATCTAGAGTCAAGTGCTTGTCCAAATAAGCAAACGAGTAGCGAACCACAAGATCTATGAGATAGGTCGAGTCTTACGTTGTAAGCTTCTTTCCAGGATAACGCAGAAATGATAGTAATGTTCTGCTTGCGTCATACAGTGTACATTAAAAACGCCGCTTCTGAGAATTTGGCTATGTTCCGATAGGTGTCACCTAAAAAAAGACGTTCGTTAAAATCTATCTATAATCGTTATGATTACTGAGGAAAATTTTAATTTAAAATTTTCAATTTTTTGCTACGTTTAATGCAATTCCCTTAAGATTTTTTTTTAATTTTTATTATTTTTGAACAATACTGCAAATTATTTTACCTATTAATGGTACCCTAATTTATTATGCCACCGTATTATTCACGGAAATAGATTTAAAGTGTTAAGTCACAGTGACAAGTTACTGTGTTGGAAATAAAAAAGAAAATAACGGCAAAATTTGAAACCTATGCACTGTTTTGCACACCTGCGATAATCTAATAATACGAAAAACTTTGAAAACGTCTCTTAACAATATGAAACCGTTTGTGACACAAATTGTTAGTTGATTTAGCTGTATGTTTTTTTCCCCTTCAGTTTTGTGTTTCTATTAGGGCCTACTAGTTATGCAAGGTTATATAAAATTTTAAGAACTATCCACAAAAACATCCGTATATTGTGACTTAGTGTGTTCGTAGAATTAAATGTCCGAGTTGCAGATATTCCAAATGTTCTTTATTTCCGTAGAGATACACTGTTCAATTCTCACGTAACAACATTACGTCACATACACACAGTCTACTAATGTCGAAGACAATAAAAAACAGCGTTCCGATTACATCAGCTCTCGTGACAACAACACTCTAAGAGCTGTTTACTGCTTACGACTCTCGCGACTGACTCTTGGCGAGTCGTCACCTTCTTAAATACCTCATTGATAAATTCTAGATATTTCCGGAACAATAAAGAAACCGAATAATCTATCACCTTTCAGAAGCGTAACTTAATCTAGTCCTGTATCTCAACTATCTTTATTTTTCGGCTCTTTGTATACACTAGCTATCGTAGATAACGCTTCGCGACAATACTTATTTTTAGCATTTTATTTTTTGCGTTAGTGTGTCATTCATTTAGCAGACCAAAGGCGATTTTCGAAAATACAAAGGAACGAAATATTTGTAATTAGGGATGTGAAAATTCTGAAAATAGTCATATGGTATCGTTAGAGGATGCAGAATTAAAAACCAGAAGGTGAAATAATTATATCGAGTACTGAGAATACGAAAATTAAATTCAAACTCTTACTTAAGCTATAGTTTCTAGCTGTAAGATATCTATTTGTTTTCTTAGAATGGCGTGTACACAATGTACACATATATTTATCTTATTCCTGAAAGCGACATTAGTGCTGTTTTATTGGATTTGCACACTCATGCTAGAGTGGAAAATTATTGCATACATTCCATATCTATAATACGAGTCAACTGTCAACTGTCGTAGGCAACTGATTTAGCCTTGGGCTTCTTTTATGGAAATTATCTACATGTTAAAGCAGGGCTCCCCAGTAAATTCAACTGTTTCCAGTCTAAACAATGTAAACAATAATGCTATCAATACCAACACTACTTCCTATGCACAGAAAATGTATATTGTAAATTATAACAATCAATATTATAACTACATCAAACGTATCAGCTTAAAATTTATCGTTATATTAGTCTATTGATTTAATTGTTCACATTTTTGTATACATTGCACAGTATACTATTATGTGTAATGATCATGTTATTGGCACTGTAGCTATTAAATCAAATAACAAAGGCCAAATACAACATTTTTATTGTATTCATGGAATACTACGTAATTTATATTCAGGGTTTAAAATAGGACGTCTTCATGTTTCTTCGTTTATCTTTTTCCAATGCAGATTTACACCCAACCAGGACTCATTACAGAAAGGCGTCAGGGGGCGCAGGACTTCTCTGGATAAGGGGGAGTTAGCATGATGGGTGATTACCCCGAAGTCTGGCATGAGAGTGAGGAATAAGATGATGCGACATAAGGTCCAAATAGATGATAGAAAAGGTAATGATGGAGCAGTTCATGATGAATAGCGTAGGAATCCAGAGAGAGAGAGAGAGAGAGAGAGAGAGAGAGAGAGAGAGAGAGAGAGAGAGAGAGAGAGGGAGAGAGCGAGAGAGAGAGAGAGAGAGAGAGAGAGAGAGAGAGAGAGAGAGAGACACTCATCCATTCGCCGCTTTGTACGCCACGAATACCACATTCATATGAGAGGCAAACATCCATTTGGCCATAATAGCAACATTAAAGAATATAAACCTCGATTTTAATAGTTATGTAGTAAATAAGTACATATTTTACTAGGGTTTCCTAACCTTCTGCTTGGAGCGATTCTAACCGGAAGAGATGAGTCCACAAGCGCACGCCACTGGTATTGGGAATGCTGTGCGGGAGGAGAAAGATGTAGCCGCCAGGTCGGTTGGTCGGTCGAGTTGAGACCTCATCCATCACTAGACCTGTCAACAAGGGTGAGAGTCACACGATCCGAGGCAAGGCTTGGTGGTGTCATTATGCCGTGCCGAGCATTTGGACTGCTAAATAGGTGGTAGTCCAGATCAAATACTGGCCAGCGGCAAACTTTTCGCTTTCCAATAATAATAACACCAATCATGATGATATATTTTAAGCAAATGCTTACCGGACATGATAATCGACATCACCTGAATTGCGTAGCATAAAATGCTGTGGAATATATTTCTTAATTTACTGACATCTAAAATTCTGTCCGGAATGAGCTGTATAAGCACCACGTTTCTGTATTTCTTTCCTTTGTTGTCTCGGCCAATTCTTACCGTCAGCATTTTTCTTTACCTCTACATATTTTATTTGTTATATAAAAATTTTCAAAGCCATATATAACAGGTGCCCCGTCAAGGGTACAGGCAATAACTGATAGCATGGATCTCGGTACTGTCCCGACTTCAAAATTCCTCATAGAGTCAAGTACTGTAAAAGGAATGCTTACTTTCATTGTATAATTAAGATTACTTAATGTCAGGCGTATGCATAAGTGAGTTATGCTGCCTGCATTTTGAGTTGAAAAAATGAACGAAGTGCGTTTTGACGAAAAATACAAACATATTTTAAATTCTGTTTATTTGAAGGCATAAGCTATCCAAAATATATACAAAATATCAAGTGCTATGTGTCCAATAAGCACAGTGCTTATTATTTTAAAGCTTATTAAACTAAAGAACACGCTGTGCAAGGTTCCTCAAGTTAGATCTCATGAAATATTAGGTCCGTGGTTCGATTCCCTCTATGCCCGTGAACGTTACTGAAATTTTTTCAAGGCTTTTATTAGCCGTCGTGACTGGCAAATGTTGAGGAGATATTATAAAAGTATGTCAGGCACATTTTTATTTACTTTGAACAGCAAAATAGAGTACAGTTTAAAGGAGATAACGAGTCAGTTGATATCACTATGATATTAATGGTGATCAGGTGTTGGAGTATTATGACTAAAAGTTTGGAAAAAAGAATAACTTATAATAAAATTAATCTAGAGTATTTAAACTACATAATTATCTAAATTTATAAATATACTTATACGAAATTTATCTGTTTAACAGGGAGAAACAGTGGACCTAAGAATAAGGGCGACATAAATTAGAAATTTAATTTTAAAATACATACGATCCTTGTTCTTTCCTGAAGAATCTGAGAATAAAATGAGTAAATTGTTTCCGAAGTACCGCTGATATGATCATGGTTATTAATAACATTGTCATTGACTAAGCGGACGACTAAAGACATTTATGAACAGAAAAACTATTGAAAAATTAAAACCAATAATGAGAAATATCTCAGAAATTAGTGTTGTGTGCTTTAACGAGTTCTTAATTTTGTCTTTCACTTAAAGTTTCTCTGGTATTCAAAAGTCATTCAGAATAAAGAGATCTTCACAGGCTAAACTTAAAAAAAATCAGTTTATTTATCTTAAAAGTATGTTAAACATGTTGGAATTTAATCAAAATCATTAGTTATTTTTCAGAAAGTCAAATAGAAAATGTTCAATGTAAAGCGTTGTTTGGTATAGGAGGATGTTTCTCCAAGTTTTTGTATTGCCTCCATAAAAGACGCCGCTAACATACTTAATTTTTTCAATTATGTCATTACACTCATACCTATGAATTGAATTCTGTGTTAGGCTACAGTACTTTCTTTTGCTTTAAGTACATAGCAGAGGAAGTCCAAATAATTCCCCATAAATTACAACCTAATATGAGCAAAATAAAAGAGATCTAAGAGATTTGCATTTTCATAAAGTGAGGCTGATGATAATTTCTGTACGGATTGATGGGTGGTTCTACTCTTCTCCCCAACCTGGTTTTACTGAGCTCTCCGTTTAAAATCTATTACTAATTTTATTACTAATTTTTCACTTCATTAGCTCGCCAAATTAATATGTTCTAACTACCGTATCGGTTACGTTTTCTCGAAACTTGAATACATCCATACTAGGACTGCGTCTTTTTTGTTGTTTAACCGCAAATACTGTGGTTGAAACAAGATGTACTTTGCAGTGTTTTCGTGAGCAATTGTGATTGCTTTCGTGAAAGGCGGGTATTACTGCTGCGTGTGTGATGCCGACCTTAAAATGATGACTTAATTATTATTTTCAAATGCTTTAGCATGCATGTATACACTTTACTCTCTTAGAGGCTATACCGTTCCCAGAATGAAAAGTGAAAAGAACTTCAAGGTGCCACCGTTAATAATTCCTTCATTTCTATGGGCTGTAGATGGTATAACTCTTCAACATGATTCGTTTTTCTTTTGTTTTCTTAAATTATCACTTACTGGGAATGCCTGACTCATGTTTCTGAACTGGCGGTCATTTTGGAATAGAAGCAAGATGTAGCAGGCATCTCAATTAGAGACCATATTGCCGGAATTTTTTATGTGCAGTGTTATGTTCTTTTGCTGTCTGAATAAAGGGGAAAAAATAATAAAATACAACAGGAAGGAAAAAAAGCACCGTAGCGTTGTGTGAAATTATACAGCAACGTGAAAGAGTAAAGACAAGGAATATGAAGATTCTCGTGGGGGCGCCGGAAGGAATGGGGGCTAAGTGAAGGATAATAAGGCCCTTAATGAAGGGCTTTCAACTAAGTGACATTTCAGTGTAGTCACTTAGCCGTAATAACTTCGGTCCGCTGCACTTTGCTGGGGCTGAGAGAAATGCTTAAATTATCGGCAGGGCCAGTCTATAGTAATGGTACATAATTCTGTACAATGACAATTTTCATTCTAGAATTTTTTTTTCTCATTCCGTTCTTGTACCTCTGTGGGACATTTCTTCTTTTGGGAAAATAACCAAATTGGCAGCAAGATAGAAATATTCCCATAATGAATGGTTATGCCAAACAAACGAAAGCGTGCATTCATTTCGAAGGATAAATTATTGAGAAACCTGATCTGTAGTATTCAGTTTCAGTATTTTCATGTTGTTCTCTAAATTAATTTTATGCAAGCTTATTTTTTCACAACTGCTTATCTTTGGCAGATACAAGTATTGAAAAATGAGATTTTATGGGAAATTGGGTTTCGAGTTCAATTAATTTAAAATTATTCTTGGAAAGCATATGCAAGTCCATGTACAAGAAAGAGGGAAAGAGATGAGAGAGGGAGGACAAACTGATAACTAACTCCGTAATTTAAGCTTCCCTCCAAGTAGACAGTTTTCGTTGTTTTTAGTTCTACGATTTTAATTAAAATATTTTATGTTTGTCTCACTGATACGGTTAATATAATGAGTTTAATGTGCAGTCCGCTTTATATTTATAGACTTTTAAGTAAAATTTATTTCAGGGAGTCCTTAAAGATAAATAAAAGTTTTACTGTTATTATGTTATAATGTTTGTTCATGCTACAAATGTATGTCATTTGGATTTTGCATGAGGTAATTTTCATATAATTCAAGGGTACGTGGTATTAAGACAGTTATTTAATAGTCCCACAAACATGAACAAAATAAAAAGGACACAGCTTGTACTGGTATTCCAAAACAAAAGTAATCGATTGTTAAGAACAATTTAGATTGAGATCGAGTACCTATGAATACATTCGTTTCAATTAATTTACGTCATTTTTACATTGTACATGTTTACTAATTGTAATTATAGAATTATAGGTATAATCATTACGTTAGGACTCAAAGATTTTTTTTTCAATTCAATTCAATTCATTTTATTGTTCTTTATAACAAGTAGTACAATAGTATATACAATTGAAAACTTGTTTCAGATCATAGTTCAGTTGTTAAAGATAAGTAAAATAAAGACAATCAATACAATTACAAATAATAACAATTAAAGTGATAAAATAATTCATAAAATGATTGTAATGCAAATACATTGATAAAAAGTTACTGGAGGTCATTATCATTCAGAAATTCTTCCACGTCATAGTAAGCTTTTGTTTTAAGAAAATTAGTTAATATATATTTAAACGTAGGTAATAGAGTGCTATTTCGAAAATTTATTGAATAATTTACTGCCAATATAATCAATCTTTCTTTCATATAATTTTAATCTATGCCATTGAGTTATCAAGTTCTGTTTTCCTCTAGTGTTGTAGATATGACTAGCTGAATATTGAGGCAAAGACTTAATTCGTACACAGTTAGTTACAGTTACGGGTACATCAGTCCTGTACCCGTAGGACCAAGGACCCGCGCCTCTTTCTACCCGGGAGCGATGGATACTCCGGGGCTCTTTCCATAGGGTAATGCCTGATTCCCCCACTGAGCAAAACATCAAGACGGGATGGAAGTGGATACGCCACTTACGCGCGTCAACCCCGCAACCGGAAACCTCGGTGGGGACGCCTGGTGATTTAGCACAGCTTCTACTAGCTGTGCAGGCTAGTACCCGGGACTTACGAGGCAACCCTCTACCCCCTCAGGGTGGCCGTAGCCTGGCCGAGCTACCCTATTCCCCGTGGGTGTCGGGAACACACTGCCCCCTCGAGTCCAACCCAAGCCGAACAACCCCATTCAGGGAGGGGCTCGAATGTTCGGCCCGAGGTTCCTCTAGTAACGTCAGAGGTACCACGAGTGCTAAGGGTCCGCAGCATCCGCACCTCGGCAGCTGAAGGGGACGGATCCCCTCCTCTACGGGAATTTCGTATATACAATATGGATTTTAATATAAAGATACTGGAAAGGGTTAGTATCGAAAGAGTTTTGAATGCTTCCTTACCAGGACATTGGCAAATTGGCTATGTATCTGATGGCTCGTATTTTTAAAGATTTTTTTGAGATTAGCTTTAGATGTTGATCCCCACAGCTCTATGCCATATGTAATAATAGAATGAATGAAAGCGAAATAGACTATCTTGGGAGTTCTAGCTGATACAAAATTTGATATATTACGTAGTGTAAGTAAAGTTCTATTGTTTTCGAAAACGCAAATTTGGTTCTACGCAGGTGTGATTAGTAAGAAACGATAGAAAAATAAGACTGTTATACTGAAATGAAATACAATCGTATGACAGTCACACATCAGATATTTTGTACTTCCCTCTCTAGTTTTACACTTGCTGCCGTCATACTTCACATGACAATGTAACAAGTGAATGACCAAGGTCAGTTATATGCATCTTTTGCACACGTTGGAAAGAGAGACCAAAAGGCGTATATCCTTTCATCTGTCCCTCGGTCCCATGTTAGAAGTCAAGATGATATTTGATAGTTGGGGTGTTTACCACAAGGTAACACATGGTTTTGAATTTCATGAACATTTGCCGTCCATAGGAGAGCAGCTAAATGCGTATCTATTACGTCTCAATAAAATACTCAAAGGAGACTGTAAGCATTTTAGTACCAATCAAATAATGCAATTATTTTGGTGCAGATATTTTTACAACGTTCTTAGAGCATGTTCAAAATACATATTATCATTTTGGTTTTAAGAAAACTAAACTGCTATTGATCCATTTTAGGAGGTGTACATATTTAGCATGATATCCAGCACTCCGAGCTCATTTTCATCGATGCCAGAAGCGTAGGCACTTCAGTGATTTAATTTTGGTTAATAAATGATTATAGGAATGCATTTGACATCAGAATTAATTTTTAAGCATAATTGTAAGATGGGAAGGCTCGGTAAGATAATTAAAATGCTCTTTTTAAATACTGTTTAGTACTAGAAAGTGGCTTACCTGTTGCAGCTTTCTAAAACTATACACTAATGTAGTAAACTCTTATTCCAACGGAACTGAGTGCCATAATTAGTAAATTTACTATGAACGGCTGTTATAATCTCGAATGTTCATTTGCTTTTAATTATAAATTGAATGGCCATAGCCCTCCTATTACCATAAAGTATTCTGGTATGTTACATTGGCCGAGCGGGAAGGATCAGGCAGTTTCGTCTGTGGCCCGCATTCGGAAGGCCGTGGTTCGATTCCCGAGGCCGATGTACCTGAGTCATGGGTTTCTTCGCGGGCGAATGCTGGGTAGGTTAATTACATTCCCCGAATTTCCTGTCTCTCCATTTCATCTCCATTAACATTTCACATCATCTCTCATCTGGTGGTCTGTTTCAGGCTAGAAGTGTCGGTTGGTGTCTCGGCGGTGCATTGCAGGATGAATTGCTCTGAGTGAACCACTTCCTCCTCCGGTAGGTCGCTTGCCGGTCCCCGAATCGACCGCTTCCGAAACACAGTAGGGGGGATACCGTTGTCCTGGCCTACCGGGGGAGATTCCCATCTAAGTAAAATGTAGGGACCCTGCCATCTGCACTGTCGTGGCCACCCTCGAGGGACGGCCATCCTCTGTCTCCTCTCGCCTTATCCTTCCTTCCGGGGATGCCCCACTTGGGAGCATAGGTACAATAGATCAAGTCTGATCGTAGTGCCGAATTTCCTACGTAGTAATCCCAATCCTAGTGTTACATTCACACAACCTTCTCTAGCCACTCTTTATGAGAGTATTATTACAAAAGCTTACTCTTTTGTTCCCTATTAATCGAGACACATTATAAAACAGTATTATTAAATATTTTCTTTTAACTAAAATAGAAATGGGGGAATACATTAAGCTTAAACCATAGACAAATGTTTAAGAGTTGGTCTCTAATTGGTGACTTTGAAATTCCGTTTTCTTTGATTGACCAGGGGAAAAATGACTTCCTATTTTGAGTTTGAATATTCCAAGAAATATCTTGGAAGTAGTTAAGTAGGGGAAAAAGAATATTTGGCATTAACTGTGGGCTTTAAGGAAATATATGCTTGTTGTTTGGTGAGATTTTATACGCATAAATAATTAACAAAGAAGAAGAAGTCAAGGGCTTTTGCCAGAAAGGTTTAGGCGCTCATTTCATATATGAGTTATGTTGAGATATGAGTTATTTCAGTCAAAATCAAAGAAGTCGTTTTTGAGAAAGTTAATGTTGAAAAATTAGTTGATGGTTTTTCTTGAAAGTTCGCCTCTCGCAGCCTTAGAAGATGAGGACTACTAAGTATGGTGTTTACCCACTCTTCGGTTCTGAGTTATGCTATTCATACACAGATATACAAACACAAAAGGACACACTTTAGACTTATTCTAAAAATGCTATTTTTTTAGTTAATGGGGCCGTAGGAATTACATTTTTAGTGAAATCTCATCTTCAAGTTATGGGTGGAATGCAATGCTTACCTACTAGAGAAAATAAAATATAAAGTTAAATATAGAGTAATTTAAAATTTATAAAATTGGATTGCATCAAAGAGCTTATGAAAACAAATCTAATTCTTCCGAAATATTAAATACAATATGGAGTCCTTAAAACACGCAAATATGATTTCTTCTATTAACCTCTATCTTGTTGCCTTCTAAGAGTATTCAGATTGGTACCATATTTGGACAAAGAAATCGTATGGTAATTGTTTTCTGCTTGTTTCTGAAAATCCAAGTTTCTAAAGCATGAAACACTATTTCTGTTTACTAGGGTTCCTAAATAAAGTTACGAATGGTCAATGAAACTTTTTCTGCGGTAAGGAACTTCTGTTCTGATCTTCCTGTAAGAGGCTATTTTTGAGAACTACTTCTGTTTACTGATATTATAGTTATTTTACTTTGTATATTTTCTTACATTATTATGACTATTATTTATATTTTCCTAAAATATAGTGTATATAATAAGCTACTTTTTGTGTCAATGTTGCTAAATTGTAAGAAACCCTTATTTTACGAGATGTCGAATTCTACTCATCTCATGTGGATGTAAATGTATTCAGTCAATCTTCTAAGCTAGTAAAATTCTGTAGCTTAATGTATTAAAAACGTAATCAATCACCTGCTAATTTTTCATGCATTAGACTTTTAGACCTTAATGAGTCTATTAGTTTGTAACTGTTGGACACCATTGAGCATTTCAAGGTTATGATCTCTCTGAGAGGTGCTTTCAAGGAATTTATAGGAGATTACCAGTTCATTGTTTTAGAGTTATTTGAAATCAATTACACAATTTAGGGAACATCAAGGTTAGAGCAATCATTAGTTGCACATCACCTATTTGTAATAGTTAGGGGCAGGATTTAATTGCAAATGATAATTTCATTTTTATTGACAAAAGGAAGCTCGCTCGGCACTAAATTCCCGATTATTAATTTTCCCTACATGTTCAAGTTATACAAATGGATATATCGAAATAATATGTGCCAATTGGCCAGTCTTAAGACTTCTTAAAATCTGCTCATGATCTGGTCTAGTCACACGATTTGGCTCTTTAGAAGATGAAACATTTCCCAAAGAAACTACTAAGAAGGGACTTGCCTGCTCAGTAAATGGAATTTAAAAGACAAAACAATGACGCCTGGTATTCAATGCTATCCGGAAGACCACATGATGTGGCTTATGCTAGATCAAGATACATGTTTTGATTTCGTCACCCAACAAAGGGCTGTCCATGAAAAATTGCCGCACAGTGATAGGCTGTGTCCAGGTGGTCAGAGCACACGTTCAGATGATAGATGGACGTCACGCCTCTTGTTATGACTCCAGTTGTAGGAGTACGGACGACAGCTCTGCCGGCTACCGACTTACAGAAGTGACAGTTGCACAGTACAGGCACTGAAAAAATGCTACCCCTTTACAACCAAACCAGATGGACTAGGTTCCATTGAGGTTAGGAGGTGGTTCCATGAACGGATTGGTTACCTTCCACATAATTAATAAAGTCGTATGTGCAATAACTGATTTCTCTAGCAGTATTAGAAAAGGATTACGACCCAAAATATTGCTGTAAATTTTTCCCCGGAAGTGCATATTTTGAGGTCCTCTGAAGGAAAGAAGGGATATGAGTAAACGTATGTAAAGGCGTATCTATCTGTGAAGAGCTCAACTGTAGATACGTAAGATCGGATACGGTCACTAACCTGATATTTTAAGTTCAACATATTTTTAGAATTCAAGAGGAACATTTTATATGAAATTTGCGCAAACAAAACAACACTTTAATAAAGGAAATGGCAACTTTGTATGTCCTCTTAATAGTTTTTTAATTAATACGCTATTACATTTGAGATGTTCAGTTTTAAATGATCAGTCTTTTTATTGTGATCGAATTACATTAACTGGGATATCTAATGATGTTCACAAAATTTATT